>VZRQ01007447.1:123284-159998 GCA_013397975.1 Machaerirhynchus nigripectus | reverse complement strand
GCCCTTGTGGCTCTGCACAACTCCCTGACAGGAGGGGGCAGCTGAGGGGGGGTGTCAGGCTCTTGCTTCCAGGGAACAGGGACAGGAGGAGAGGGAACGGCCTCAGGCTGGGCCAGGGGAGGCTCAGGTTGGACATCAGGAGGGATTTCATCACGGAAAGGGTGGTCAGGCCTTGGAAGGGGCTTCCCAGGCTGTGGTGGAGTCCCCATGCCAGGAGGTGTCCAGGGATCTCCTGGACATGGCACTCAGTGCTCTGGGCTGGTGACAAGGTGGGGATTGGTCACAGGTTGGATTTGACGGTCTTGGAGGTCTTTTCCAACCAAAATGATTCTGGGATTCTGTGATCGCTGCAGCCTGACCTGCAGCTGAGGCCCAGCAGACCACTGATGGTCAGTGAACACCATGAAGCATCTCACTCCTTCCACCCTGCAATCACACGTCTCCGATAATCCCTGCAGGCACCAAACAGTCTGAGATGTCGAGGTAACACCAGAGATTAAAGGGATTTGTAGTTGTTATCCCACTCATTGTACACTTTTTGTACAGCACCACTGGCCACTTCCTCATCCAGCTCGTGTTGCATTAAAAACTCACGCTGTGTTATTTGATCTATCCAGCAGGAATAGGGAACGGGTTTTATACAGCCTGTGCCTTTTGGCATCTCTAATTCCTCAGGCTCTTGCAAACACGGGCTTAAAAGTCCTGCTGCCTTGGAAACTAGGTGCCATCATTTCTCAAAAAAGTCTTTTATTACGAGCTTAAGAGGTGACTGGTGATCTTACAAAGGGGGTAAGATGTAAAACTGGAGGGTCTTGTTCCTCTCAACCTGGGTCCCTGGCAAGGAGCTCAGTGCACCTGTCTGTTACTGAGCAGGGCTTAAGGAAAGCAAGCAACGTAATGGGAATAATGTTCTGCCTCTGCCACTTGTATTTCAAAGCCCTTCCAGAGGTTTGGGCTGTCCCTCGAGGCACAGGGTGGAATGTGGAGTGGGTTCTTTGTGAGTGTTGCTGGCCCGGAGAGATGCAAAGGGAGAGGCTGTGGGTCAGGGCTTCCATCCATGGTGAGTGAGGCTTTGGGCCACCTCTTGGGAGTCAAGGATTGCTGTGTGGCCACGGGGACAGATGTGGGAGCCTGGGATGTAGGGTGGGATGTGCTCTGTGAGCCTGGGCCATCACCAACCACAACACCAATGTGTGAAGCTTAACAAAGACAGGTGCTGGATTCTGCACCTGGGATGGAGCAGCCCTGGATCCCGGGGAATGAGAGGCTGGAGAGCAGCAGGGATGTGGGGATCCTGGTCAGTGGCCAGTTGGATCTGAGTCAGCAGTGCCCTGGAGTGTGGAGGGACAACCCTGTCCTGGGGGGATCAGGCCCAGCATGGCCAGCCAGGCCAGGGAGGGGATTGTCCTGCTCTGCTCTGGGTTGGGCCGGCCTCACCTGGAGTGCTGGGGCAGTTTTAGATAAGAAAGATCTAAAGCTGTTAGAGAGCCTCCAAAGGAGGGACAGAAGATGGTGAAGGGGCTGGAGGGGCTGTACAAGGAGCAGCTGAGGTGGGCAAGCCTGGGGAGTTGTTGCTCGGGGCCTCACAGAATCCCACAATGGTTTAGGTTGGAAGGGAGCTTAAAGCCCATCCCATCCCACCCCCTGCCATGGGCAGGGACACCTTCCACTATCCCAGGCTGCTCCAAGCCCTGTCCAGCCTGGCCTTGAATACTTCCAGGGATCCAGCCCTGAAACCCAGGGGCAGCCATGGCTTCTCTGGGCACCCTGTGCTAGGGCCTGCCCACCCTCACAGGGAAGGATTCCTTCCCAAATCCCATCTAACCCTGTCCTCTTTCAGTTTAAAACCATTCCCCCTTGTCCTGGCACTGCAGGCCCTTGTCCAAAGTCCCTCTCTAGATCTCTTGGAGCCTCTTCAGAGCTCTAAGGTCTCCCTGGAACTTTTCTCTTCTCCGGTTGAACACCCGCAGCTCTCCCAGCCCATCCTTATAGGAGAGGTGCTCCCTCCCTCTGACCGTGGCTTCCTTGCAGATGGGTGTTTGGTTTTCCTTCAGGCTTGGATAGAAGTGTGTGAAGGAGCTCTGGGTGGCTCTTTGCAAACCCTGGGGACTTGGGTCAGCCTTGTGGCCTCAGTGCTGGCTTCCAGCTCACGGTGACACCCAGGAGGGCTGCACTGACCACTTCATTCAGCCTTGTGACCAGTGGCTGGGCTATTTTTTCCAGTTAACACTGACTCCTGGATCTCCAGGAGGTTTGCTGCTTACTTCCAGGCTAAGTGAAGGGGATTTGTCAGCACTCAGGTCTGCTAGACTTTGATATAACAGCCTGTTCATCAGGCCCGAGCGTGGTACATGGAGGAGGAGGATTGCAGCAGAATTAGAAGGTATAAAGTTCAAATCTAATTTGAAGAATTTTCCCTCTATCACTTAAATGTGGGAAATGTTCCTGTGGCTTCAGGGATAAAATGTCACACTTCATAAGGAGCACGCGTTTTAAATCTCAGCCAGATATTAAGTGCCGTGTGCTGCACTCCACTTCTCTCTTTGTTAAAAAGCAAAACCCCAAACCATCTCTCCTGAAAGAGTGTTGTTTGATAAAATTAAAGCTTTCTAAAGAAGCTGGTTCAGATAGTGCCAGCTCTGTATCATTATGGCCCAACAGGGAGTGTATTGATTTTATCCTGTATTGACAACAGTTCGTCAGCGCTCAGCTATTTAATTATATAGGATGCTGTTCCTAAAGATGCCTGCAGCACCAAGAGAGCAGTCCATACAGACTGGCAACACACACCAGATGTTTTTTGGGTGAGAGAGAAGCAGAAAAAGGGATCAGACTCAGGCTTCTGGCAATTATCCATGTAATTTGTAAGCAGACTTTGGTTGGCCTGAACGTTTGGCTTAGGCTTGGGAGTTTTTAATAAATTCACACAAACCCTCTGTCAAGCTTTAGTCACTTATAGGGGCAAAGTTCACTTCTATATCATCCTGCAACCCAAATATTGGAAATAAGTAGCATTTCTTGTGAAGATATATTCAGCATGGCCTGTGGAATGGCACTTCTAGACAGACCCTTTTCAGTTCTGCTAAGATACACAGATCCTCTGACCACTTCCTCACTTTACAGGCTCACCATCAGCAATCTGAAATGTTTTATGTGCTTTTCTCATGATTTTGATGGAAAAATGACAAAGTTTGGCTGTTAATACCGGTTATGTGTGCACATTAATCACTGAAAGCTTCAAGAAATTCTCATGCAAACACTGCACAGCCTCAGCTGCTGTCTGCTCCCTCCAGCTGCAGTGGGATTTTAGCTGACCCAAGCCCCTTGTGTCTCATGCTGTGGCCAACAGGAGGTTTGGTGGGACCAGCTGGAGAGCCCTGGGCTGGTGAGAAATCAGAACAGCTACTCGTAACTTGCCTTCCATGGCCCAGAGGGGAGGAAGATGCTGGTCTCTGTTTATTCCTGCGCTGTCTGATGGTCTTTCTGTTCATGAAAAAAGAGCTGTGAGGTGTTACTGTGGATTTACAGGGCAGCAGTCCGGGCTTCAGCCATCCTACTCAATGCACGAGGCACAGAGGCTGCTGGAAAGCCCTTTGCACTCCAGCTGGTGTCTCTGAGGATGACCAGGGTGCAGAAGACCACGAGTCAGAGGCAATGGAAGCAGCTCAACCCTTGAAAGGTCAAGTCTGCATCAGGAAGATCCCCTTCCAGACCTGACTGAAGGGAAGCATTTGAGCTCTGGGGCTTGAAGTGCTTAAAGCCAGAACTGAGAGTGACTCAGGGCTAGAGGAGAAGGGGATGTTTGCCATCTGCTTTAGCAGTTCATTCCCCAGAAAAGGAGGAGGAATTCATCTGCTATTCGTGCACGTAGGCAGTTGTTTCATTGTGTTTTGTTCTGTTTTCCCTCCCACTCCTCAGTAAAACACCTGTTGAGTTAATCCTCTTTGACTCAGCTCAAAAGCAAGGAAGTCAAACTCCACGAGAGGCTGAGCAGCTCAGCTCTCATTTCCCCAGCTTTCTGAGGGGGGGCTCTAACTGGTGTGTTCCAAAGGCTTCCAGAAGAGAAATTTTTAAAGCAGGGAAGGGAGGACACGAGGTGAGGGAATACTTAATTTTGCTGGACATAAGGATGACTTGTGTCACAAAATGTTTATCTGGAAGGCAGAGATACCTTGGAGCTTCCCGAGTTGCTCTTGAGGATGGTGAGAAACATTTTAGAGGTTTCATTGTGCTGCATCTTCAACGAATTTGATTTTAAAAAATTATCTTGTTACTAAATTGGATGTGTCCTGCTTTGTTTAAATCTTAAAAGTTGAAAGCAAGCAGAGCAAAATGTCATGAGAGAGAACCCCCAAAATACAGTGATTCTGTAGGGGGCCACAAGCCATCAGAAGCTGAAATTAGGTGGCCAACTTCGGTTTCTGCAGATGTGCTTGGTGTACCGTGCAAGGGAAGAAGTTCCTCCAGAGGGGATCCCCTGTGTCCTCTCTAAGCTCTGGAAGAGCCTCTTGCTCTGCTGGCCCTCAGGATCCAACCCAAAGCGCTGAGGATGAGGAATTTCCCCGATCCCTCCCTCACAACCTCTGAGAGCTCAGGCTCTGGGGACGTTATTTCCAGCGTGTGGTGACTCAGTTTCCCTCTGGGGTGTCCCAGGATGAGTCAGGTTTAACTGACACGGTGGCATCGATGAAGCAAACCCAGCAGGTTGTGCCCTGACCATTAATTAATCGCAGCCAGAGCTGAGGGGTTAATGAGATCCCACCCAGAGCTGTAGGGACAATACGGGCCCAGCGCCTGCCACGCTGCACGTGCGTCACTCCCGCGTGGAAATGAGTGAGAAACCTCTCACTTCTTTTTTCCTCCCCGCCGGCTCAACTTCTCGTGCTATAAATAAACAGCCCAGTGTGAGAAAAAAAAAGTGAATAACAACAGGCTGCAGCTTTTTAGGTGCCTGTGGCAGGATGTTTTCTTGCTTATCCTGTTTCTTGTAAACACGGCGATGACTTTTGGGGCCCAGATGTAGAGGCAGCCCTGCTTCATTGTTCGAACACCTGCTGGCTTTTCAAATGGACCCAGTGCAGCCCATTGATAAAAATTCAGACTCAGAAACCTGCAGCACCAGGCTGAGCTCCTGTAGATAGTTCCAAAAAAACAACAAAAAAAAATCCTTGAGGATCCAACATCCGCCCTGTTGAGAGTTTTTTTTTTCTCCATTATATTTGATTGGGAGGGCAAGGGAAGCGTAAGATTATTTTTTTCCCCTGCTCTTGTTCTCACAATAGCAATAAAAACAATACTCCTTGGCTTGGAGGTGGTAAACTGTGAGAAATAACAACAATAGCTGACTTTGTGGTCGTGCAGCCAAATTTATGAATGAAACTGGTGGTGTGCAATTTAATTTCCAGGCCTGGCTCTGCTTTTGGTGTGATGGAATGAAATAAAAAGGCCAGAGAAGGAACAGCTCATAACTGCTGCGGGGTTGTCAGTGGGAATGAGCACAGGGAAAGGTTTGGTCTGAGCTGGAGAAGGGGTTTTTCTGCTTCCTGCATCACAAAGTATGAAACAGGTGAATTTGCTCAGTTAAACAGTGGCTTTGCAGCAGCTTCTTTATTTGACACCAGTGTGCGTGGTGGTGGGACACCTTTGAGGCAGCAGTTCCAGCCCTTCCCAGGTTGGCTACGTGGGGTAAATGAAGCAGGTGGGACAGGCCTGCTTCGTGAGGTGCACAACAATGCCTCCAGGTCTGGGAGGAAGGGGGTAAACTTTAGAGGGAAAAAAAGCACCGAGGACACTTTGCAGGTAAAGCTCAGTTCTTTGCCTGTGAGTGTTTCGTTGGATGGGACTTAAGGGCTAAAACCTGCTTTTTGGGGAGGGCTCTTTGTGTGTGGAGCGAGAGGTTAGAGGTGAGGTGTTTTAGCAGCCTCTTCTCACCCAGGAGACTTGTTCTGCACAGCGCTCAGAGCAGGAGGGGTTTATCTTGTGTGGAGGTCTCTTGCATCCTTCCCTGCTCCTCACGTGTCCCCCACCTGTGCCTTTGGCTGCATGAGCCAAGGGGACGTGCTGGGTTTGTTTCCTGCAGCTCGGAGCAGGGATTTGGAGCAGATGGGCCTGTGAGGATCCCTTCCAGCCTAAATGACTGTACACTCATCCTGCCAAGAGAGGCAGATGCCAGCAGTGAGTCCTCACAAAGGCCCGCAACGGGTCAAAGGCTTTCTCCCCCTCCCACCTCTGAAAATGAGATGTGGGACTCTGAAGGAAGCAGTCCAGCCCCAAAACAATCATTCTGCCCGAGACAGGTGAAACCAGGTGGCCAGGCCTGCGTGTGCCATGGCCAGATGTGGGCAGCCGCAGGCGTTGTGCAGAGAAGAGGGCAGGGTTTGAAGGATTCCTCGCTCGGAGTGTCCCTGGGGTGTCCTAGGAGAGAGGACACCGCTCCAGCTGCGGGATGAGGCCATGGATGGTCCCCTCGCCTCAGCAGCCCTTCCTCTGGCTCTCCCTCCTCGGTGGGGACCCGAGGAGGGAAGCACCTCGGGATAAACATTCCTGCAGAGCTCCCTCTGCATCTGCCTTTCATTAAGGCCCCCCCAAAGCTGCAGAGCAGCGCGTGGACGTCGGCGTGCGAGGGGAGCGCGTCCCGGGGCTGCGGAGCTGCCGTGTGCCGGGATCTGGCTGCCACCCCATAGGCACCGTGGGCACGAGCCAGCTCCTGCTGGATCATGGGACACAGGAGAACCTCCCAGCAGCCAGCTCCCGGGAGAAATTTGGCTCTTAAATCCAATTATATTTGCGGACTGAGCTCTTTTGTCCTCGCTGCTGACAATGTGTGTGCAGCCCTTGCTTTTTACCCCCGTTTTTTTCTTTCTTTGGTCGCTTTGGACTTGTTAAAGGCCGCGTTTAAAAGCAAGAGAGCGAGGAGTTGGAAGGTACTTCATGTCCTCAGCCATGCTCTTTGCGAGGGGAATGCCTGTTTGCTGATGTCACCTCGTGTGGCTCAGTGTCAGAACTCTGCCAGAAAAGCTGCGCTAACCACGCGAAATGCTCACACGAATTTTTCTAGCGTGCACACGGGGGTGTCCTTGATGACCTTTCACGGTAATTACAGCAGTTAGGAGATGTTTGCCCCAGGCAGACTTCTCGCTGAGGTCCTCAGCGTTGTGCTCTCAGTTGTTTTGGATTTCCCCTTCCACGTTTTTTCTGGGAAATAGCGGTGTGGCCTCTAATGTCTTACTTTTGCCCTGGAATCTCTCAGTCGCTGTTGGGAGCCAGTGAAAGCTGCTGGGGATTTTCACAAGCAGCCCGAATATGGGTTTAAGGAAGCATTTATGTTTCCTATTTATGTTTTGCTTTCAAACTCTTGACTTCCAGAAACCCTTTTTTCCCAAGAAAAACCCAGACAATCAGACTAATGTTTCTTTTAAAACGTGTGAAAGATGAAGGATGAGGCGTCGAGTTTCCTTTCAAGCAATTCTGACCGAAACCGAAGCCTTTTTGAAGTGGTTTACTGCAATTGTAGTTTGCTTTGCTTCCTGCTCCTGCTTTGGGCACACCTCCCGGCTCGTTGTGTGTGGCTGCAGGCGCTGGGGGAAGTTGGACGGCCAACAAAAGGCAAGGGGGCTCTAAAAATCTTATTTCTTTCTCTATTTAGAGTGCTGCCAATGAGACGTTGTGTTTTATTCCTTCCTACCATTGAGGCACAAGATCTCCCCCAGCATCAGCACGGATGGAGGCAGGGAGGGGTAGGGAAGGAATGGGAATAGATTTCGTGCTGGATGAGTCCCCAGTTAGGAGTCCAGACTGTGGGCAGGGTAAAAAAAGCTTTGTTTGGTCTGCAGTCAGTAGTTTCAGCAGGAGCCCTGGGCCCAGAGCTGGGAAGTTGGGTGTCCTCTGCTCAGCCTGATGTGATTTACAGTGTTGGGATCCGACTGTGGGATTGACAGAGCCAAGGCAGAGGGAAAAGTGTGCTGGAGAGCTTGTCTCAGTGCCAAAGGGTGGGAAGCAAGGGTAGAGTTGCTCCTTCCCTGCGCCCACATTTCTCCTCACGGCCAGGTCCATCTTTCCTGCCGCCCTCTGCGATATCTGGACCGTTTGCCACCCCAGAATTGTGCTGGCAGAGCTGTCTGAGGGACCTTGGGATGCAGTGGGTGAGGATGAAGGAACATTAAGATGGCTTTGACGCTGCTGCATGGTTGGGATGTCATGAGTGATGAAGGCTAAGGACATTCCTGCCCAGGTCTGGCTGCCTCTGCTAGAGTGGGAAGCACCTCCTGAGCCCCTCCTGGCCTAATTCCTTCAATAAATAGGATATTGCCAGAGCAGGACTCCACCAGCTTGATAAAAAGCTGGGACTTGCAGCGAGGCTGTGGCTTTGTACCACCACGCTCTTGCCAGGTCCTCCAGCAGTGTCAAAAACTCGTTGCTTTTGGTGCCTGCTGCACTCCATCAGTTTACACCATCAGAGGAGCTGAATGCCTGAATTTTCTTGGCGCTGTTTCAGAGCAATATCTGTTCTCCTTGCTTGATCAACATACCTGTTAATTACATTAAGGTAATCTGAGCCTGGGCTCTTGCAGAAACCCCCTCCTGCTGCTGAAGGTGGTGGAAACCCTCTCTGAAGTGAGCGACGAAGCAGCACACACGGGATCAGAGGGTGGCTGCGGGACCTGGGCACATCCAAGCCCTGGAAAACACCCTGCATGGCGAAGGTGTGTCAGCTCTCTGATATCCCGGTGGTGTCGGTCTCACACCGGCCTCACATCCCCGTGTGGCTCCAAATCCAGAGGCTGGCAAAGAGCACACAGTCCCTAAGAGATGCAGCTTGCATTGCTAAAAAAGCCTGGAAAGCCGGATAGCAGCCTGTCCCTTTCATTCGTGCCTGGCCCGGGGAGGAGCAGGATTTAGGCACGTACTTCAATTTAAGCATGTGCTTAAGTGTCGTCCTGAACGGGGACCCTCTTGAGCTTTAGCTGAAGTGCTGTTCTGAACCAGGGCCAGCAGACTGTGGCAGTCACCTCTTGTTGCCTCTAGCCCGCTGTGTTTGTGCTCATGGCAGCTCTCTGGCTGTTTACTACAAGGAGAAAATCACTTTATTTACTTGCAGTAACTGAGAGCAGGCAGGTTGGGAGAGTCTCACATCAGCTGGGAGCGAGACATCTGACCTTGTCTCTTGTCTGTCTTGTTTCTATGATCCTAATTCTGCTCTAAATTAATTCTTTTGTTTAGCTGCTGGGGTTTTTTTTTTTTCCTCCTTTTTGTTTTCGCATGAATGCTTGTCTCTATATTTAGGTCTGCCGGGGCGGGATGTTATGAATAATTGTTGATTGATATTATTAAACACTAACACGCTTGGCTGTGTTGCACTAATGATGGGGCTTTGGGGATATGCAAATCAATTAATTGCAGTAATTGCTGTAATAGCTGTTTTGGAGGAGGCTGTTGAAGAGCCCTTGGGAGAGCGGACAAAGACGGAGACGTTTGGAAGCGCAGAGGAGAAGGGGTGCTCGAGAGTCATTGGAGAGGGCTCCTTCAAGTTGCCAACTTGTGAAGTTGGGTTTGTTTTGCTCTCCAAAACCCACTCACACCAAATCCTCTCTTGCTTTGTTTCAGAGTTACCCCAGTGTGGCTACTTGTGGACTTCTCGGCTGCGGTGGAGCTGAAGAAGCTCACGGATGAGACGGAGCCTTTTCCAGGTAATCTCTTGCCTTAGAAATTTGGGAGATGTCCCTGGAAAAAACACCCGAGGGAGGGGAAAAAAGCCATCATCAGGGCTAAACCTCTGTGTCACCTCACACTCAACAGCTTTGGTTTGTCAGCTGATTCTCATTCACGTCAAAGCTCTTTCTCCCCTTCTGTGGCAGCATCACGGGGCCTCACAGTGGGCACAAAGGGACGTGAGGTGCCTCAGGAGCCACGGTGGGAACGCTGTGAAGGGAATGGGATTTCGGGTATTGTGAGGATGGGGAGGAAAAAGTCTCTTCTGGCTTCTTCCCCGTGCTCTATGTGCTCTCCCTGCCTTTGTGTATTATTGTATATTCTTTTGTCTGGCTTTCCATGTGCAACGTGCCTCAGTCTCCGTGCTCCGGGGCGGGTGCTCAATGTGGTGCACAGATGGTGCTCCCAGAAATCCCGTTATTTGCTAATGGGATTTTGTGCTAAGCGTTTCCACTGTTCTCCTCAAAAAAGTCTGCGTGTTTGTGTCAACACCAGACCCCCATCTTGCCGAGACCCCCTCTCCCATGCAGCTGAGAACACGGCTTCATTTCTTTATGTGCCTGGTTTTTTAATCCCTGGGAAGGATGTCAGGACAGCTTCTGTGGGAGGCAGTGGTTGCAGGACCCAGGCAGCTCTGAGATCACCTTGCACAGTGAAGGAGGTCCACGATAACTGGGGTTGGAAGGGGCCTCTGGAGATCCTCTGGTCCAACCCCCTGCGTCACCTGGAGCAGGTGGCACAGGAACGCATCCACGTGTGTTTGGAATATCTCCAGAGAATGAGGCTCCGCCACCACCCTGGGCAGCTCTGCCAGATGTCACAACCCTGGCCAGGCTGATTGGGGCACTCCAACGTGCCCTGGTCACCTTGCTGGTGGCCCTGCCCTTACATTTTGCACTGAGATGTACTTACCTATTCAGCAGCTTCCCCCGGGGTCCTGCAGCATTTCAGTAATGCAGTGTTCAGCTATTATGCAGCTATTCCCAGCTATTATGCAGCAATTCCCCTCTGTGCCCTCCATTCTCTAAGCAGTGCTCGAAATCAGGATATAAATAGCAAAAGCCTGGAATATGTTGCTTTTATTACCAGAGGCCTTTCAGATTAGGTTAGATGTGTGCCTGACGGGGATAATGCAGTGCTGACTCTTCCAGCGGGGCACAGAGCTGGACTAGGTGACCTCCCGAGGTCTCTTCCAACCCTTATTTTTTCCATCCCTGCGTGACACTCCCTGCCAGTGGGTAAGTGGAGCTTTGTCTTGCGTCACACTGGCTGGAGCGGGGTCAGGGGTGCGTGTCAGGAAGTTCCCTGTCTGTCTGCACGCCCGTGCACACCTCATCCTGTGAAATGCTCTTCTCCTGGACGCTTCTCGGGCTCCTCTGCCACGGGAAGGTGAGTCAGAGCAAGGCAGAGGTTCTCCTGTAGCTGGCCAAGGCCTCCAGGTGGTTCCTCTGGAGCTGAGCTTAACCAGGAAAAATCTCATCACGACCCCACTTCCCAAAGTCTGGGCAGCCCAAGGCAGGAAAACTGCCAGGGACTGTTCCTGTTGTGGTACAGGGCCACTGAGATGGTGAACTGAGGATCAGGAGCTGGCAGTGGCTTGCTGACCAAGCAAAGAGAACCAGCTGTGGGCTATTGCTGTGTGCAGATAGAGGATTGACCCTTGGAGCCCCACCGTGCTTCTCTGAGCATCCAGGACTGTGCTGTCCTCTAAAAGGGGGGGGTCTGAGACTCAGGAAACCCTCATCTGTGCCAGATTCCAGCTCTGGGCTGGGGAGCTGTGCTCACAAAGTAACACTTGTGGTCACCTCCGCAGCACCTGGATTTGTCTCCAAGTTTTGTTTGGAGCACGGCTGCACCTCTTGAGTGTCTGGCTGGCATGGTGTCAGTCCGTCTGCAGTGATCGTGACTGCTTTGTCCAAAATTCAGGAGCTATGGGGGATTGTGGAATACAGCCCTCTGCATCTCAGAGCCCTCCTCAGCAGCAGAGCTTGGGAAATAACATTTCTTAGGTCTGCAGAAGATGGCAGAGAACCCTCACAGGCGCTGCTCTCCAGCAGTGCCCCGCTGTGATCTGATGTCTCTGCGGGGATAACAGCTCTTCAGAGGTGTTGGCTTTCCGTGCCCATCAAGAAATACCTCTTTGCCTCGTGTTCCTGCGGCCTCTCAGCTTTGCTGATTTTATCACCCCTCTGATAAAGGTGATTAGATCTGATTTGTTTGAATTACAGCCCCGGCTGCTTTCAGCTCTCACAGACACAACACGGTGCTGCGCTGGGTTCGAGCAGGGAAGCGAGGAGGGAGAGCCTTTCTCCCCCTCTGATAATAGTTAGCAGATGTGATACCTTTACCAGGTCAAGGATCTGAAATCAGCCAGCAGCAGGAAAAACGCTGTGCTTGGCTGGCACTTGAAAGCCGTGCCAGGAGAGGATGTGGCAAAGGCTGAATCATCCCGTGCTCAGCTGCAGCTCAGAGCGCTGCTCTGCAAGGTTTCACAAGCTGTGGGATACTTAAGCAGTCCTGGAGCAGCTTTGGCCCCCAGGAGCTGTTCTTTAGGTTTGGAATACACCATTAGTGATGTCTTGTTAAAGATCAAGGCTGCCCATGGCTCGTTTATCTCTTGGAAGCTGTGTGCAGTCAGTTTGTCAGGGTGTCTTGTTTTCCTGGAGGTGTGATGCCCCATTTTTTCCCCCTTTTAGAGGCTCCTGGGCTACTAGAAAGGCTTTTCCCCCTGAACCAGGTTTTGTGCAAGGTTGGTGCCCTGCTGTGAGCCACATCATGATGCACATGATATTAAAACCTGGCTTTCCGTGTTATCGGGGCATTTTTTTTTTCCTAAAGCCATTGCAGTAGCTTTCCAGGGTAGTTCAAAAAATCTGGGACAGGTCAGACAGATGACTGTGCCCTTGTGGCTTTGTCCTTTGATCTAGGGGCTGAAAATCTGAAAGAAGACACGATTCAGCTGTGGGTTTGGTGCTGCTTTGGGCTCTGGGAGGAGCCTGAGTTCTGCCTGCAGGTGCATCTTTGCTGCAGAGCTCGGCCAGGGGCATCCCTGGGTCTTGCCCTCCTCACTCCCCTGCCCTCCAATCTCCTCCCCCCAGTGATTTAAATCATAGCAGCAGGGCCTTGTGGCATTGCTCTTTAGAAAAGGGCTGTGCCTCAGCTTTGGCTGATGGTCTCAGTGAGAGCAACATGCTTGAAAAGCCATTCCTGGGCTCCAAACAGCCCTTGGAAAAGGAGCTTCCCACGTTTCTGGCTGAAGGTGGTCATCAGAGAGTTAAGTGGTCACTCCTAGCATGAGGGCAGAGAGCTGCAGGAGTTTTAAGGATAGAAATGGGTGTGCTTACAGCATGCCAGCAAAGAACAAAATATCTGAAAATACTGGCATGAGTTTCAAGGAGGTGCTCTGGGGGAAAAGTGGGTGAGTTGCATCTTTAAAGGCTTCCATGGGGAGGATATGGCAGCTTCACCTTAACATGGAGAGGTGTGTTGAGGATGAAAAGCTCAACCTGAGCTGTCTTTCCATTGCTGCAGTGGGTGGTGGTTATGTGATCTACCAGTGGCCTCATGGCAAAAATCCTACCCATTTCTCTTTCCTCTGCTTTTTCTTTTCCTTTTCCCTGCTCCCCTCACCTCCAGCAAGGTGTCCTCTTGATGCCTTAGGTTTTTAACTTTTATATTTTTCAAAGCCTGTACTGCCTGGTACTCTCAAGTAACTCTCAAGTTTCCCGTGGCCTGGTAGCTGCTGTTCTCTCGTGCTGGTGAGACATAACAAACCTCTCTAGGTTTGCTCTCCAAGGACACCTAGATTGTCCCAGGCCCCAAAATAGGTAAAATAAGGCCTCTGAAGAGAAGGGCAAACTTGGGGTAGTTACATCATTAACTGGGGTTGTAATTGGAGAATTAACCCTGATATACAAGTGGACCAAACTTCTAAAAGGGTGAAGAACCCGTGACCCAGGGTCCATCTTTGGCTGCCCAGGGTGTGCCTTTGAAGGCCCTTCAATAAATACCTGCCTTTATTCCCTTATTCCTGTCTAGTCTCTGTGTTTTAGGTGGCCTCCCCAGGCATCACTCTAGGTTAGGTTTAGGGTGAGAGAAGGGAAGTCCATGTCCTCGCCTTAATGAGTGGTTTCAGTGTGTGCAGCGTGAATGGAAAGCGCTGGGGGGAACGCGAGCGTGCATAGGTGTGTCTGGAGAGACTATAAATAAATACCATGTATTGCACTCTGGTTTGCTTTTCTCTTGTGCTGGTGGCACATTTCCTAGCCCCGCATGTGGCAAACCCTTCCAGGTGGCATTTGCCCATCTGGAGAGCACCCTTGAACCCTTCTGCCACCGCTCTTTGCTGCCCAGTGGCCGTGGGAAGAAAACCGCAAGGCTTGCAGTGCGCCTGCTCTCTCCCACCTCCCCCCTACATCTCTTTCCCCAGCTGATTTGACCAGGTCACTCCCCAGCTTTGATTCTTTCCTCTTATTGAAAGACCTCCCGTGGCTGCATTGTCTGGAGAGCTCTGGTGGAGGCTTCAGAGCTGTACTTCCACCTCAGCAGAGAACAGGCTCTCATTAACAACCCTCGGCGAGGGCGAATATCGCTGCTGCCTTCAAAGGAGGCACGGAGATGCCGAGCCAACTCCTGGCCCCCAGTCGGATGGAGCTCTGCTGAAGGTGTCAGCAAGATCAAAACATCAGCTGGGGAGAACAGAAGGGATGCAGGCATTGCTCCACGAGGCAGGAGCTGCCGTGGCTTTGTGGTTCCTGGAGACACGAGGTGTGAGTGGCGGTGGTACCGATACAAGTGCGGCAGGCCCAGCTCTTGGGAGGGTTTCCATGCACGTGCTGCTGTCAGCACGGACTGCTGGTTATCCTAAAGTTCTCCCAGCACTGCCCATGCCAGCGGCAGCTGCACCATCTGCACAAGGAATGCACCCTCAGCTGCTGTCAAGTGAAACCATGCTGAGGCTCAGGAGCCAAAGCCCTCGTCCCCTCCCGACCTCTCCTTCTCTGAACACCTCTGCCAGGCCCTCTGTCTCCTCCCTCAGAGCTGCACCTCGGTGGATGAGCTCCAGATGGTTGGGTGGAACCTTGCCAAGCACGGGGGGCTATCAGCAGTGCTAGGGATGACTGTAGGCTTCCTGCTGGGAAGTGTGTAGAGATCTGCTGGCTTCTTATTTTAGGCCCCTAAAAAAGCGCTCCCCGAACTACTTCTGGCTTTCCCTTCAGCCTAATGAGTTCTTTTCCCTTTTCCAAGAAGTCTGAGGCCAGTCACTCCTAAACTCTCCACAGCATCTCTTTGTCTGATTCCCCTTGTCTGGAAGCATATCCGAGGAGTTTGGTGGGGTGGAGGTAGGTTGGACCTGGGCCATCCTTCGGCTCCTGCCGTGAGTGCATAAAGTTTTATCTTTTCAATGTTGCCATTAAGGGGAGTTTAAAAAAAAAAAAAGAAAGAAAAGGAAACTAAACCACAAACAACTGCATTAAAATAATAATCAGGGCCTCATGAAAGCGCACAAAACCCCAGCAAACCCTCTGTGCTTTGAAACTCGAATCTTATCTCCCCCTGTCGAGGTCAATTGTGGCTGGGTTCAAACCATGGACAAGCTTTCATGAAGGCTGGAGATGGGAGCCATGGCTGGGCCAGCTGCGTTGGAGCAGAGCTGAATTTGGTCCAGTCTGTTAAGGAGGGACTCCCATCTGTAGCTAGACATTTTCATTAGAGTCGTTGGATTTGAGTCTGATCTTTAATGTTTCTGGAGTGTCTTCTCCCAGGGTTATAACCCGTGGAGCTGGTTTAAAGGCGGTCACTTAATTTCTTCCCATATAACTTTATTTCTTTCCATGTCACGCTGAAGGCCGGGGCTGTTGCAGCGTGATCAGATCTGGAGTGCTCAGGAAGAACTGATCAAAGTTCCCCTATATAAAGACCCTTCTGATTTATGTGGTGGGGAGCAAATAGTCTGTCTTGGGAAGCAAATCCTCCTCATTTCTCAGTTAATCAGCCTACCAAGAGCCAAACACTGCTGGTTTCCTCTTTTGTTTGGGCTGCTGCAGAGTTGCTGTTGCAGACCAACCTGCATGTTCCCGATCCCAGCTCTTCTAGTTGTGCCTGCAGCTCCTGTTCTTCTCAAGGGATGCTTGGAGGAGTTGGGGATCAACAACGAAAAAAACACATCACAGCACTAAAAATACATCAGTGGAAAAGGCAGAGCGAGTGCTGGAAATAGTTTTATACCTAGTTGAACTAGAAAATACAAATATGCACCTATTAAATGACAGTCTCCCCCTACCCCCCACAGAGTCATGGCTGGATTAATTTGGGAGAGAGTTTTGCACATGCAGATATGTTGGGATTATGGCTCTGCTTGGGTAAATCACAGAAACTGTTCAATGCCTCAATCTGCTCAACCTTGAAAGGGTTGTCTTCGCCTCTGCTCTCTTTCCTGGGATGCTCAAGCAAAGAAGAAGCTGAGGAGATATTGGAGGAAAAGGAAATGAATTTATTTTCTCACTTCCAGCCTTTTTTATGAAGTGGGTGAGAGAGTTGATTGTGCCAGTGCTGGGATCTTTCCTGGTGTTTGTGTTAGGACAAGCACTAGGCAAAACAAGCTTATTTTGGAAATAATAGTGGTGGGTTATTGTTGTTATTGGGGCCTTTTTTTTTCTCGTATTTTCATGACTTTTATCAGAGCTTTTCAAATTTCTAATGCAAAGCAAAACTCATAAATTCCTCCCCAAACTCCTTTCTCCCAACTGCACAGTAACTTTGTAAAGCATCTCTGGACGTGGTGATTTTGTAGGGCTGAGCCTTGGGTGGTTTCTGGGTTCTCCTGGTACAAAGCAGGGGAGCCGTGGAGCTCTGGGATGTGCAGCCACTGGCTGGAAGGAGCCTGTGCCCCAAAAAAAAGAGTCCAAAGTGCTGCAGGATCGGCTGTGCAGGATTCCTCCTGGGCTGTTTTGACACAAGGACCCCTCAGACATGGCTAACGGGATGTGGCCAGCCGTGACTTGACATGATTGCTTAGCATTCCATCCCCACCTTTCCCCCAGCCCGCTTCTTTCCTGCGGCTTGTTTTCATTTCCTTGCTAATTCAAGCATGTCTGATGTTAGCAGGAGGAATTTGTGCATGGTGCAGAGGTCAGGGAGAGCTGACTGGGACTGGATTTTACAGGTGACGTTCACGTGTAGAGGTGGGGGGAGCAGCACAGCAGAAAGGTCACGGAGATGGGAGCTGTGAGAATTGCTGCTGTGCTTGGTGGGGAAACCTGGGAAGGGGAATGCGGTGGTGGAAATGAGGTTAAAACACTTGCAAATGGGTTCAGTCCTTGGGGATTTGTGTTGCTTCCTGCTGGTGGAGATGCAGGAGCCCCCGCTCCCTCTCCGTGGTCACCAGCCCCTGGTGCTGTGTGCCCTCACATGCCATCCCTTGGTGATGAGCAAGTGTCCCTTGCTGGCACGTGGAAAGAAGAGTCTGCTTTCCTTGGGAATGCTGCAGCCCTTTTGTGGGGCTCAGCCCATTCCCTGTTGCTGTGGCTGACAGAAACCAGACCCCCTGGCTTTGGTGTGGACTCTATCCACCAGCAACCAGCTGGTGCTGGTATTTGATATCAGCTGGGAAAGCCATCAGGAAGCTTTGATTGTTCTTTTTTCCCTTTCCTCTTTTTTTTTTTTTTCTTTTCAATTTCCATCACCTTCTCAGGCTCACTCCCCACTCTCTGCTTGGTATGTGGGGTTCACCCACTTCCACGTGCCCCAGAATGGACCCTCACAGCACCAAGCTGTAGGAACATCCCTGACGTGTCTCACCTTGGGCAGTCTGAACTTGGCAGCATTTCTATCAAACTGGAGGAAAAAAGCTCTGGAATAGGCATTTTTTTCCTATTCTAATGCATTTCCATGCCTGAAAGTGAGTACATGTACAGTTTATTAAAAGCAACCCTTAGAAAGCTACAAGCTGTAGCTTTTAAATTTCTTGTGTGTTTATGAAAAAGAAAAAAAGAACCCCATGTTTTCTTCATTAATGGATGGTATTTACTTCAAGCACAGCAGAAATCTGATGTCGAGCTTCAAACTAAGTAAATCTCCATTTATTAAAACCCTTAAGTGCCTCCGTTTCCAGGTTTTTTCACGGTACATTTGGGCTCCGTGTCGGAGACTCGGGGCTGAGCAGCCTGAGCTCCGATCCAGCGGGAAGGGGTCTAACAGTGGGCCTGACTTTGGGGCTGCATTGAAGGCTGGTGCCATGGAGGGGTGTGAAAAGCCTTTCATGTGGCCACAGGAGGACTCTTCAGAGGCCAGCCTGTGTGGAGGGAAATCTGGGAGCAAGGCAAAGACAGGGGTCCAGCCTGTTAGAGGCACCAGATAAGGTTTCACTTCTGGGGGCTGGTTCCTGTGCTCTAAAGCAAACAAAGCCTCGGGCTCGACTTTGCTCGCTTGGTTTTGCTTCTTCTGGAATTGTGTTGCTTTATCAAGCAGTGCTGGAAGCCTCCAAAATCTTGGCTTGCAAGGGGACACTTGAGCAGTTTTTGAGAGATTTCTGTGTCAAATGCTGTCAGCTGAGGAAGGACCCTCTTACCACCAGTGTCTCCAGTTTATTACAAGTCTGAGTGATGGAGTTTGAAGGAGAGGTGGCACTTACTACCAGCTGTGCTTCCTAAGCCTTGTATCCAGCTCATAGTGACCATGAGCCCTGCAGGCACCATCATTAGCAGGTTACTGTCCCCCTCTGGAATCAGGTGAAGCCTTTGGACTTGCCTTTGATTTTTGTCCAGCGTCAAGTGAGTACTGAAAGGCTCTCCCTCCTCTCCAGAGGTGCTTAATCCCCAAGGATCTCAAGATGAGACAGGTTAATAGCAGCTGTGAAAATAATAGCAGCAGTGAAAGTCTGTGCCCTGAGCACCTGGTGCTGGCTTAAGGGGGGTTCCCCATTTTTAGAAGAGAGGAAAGCAATTGCTCCCCACTGGCACAGGCTCTGTCACACCCTTTTGCAGGATTCTAGTGCTGGTCTTCCATTAACTAGAACTGGAAATAAGAGAGCCAAGAGTTAGTCCAGCAAGGGATGATAAAACCAACCCAACCGAAAGCTCCAGAAGGCGCTGGCATCTCCCTGCCCCCCCCAGTGTTCAAAATGTCCATCAAAAACTTCTGTGGGCTTTGGAAAAATATGTTAGGAAATGAGCAGATGCCACAGGTGATGGTCCTGAGGAGCTCTGCCCTCAGCTTTCCTCCCCGCAGCCATCTTCCCCTCCTGGAATAATGAGGGCTGTTCCTAAATAAATCCTAAATAAATTCAATTCCACACCTTCTTCCCAGGCAGAACCACCCCGGAGTGACAGGCATTAGCATAAGCAAAGCTAATTCCCTAACTTATCTCCAGCGTGCCGTATAATTGATTTCATCAAATAAAATCTGCCTAATAAAGCTCTGGAAGTGAAGGGAAAGCTACAACTTAATTGCAGTTCAGCCAAGAATCAGTTCCTCATCTTCTGTCTTGTTTTCTGACCATTCCTGTGTGTTGGTGAGGGCCAGGAAAAAATGGACATTTTACAAATATTTCTATCCTCTGGACCACTGGCATTTCATATCCAGACTGAAAATGAAAGGAAATTTTGCAGATTGGATCAGCCACAGTAAGGAAATGTCTGGGTCAAAATGTCCAGCAGTGAAGGGCTTTACCCCTCCAAAAAGCTAAATATGAATGTTGTGTGTAAATTTGTATTTTAGTTCATCCTGTTGCTTCCCTTGAACACAGAGTTAGGGGGAAAAAAGGATCAAGACTAACTTATTTTACGGTGTCTTCATTTCAGAGACACAATAAATATGTAAAGCACAGTAAGATGTTACAAGCTCAGTCCTCATTTGCTGAGTGAAGAAGTTCAGGAAACATTTTGGATAAAATCTCCATTTGAAAATTTGGATAAAATCTCTGCAGTGAAATCCTGCAGTGGTTCACGCTGAAAGGTATTCAGCTTTTCTTTGCTTTCAGTTTGGAATAAGTGTTGTATCCAGGAGGAAAAAAAAGGAAGGATTGGACCACATTTATCCCACATTTTCTGGCATGCCTGTGTAGCTGGAGGGGTGGTGGATGGTCTGGGTGAGCAGGGGCTGCATAGGCAAAAATTGCCAGTGAAAATAAATGTTGTAGGAGTCCAGCCCAGCCAAAATGCAAGACATAGGGTTTTTTTCCTTCTCAAGATGGAACTGTTTCCCTTTTGGGTGCTTATTTGAGGAATGGCTTGGGTCTCTCCAGTGGGAACGTCAGCTGCAACTTTGGAAAGCTTCAGTTCTTCACCTTGTCTCGATTTGTTGCTGCTTCTCGTAAGCAGAGAAAATGCAGGAGACGTTTTGGCCACGTAAGAAGCCTTAAGCTCTTCAGAGGAAGATGCTCAGGGGAGTGGCGAAGTGACAACTCCTGTCTCCTCTCCTTAATCTTGTCAGCCTTGGGATTTCAACACGGGCTGCTGGAATGGGAGCATCATCTTGATTTAGAGTTCCTATCCAGGTGGGTTGAACATGCCAGAGGCAGCAGCCTGGCTTCAGCAGGGATTATTTAAAGCAGTCATAACATGGCAGGCTTTTCATTTTGAAGATGCCCCACGTTTGTCTTCACGCTGAGAGGCTGCAGGGATCAGGGAGGGTCAGGAACGGATGGAGGAGGAAAAGGGAGCGTGCTACCCAGGGCCTTGAATTTCCCTCGTCCACTCTCCGTGCAGATCTGGGCTTCACCAGAGATACCTCTCCTTGCTTTCTGTGTTTGCACAGCTGGGTTTGAAGCACTCTCTCGTAGCCCATGCATTCAGAACAAATGTTATCCCTCTCCACCCTCTCCCTGGTATTCCTTGTGTGCAGGATCAGCTCGCAGCCCGTGCCTCAAATCCCATAAGGCGCTGCAGCCGCCCTGAGAAACATCGCCTTGAAGCACATCCTTCCCCAGGCCAGCCAGCAGGGCCCTGGGAAGGGGGCCTGGAAGGTACCTTCAGCCAGGCTGCGGATCCTGAGAGAGGTTTCAGTCCGCGGGGAGGAACAGCGAGGTGTGACAGGGCTGGCTTTGTGCGACTCATTACGCTCCCGTCGCCGATTTCTAAACGGAGTCCTGGCGCTGAGACAGAGCAGGTTTGCTTTTACTAAAAACAGAGGGGTGGGTTTTTTATTTTTCTTGTACCAAAGTATGTAACTTTAGATGGCCATCTCTGTGCCTGGTCCCCTCTGAGTTTTTTTTTTTTTTTTCTTTTTTTTTTTTTCCACTGACATTCACCTTGATAAGCTACAAAGAGGTAAAAACTGCAGTGGCTTGCTGTGTCTTGACTAGTATCTTGCTTTGATAGAAATCCTCGGGGTAAGAAAAACACCTTGTGCAGCGAAAGCAAAGGCTGAAGTGGCTTTCATGAGGCAGGCTCAGTTCCCCTGGAGGACTGACATCCCCATTTTTGAGGCCTAATTGCATGAAGTCTCCTGTGATAATTTCTTAGACAGCGATGAAAAGCAGCTGGAGCCAGCCTCTGGCATTGAGGGGTACGAGCCCAGCGGGTCAGAGCAGCGTCTTGATAGGGCAACAAAGAGATCCAAAGCCTCGGACAGCAGTGATCCTGTGGGATGTGGTTAAAGCCTTTCTTCATCCATTGCTAGCACACGTCCCTGGGGGTGATCGATATTAAAATGCTTCCCCAGAAGGTGTGTTTCCTGTGCCACTTGGGACGATGTTGTGATGATAAAGGAGTGCTTTTGCATTAAGTGATTGTTGTTTTGGAGTGGAGGCGGTGTTTGTAAGAGTCCTCAGTCTGACACGGGGCTGATGACATCAGCCTGGCCACACAGGGCGATGGCAAGGACCCATCAGCAGCACCTGCCTTTGTGTGGAGGGACCACAAGCCAGGCTCCCTGCAGCAGTAACCCGAAGGTTTCGTGTTCCTGGCTCCCCTTTTTCACTCCGTACTTCAGAATCAGGCGAGGCTGTGCTTGCTCCCTGCGTCTTATCCCTCTCCCAGCATTTCCTTTCCTCGTTTTCCCAGCGATACAATGTCCCAGCCCCCCGGGCTCAGCTCGTAGCAGCGTGTGGGGTATTGATTTCTGTTCCACTGAACGATAGCCTTCAAAGGATGGCTGGGCATAATGAGCTGGGCAGCTGCCAATAGCTCCGTGTCACCAGCAGCTTGTGACTCTCCGTGTGACAAAGCTCTGCTGCCCCTCAGTACTTCAGATGGCTTTGTGTCTGTGAGAGCAGGCACAATGTCTCAGCTTCTTGGGGTGCACCTACATCTTCTGAACACTTTTTGAAGCTATTTCTGCATTTGATTTGGTGGCCTAAAGCCCACAGAAGGGAAGAACATAGGTTTGGAGGCATGCAACCCCTACGTTTAACTCGGACATCACAGCCCCTTCATAAACCCTAAGGAACAAGCCGTTTTGAAAGCCCTCTGCAGTATTGATTTATCATTTTCTGCAGCATCAGCACCACTTTGAAGAACAAGGGGCTTTGTAATGTAGTTGTACGTTATTTCTGTAAGTATCTCAAGTGCCTCATGGGAGTGCCTGATCGCTCAAGATGCTTCGTAATTTATTCCTTCTCATGTTTTCCAGCTGTGCAGTAAAACATTTGTGAATATCCGGGAACGAGGGTCCCTACAGCTGGCATCGACATGCACCAGGCTCACGTGAAAACCCTCGCATCGCCTGCAGGGAGGAGGAGAGGAAGGTAGGAACGAGCCTCAGAATTTCCTGAACCTATGCGGCGAGTTCGAAGCTCCTGAAAATGTTTTAGACACGGTCATTTTGCTTCTTGAATCCTCCTCCTGGGGTCCCCCACTCTGACTCTCAGTAGTGTTGTTCCTGCTGAAGTACCTGATGGGCTGGTTGATGATGTTGAGCTGGTGGCATCAGGTCCTAAAGGTTTCCAAAAGCAGCTGTCCCAAAGTGTGAAGTTCCACATGTAACTCGGAGAAGACCTCAGTGACCAAATGCATGCAAGGGATTACAAGCCTCACTCGCCTCTTGCTGGTGAGAGCAGGCTTATGTCATCCCAGATACTTTTTGAGAGTAAATAAATGGCTTTGTTTTACATTATTTGAGAGAAGCCCAACAGGAAATTTGCTCTGTTGACTTCAGTGACCTCGAGAACGCTCGTAAGCCATTTAATCTGGCGCATCCAAGTTCTGTGTGGATTTGTTATGAGGATGTAAACGCTGCTTGAAATCTTACAGAGATAAGTTTTTCTTGAGTGGGAAGGCCAAGAGACTGCAGTTCATTGAGTAAACACAGAGAAACAGTCTTTATTTCTGGCTCCATGTTGGGATTTGTAGCTCACTGCTCCTTCAGGCTGAATGCCAGCGAATCCTTGAAGGTAAGTCAGGGCATGGTGGTCCTTTGACAAAACAAGTCTTGAGGGGTTGAGATACCATCATCATATCCCTGTCTGCTTAAACTAGCTGGTGCAGAACTAACAGTGGTCATATGAGTCAGCATATAAAGTAAACACCAGTCCCTGCTGAATGTTGATCTCTGGAGCACAGGAATTGTTCGTGGCGTGTTGACCTGCCCTGAACTCCTGGGCAATCCCAGGAGTTATGGATAGTTGTGGCTCAAACACAGCGAGCAGCACTTTTTGCTCCGTGCAAACACCCTGTGAGACCAATTCTGAGTGCCAGAACTGCTCTCAATCCATCCTTGCTTTGCTCTGACTTCCCAGCACGTCCAAGGCACGAGGAGCTCTTCTGCAGCGACTGGTCGTGGGCACCAGATGTTGCCCTACCGTGGCTGGCCATCCCTGCTACCCAAACACCTGTCTGTGTTAATCAGCACTTCATGCCCAGATCCTGAAGGATGAACCAAAATGTCTTGCTGGACCTGGAAAGCCCTGAAAGTGTGCGTAATGTCTGTTTTGCAAGACCACTCATCATGTGTGGGCCTCTTGCTCAACAATGAACTGCTCGGTGAAGGTCTCGCAGAGCGACTGGAAGTGCCTTTTGCCCTCTCCTTCATCCATCTGGCCATTCACAGCTTGTTGGGGGATCCAGAGGATTCATATGGACTGGCAGAAGTGGCAGCTGGCCTGGTGGCAATCCTGCTGTCCCCTGGTTCCCTGTAATAATCCATAAATTACCCTCCCTCGCTTCTGGAGCCAGCGGTGGGCGTGTGCTGATTGCAGCGCTGTGCTTGACTCATCATTGCAGCTTGGCTTCAAAACCAAATGTATCCTTTTCTTTTTCGTGTCAGGAGCATGATTAAGTCCTCCTGTTTCTGTGCAAGAGCCTGGAGCAGCTGCCTCCGTTCTCCTCTGGCTGGACTGTGTTTCTCAGGATACAGGAGGGATGCCAAGGAAGCAATGTCTCTCCTGGGAGAGGGTTGGATGAATCATGTTAAGGGAGCTCCAGCAGAAAGTTTCACCAACAGAGGGTGGGGAGCAGCAGCTGATCTAGACCAAATGATGACTTAACCTTGAAAATTAAGACGTCGTTCCTTCAAGTTTTGTCCTGCTGGAAAACTGAAAATATTTCCATGACAATATTTCCGTGAAACCCAACTTTTTTTTTTTTTCAGCAGAAAACCTTTCTTCTTGCCCGAAGCCTGCCTGTTGGAATGCTCCCCACCAGCTCTACTGGTGGGCTGGGAATTTTCCAGGACTAGCCTGAAGTTTCAATCAAGGCGTTGTTTGGGGTTTTTTTGGTTTGTTTATTTGTTTGCTTTTAAGGCAGCCAAGCAAAACAGCTGCTGGCAAGAACCTTAGTACCTGATTCACCCTTATAAAATTCTCTGCAAAGTGAGAAGGCATTTGCTTTTAAAACTGAATTTCCACTGCTTGTCCAAGGAAGAGTTAATAGAGGACTTAGAGGTGTTTGTTTCATTTTGGGTGCCTAATCGGTTCTCAATTTGTTTCAGATGAGCCATGTTAAATTTATCCCATGACCCTGTAATTACAATCTGCCTTTCCATCCCTTAAATAGCCACTCTGTCTTTTCAAGCATTATTTTGGTTCACCTTCCTGGCATCCAGTTTTAAGTAAATATTTTAAGCTCCGAGGAGCGTGGTTCTCTGCTTTCCGCCCTCCTGGCTTCCTTGAGGACAGCAAGGGCTCCACCAGTTTCCACTGATGAACTTCAGATCAGCTCCAGATTTCTTTCTGGCCTCTCATTCTGGTGGAGAGCAACTTTTTGGCTGTTTAGAGTGTGGAAAGGAGCCTCGGGGAATCTCCTTTTTCTCTCTGCTAGTGGAAAACAGGCACTTTCTTTATCTTTTGTGCCTTGGTACAGCTGAAAGGTGCTGGAGCAAACCCTGGAAAGGGAAGGTCCTGCACAAGGAGGAGAGGATGGGCCCATCCTTCCTGGAAAGGGTGGAGCAGGGTGGCCTCTGGCTCTTCAGGACGTCACGGAACACCACCCAGCAGATCCTGGGGATGACTTCAGACTGGCTTGAGGATGGAACACTGCCAAGGAATGACATTTTACTTGGATTTTTAAAGTTCTGGGCAGAGTCTCTGCTCCGGGTCTGGCTGGTAACTGAGTTCATAACTTTGGCTTTCGCCGCTTGGCCACGGGTTTCTTTGTGTGCTTTGAAATGTGACTATCCATGAGGGAGCACTGGAGTTTTTCCCACCTCCTTCTCCTTAGTGCCTCCTCTTTGCTGCATTTCTTGTGCTCCTTCAGGCTTTATTGCACTGGTCAGGAAAGAGGGAGTTGAAATAGCCACGGCTTTACGTTGAAGACTGTTTGCTGCATTAAAAAGAGCTGATTAACTCCCTCTCCATCAAGCTTTTGGTACTAAAATCAACGAATCTCCCTCTTTTCCAACTGGTTTTATTGGTGTGAGCTGTGCAGAAAGGACTGTGACTGCAATGCACTTGGCACCTGAACAGAGGAGGGGCAGGTCGTGGATAAAGACTGGGCAGGTCTTCTCCTCACTGGGACCTCTCCTGACGGCTGGAAAATCCCCAGGGTTGGTTTCCCTTACATTTTTGCTGTTCTAAGTGGAACTGACTTTCAAAAAGGGGTGTTAAGATGGGCCTGCAAACACGGAGAGGTTGAGGAGTTCATCTACTGTGATGGTGGCTATTTTTTGGGAAGGAAAGACGTGTCCATTAAAAAATACTTGAGTTTGCATGTGTATAATCCCTAGACCTGCCTTAGCAGAGCAATTTCTCACAGGCTAGGTGAGAAGTGATTTTACAAGGACATGTAGGACAGGACAGGGGGAAATGGCTTCCCACTGCCAGGGGGCAGGGCTAGATGGGATATTGGGAAGGAATTCTTCCCTCTGAAGGTGGGGAGGGCCTGGCACAGGTTGCCCAGAGCAGCTGTGGCTGCCCCATCCTTGGGAGTGTCCAAGGCCAGGTTGGACAGGGCTTGGAGCAACCTGGGATAGTGGAAGGTGTCCCTGCCCATGGCAGGGGGTGGAATGGGATGGTCTATAAGGTCCCTTCCAAGCATTCCATGATTGTCCCAGAGCTCTCCAAGACGAGCAGTGGCAACTACCCGGAAAGCCCCTGTGGAGAGACTGGTCTGTGCCTTTCTTCTGTCTGGAGGAGAGACACGTAAAGCCCTTCCCAGCACTGGTTTCTGTGAGATGGCTGCGTTGCCTGGCTGTGAATATTCATGTGCAGCTTGTTTCTGCAGCAAAAGTGTGAGCAGGGCTGCAGGTGCTGCTAATTGCAAGTGAAAGTGTTAATTTTCACACAGTTGTAGAAGAAATCCCAATTCGTGAAGATTTTGCTCTAGTCGGGGGTGAAGTTCCTGTCACTCTTAAAGGGCGCAGATGGGAAATGCTGAGTCGGAATATTCAGCCCCTCTTAAAATACTTTATTCCATCAGAAAGATTCCCAGGCTCTCTCAGGATGTTGCTTTGTCAAACTCACCTTTTTTTTTTTTTTTTTCCCTGAGAGAGGTTGGAGTCTCGACTTATTATTCAACTTTCTATTGCAGCTTTGTTTAGGGGAGTTTATACATTCTTAGATCAAACATTATACAATCTGACCAGGAATCGTGCAATCACAGCGGGAGATGGGAAGAAACAGCATAATTTATTCTATAAACAAAGGCATCATCCACATTAAAGTACAAGTTGGTTAATAAAACGGGTTTTAATGCAATAAAAAAAATAAATATGCAGCTTTCCCTGAGCTGTGTTTAGAAATAGTTGCACTCAGATGAGGAATGTGGCACTCATGTCTTCCCACAGAGGCTGCCTTCATCTCCTGAAAGCAGCTACCCTGGCTGGTTTTGTCTGGGAAGACTGGAGGGATTTGACCAGCTCCTTAATTGTAAAATGGAGTGGATAATGAATGCCAGCAGAAGGACTCAACTCCAGTTAATATTTATCCGGAGATGAACCAGCTGCTGCAGGCTGGACACAAGCTCACACTGAGGAGAGCCCTGAGGAGGCTTAGCAGGGACAGAAAAAGGTGATGTCCGAGCACCACTGGGTGTTGTCATTACCCACAGCGTGTTCTGGAGGGTGCATCCTTTAGATCCTTGTGGGACAGCTTTGCTGTTGAAGTTGGAACTTTGGGAAAACGGCCAAATCACCGTGCTTGGGCTGCTGGGTGGGCAGAGGATCCTCCTGAGCGTCTGCTGGACAACCAGCCTCGTTGGGGAGCTGGAAAATTGACTGAGTGGGGTTTGTGTTGTGGGCAAAGAGCTGGTGGATCAAGCTGCTGCTTCTGGATCTGGGAAGGAGGAGAGTTGGGGGGGATGCCTACTTTTTTCTGAGGGTGTATTGCAGTGTGGGTAGGGAGCAGCTTTCGGCTCCCTGCAGCACCGATCTGGGAATTATCAGCTGGATCAAAACTTGCTTTATCCACCAAACATAAAAGCTCCTGGAAGGGGGAGAAAGGCTAACTTCAGTGAAGGTAGAGGTACAGTGAGCCAGGAGGATTTCATCCTGGAGCTGCAGTGAGTCCAGCCTGGACTGTAAACCAAAAGCTGCTGAGAGTTATCACACACAAGTGCTCACAACAGAGCTCAGAGCCCGGCCACCGAGACCTTTCCTTGGGGATCCATATAAAACACCTCTCACAAAAGCTGCCCTGTGTGCAAGCAGAGGAACTCCTGCTAGTGACGTTAAAAATGGTGAAAAAAAAAATTAAAGAAAAAAAAAAAAATCCCACAACCCCCTTTTCACACACATCCAAGTGGTGTAACTCTTATCTTGCTGCCAGTCTGTTGGAGATATCAGCACAGCTAAACAGCACACACCATATGGGACACTAAAAATGCTGCCTGGGAAGCGCTTTTCAGTGGCTGCTCTGAATTGTGCCAATGTAAAAAATGTCCCCTTTGTCGTGGTGGTGAATGAATCTTCTTGTTCCCCTTTCTCCCTGGATTTATGTTAACCCTGGCTCTCAGCCGAGTTTGATCTGCTCACTTTATTGTATTGCAAACAGTAGTCAATGGCTCTTCAGCTCGAGATCGCCTGGATTTATTTTCAGGTCAAGTCAACTCTCCTTGACCCAAGTCTGAACCAAAATACATTCCCAGAAGATTCCCCCACAGGATACGGGATCCAAAGACAGAGTGACATTGTAATGAGTTCAAGGTTTCGGCTCCGTGGAACGGAGCCCCTGTTGGTGCAGGGAAGGCACTGAGCAATCCTTATTTCAGCAGATTTTGTCACCCATCACTCACTTCCCTTCACTGAGCAGTGGCACACCACGGAAAGCCAGGATGGTTTGGGTTGGAAGGGACCTTAGAGCTCTTCTCGTTCCAGCCCCCCTGCCATGGGCAGGGACGTTTTCTACTGCACCAGGTTGCTCCAAGCCCCAGCACAATGCTGGTGTTTGTGGTCTGCAGGGAAGCCAGTCCTTATGGATGTGTTTGCATGGCTCTCTCTCACAGTGTGGAATTTGCTGTGCAGGCTTTCAGCAACTGATGAGATGGTCTGCATTCTTTTATTTCTTTTTTTTTTTCTTTCCAGGAAAAGTGGGATGGCCTTTGGGGAGTGCCTGGCACAGAGGCAGAGCCAAGCGATACTGTGTCATGAAGTGTAAAACACTGCTTTGAAGATTTGGGACAAAACCGGAATGAACTCATGGATTTAGCCTGGGTGATAAATCTTCCTTCAAAATAAGGCAGCCTTATGTATGGTACAAAAGACTGTTTATTTCTTCTATGGAAGAAGAAAAAAAAGAAATGGTGTAATCAGCTAGGATTAACTTTCCAGGGGCCCTGGACAGAAGCTAAAGCTCAGACTGCCTCCTTCTCATGCTCACATTGGATAATTTGAGTAGTGTAAAACCTCTCTGCCTTCCTATGGTTTTGGGCTACGAGCTGCTGCCAGCGTGCCTTGAACCTAAAGCCATTGCTGAGGGCCTCAGCAACAGAAATCAAATGCCCAAGTGTTTGGCTGGTATCAACTGCCTGTTCCAACTGGGAGCCTGGCCCAGGTGTGGAAAAAAATAGGGCCTTACTCCTGTTTTTCATCTCGAGGAGGTATTGAATCCACATGGCAAATACACAAGTAAGGTCCAGCTGACCTAACATTGCATTAGGAGCCTTCGTGGCTCGGGTGCGCTGCCTTTGTTGTTCTGCCTGCTCGTGGTTAATGTTCCATCAGCCCTTTCTTATTTTATCTGCTCCTCTAATTACCGAGGAACAGCCCCGTGTGCAGCTTGGTGATGCTTCAAACTTCACACCTCGTTGGGATGGGTGTTGGGAGAGCTGTCAGGGAGACAGCTGGGCAAAGGGAAGGAGGAGAGCGGGAAGTCCTGCAGGTGCCTGTACGTGTGAGCTCTCCTGGGCAGAGTGGTCTGTGCTGTCTGAGTGATAAGCAAATCCCATCTTTTCTGGTGGCTCGGGCTGGGTTATCGGAGCCTGAGCTGGCTGAGAGCGTGGCGGGGTCAAACAGGCATCGATTGTTTCATGCCGCAAGAGCCGCTCAGCGGTCCCTGTTATCTTGTGAGGTGAGCTCAAGGTGTCCTCTCCCCTTGTTCCTCTGGAATAAACTCCTTTGGACGGTGAGTTAGCGCAGGGGAAGGCCGTGGGCACGGGCAGTTACTGTACACTGAGTTGTGTGTTTGCTGGAAGCCTTCCTGTAGCTCTTCTGTGAGGTTTGTTCTGCAATCCACGGGTTTCTCCTGAGGAGAGATTCACTCCAGGAGATGGATAGGGAGGGGAAAAGCAAGCAGGGATGCTCCTCTTTCAAAGGAATGCAAGATTTGTGTGGTCAGGAGACAGGTGGGAAGCCAAAGGGTGGAGTGTGAGCACACCAGTGGAAGGGGCCTGAGCTGGTGGAAGCTGCCTTTGTGAGGAGACCTTGCTGTGTGCAAGGTGTCTGTCAGGAAAGGTTTCTCAAGGGAGCCAGGGGTTTATTTGCCTCCACACGATGCAATTTAGGCAGGAGATGGGGCTGGATCTGCTGCAGGAGCACCTGGCACGTGCCGCTGGAGCCTCCTGGAGAATGGAGACCAGGCACGCAGGGAGTCTAGGCTGGGAGGCAGCTGGAGCAGGGCTTTGGAGAGCCCATGTTTTGCCCCTGGCTTTCGAGTTGTCCCCAAATCCTGAGTGTCTGGCTGGACTGAGAGCCAGGAGACCTCGGCCATTTCCTCTGCTGAGCCAGAAGCAATCCAGAGGGAGATGGCCAGACAGTTCCCGACCACCAAACATCAAAAGAGAGCAGCTGTAATGTCTTCTCACCTGTTTTCTGGTGGGCAAACAGTGACTGTTCACGGTAAAAAGTTACCTTTTGTGTTCCCTGACTTAACATTTTCAAGGAGTTGTGGCTAAATGGAGGTGACCTTCACTCTCAGCTCCCATGCACGGGCTTAGCTCCAAAAACTCCAGTCAAACTACGCTGACTTTCAGCAGCTGGGACTTGGGCCCTGCGTTTAATGTCCCTTCCTCGGTGCTCATGCACTCGGTTTTCCTTGCCAAGATTATATTTGCTTTCCTTCCTCAAGGACTGCTCTAAGTATCAGGCTTTAAAACAATATGTCTTTTTCCCCCTGCAGAGAACAATATGATATGCCACCGTTGAATTAATATGTCCATGAAAAGTGAATATAATCTCCCCAGCAGATCCCCTTTCCGAAAGATTTATGATTTAATGAATTTTTTTATTTCCTACCGGCCTGTAACATTTAGCTGTTTTACACCTAGCAGGACTCTTTCCCATGGAAGCAAGCGAAGGTGGGGGAGATCCCATCATCCTAATTCCAGCTCCTTGCTTCCCTCCCTCTGCCCCCAGCCTTGCCACTTGCTGCTGATGCAGATTTCCAAAGCATGGCTCCTGTCAAAACCTACCCTTGCCCACGTTCAGGTCTCACTGCCAATTTGAGAGTGAGCTGTGAGGACAGGAGAAGTTTTCTGAGTAACGTTTATGTAAAAATCAATGCCTCTAAAAAATCTTCTCTGCTGCCTGGTTAGCTGCTCCAGGCAGGATTTCTGGCTCAGGGTATGAGTTTATCCTCCTCGTGGTCACTTTCTGGCACCCTCTCAAATAAAAGGCAGGAATGCCTCTGACAGCAGATTATGAAGCAGCAAATAACATCCATTGGTAACACCTTTATTTAGTGGAAAGGGTAAGATGGAAATGAACTGTGAAGGAGAGGCCCATCTTCTGTAATTATTGCCTACACAGGTCATATTCCTAATTCCACCACCAATTGATTTCTCCTGAAAGCTCTCATCATGTTTGGAATAGCAAATTGATTGCTCTCAGTGCATCAGCCCTCTCCTCAGTGCATCCTGCTGGGATGCACACCGTATTATTGCTTGGCTTTGGGAAAGCTTGCTGGGATTGACAGAAAATGCCCTGCCATGCAGGTGGACAAGACCTTAGAGCTTTCTCCTGCTGTGTCTCTCTCTCCTTCATCCCTGGGGGTGTCCAAGAAATGCCAGTGATGCCTGGAGTGGCTACCTAGAAACAGAGACTGGACAGGAGTAAGGGAATAAAGGGAGGTATTTATTTGAAAGGCCTTCAAAGGTGCACCCTGGGGAGCCAGAGGCGACTTCCAAAATGGACCCTAAGATGGACCCGGAGTCACGAGTTCTTCACACTTTTATAGGTTAGGTCCATTTGCATATCAGCATGAATTCAGCAATTAAAACTTTAGCTAATTATGTGATTTCTTCAATTTCCCCACCTCTCTAGGGGCCCTGGTTTACACTTTTTGGGCCTGGGACTGTCTGAGTGTCCTTGAACAGCAAGCTCAAAGAGGCTTTGTTGTGTCTGCCTGGCCTGGGAGAGCAGCTACCGAGCTGCAAGGAACTTCAGAGTTACACACTGGGCAACACAGGGTTTGAAAAATATAAAAGTTAAAACCTAAGGCATCACCTGGACATGGCACTCAGTGCTCTGGGCTGGGTGACAAGGTGGGGGTCAGTCACAGGTTGGACTCGATGATCTCGGAAGCATTTCCCAGCCTAAATGGTTCCGTGATCCTGTCTGTGGGTGGACAAAGCCAGAGAATGGTTAAAACCCTGGGTGGCCCAGCTGAAGGAGGCCACGTGAAGCGCTGTGTGCTCTGAGTTGTCTCTCTGAATCAGAGCTGTTCACCGTCACCTGTCAGGAGGCGAGAGCTGACGGCAGCGTCCCCGGGCTGGACAGGGCCTGGAAAACACAGATCTCTCCCGGCAGCTTCTCCCAAGGCTTTCAGCATGTGCTGCCTCACAGATGCTGGAGGAGGCCTGTCACAGCCCAAGGAGCTCAGCTTTATGCTTGAAAATCTTCCTCTTCAATGTGGTCCTTATCGTTGTGGTGCTGAAGCTCCAAGTGCAGCCTTGGAGCTGCAGCAGAGATGGAAAGCAGCCCCCAAGGGGCTTTCTGCAGTAAAAATGTGATATCTCGTGAACCTTTGAACTAACAGGTGGGTGGTGTGGAGGAGGAAGGGAAGTCCTGCGCTGTGATTTCTCTTTTATTGCTTGGTTTAGTGGTTTAGGCTCGGCTAGGGGAAGCAGGAGCCTTGCCCTAGGATAGGTTGTGGCTGCCCTGGCAGCCTCTCCGTGTACTTCTCTTCCTTTTTTTCTCCACTTTGAAGAGGTCAGCTTCTTTCTGCCACAGTTTCCCCAGCGTTGGCTTTCCCACCCCCTGAGCAGCTTCTTCCGCTTGGGGCACCTCTGGCTCGCTCCATCCTTGCGCAGAGGAGGACTCTGGTTTCCTGGAGCTGCCTCTGAGCACGAGAACCTTTCCTGTCCTGCGGTGGGAGGATGCTTCTCCCTGCTCTCTTCCCCTCGCTTTCCTCATCGTGCGTCTGTTCCAGACCGGACAGGACGGGGCTGGACAGGAGACCAGCCCTGGGGTTTCCCCGAGGCTGCTGACGCTGCTGGGGCACGGTTTGGCATTAAACGACCCCGGATTGTTTCCTGCTGGTCGGGGAGGCGAAGCCGGGCAGCACCGGCGTCGCTGCCCGCTGGAAACGCGGCGCTCGCTTCCTTTCTGCTGCGGTTTCGGAGGTGACTCCCGATGCAGTCATCTCTTTATTCCTTGTGCTGGCTCCTCCATCCATCATCGCAGCGATGCAGCGAGGAACGTGGCCGGGAGAGGACAGAGGACCGCTTGTCTTGGCAGAGGGAGGGAGCGGGCGCTGCGTGTTCATCCCGCAGGAAGCTCGGCTTCACCTTCGGACACTTCACGGATCGCAGCCTGGCTTCCTCCAGGAAAGCTGTCCCGGGCTTTGGAGTGGCCGGGTGGGTGCTTGAGCTCCTGGCACTGTTCTCTGCCTGTGCATGAGGCTGCTCCCACCTCGCTCCGGCTGCACGCAAATCCTCTCTTGTGCAACTGGAGAAATGTTTCCCTTTGTCCCGTTCTGGTACTTGCTGTGCAATCAAAATGCTCCCCCACCCAGTACAATCTGCACTTTGCCTTCTTGGCCGTCTCCCTCACCCCCAAACCCGTGCCTTTCTAGCACTCGAAGCTGCCAACTTGAGGTTTTTAATTTTTATTTTCAATTTCTCTGTTGATTTGAGTAGGCAGGGCTGGGTGTCAGCTTCCATCTGCCTCCCAGCTGGAAAGGGAAGCCTTAAGAGAAAGGGAGGGTGCTTTCAGCCTGTGTTCCCAAAGTCAACAGGGAAAGGCTGTGAGGACTGGGAGAAATGCAGGATTTTTTCTCTCCCCTACCCCCATTAGTAAAAACTTGTGCTTTGGGAGAAAAATAAAAGAACATATTGCTGTAGTTCAGGCAGTTAAACAAAATATAAATGCAAACCAAAGCAGTTAAATAACGATCTGGCTTTCAGTGCTGCATTTTGCCCAACTCTGACATGTTGCCACAGACTCCTCCGTAACAGGGTGAAAACTTTGCTTTCCTAAATCATAAAATGGTTTGCTTTGGAAGAGACCTTAAAGCCCATCCCATTCCACCCCCTGCCATGGGCAGGGACACCTTCCACTATGCCAGGTTGCTCCAAGCCCCGTCCAACCTGGGCTGGAACCCCTCCAGGGATGGGGCAGCCACAGCTTCTCTGGGCACCCTGTGCCCGGGCCTCCCCACCCTCACAGGGGAAGGATTTCTTCCCAGTATCCCATCTATCCCTGCCCTCTGGCAGTGGGAAGCCATTCCCCCTTATCCAAGGTCCCTCTTCAGCCCTCTTGGAACCCCTTCAGGTGCTGGAAGGTGCTTTAAGGTCTCCCCAGGACATTCTGTTTTCCAGGCTGAACAATCCCAGTCCTGCCAGCCTGTCTCGTTTCTGTGAGTGATGGATCACCTGGACAGCTGCATCTCCAAGGAGTTGCTGGCCACAGGACTATGGGCAATCACATCTCTTGGATCACCTGCTTGCATTGGCAGCAGATACCAGTTAATCACAGCAAGCAGGCAGCACCTCGACCTATCTGCCCATCCTGTCTGAGGTTCCCAGCTCTGCTTGCTCTGTTCTGGGGAGGCGGTTTTGTGTCGTGCAGGTTTTTAATGCCTCAACCCCAAGCAAAATCCAGTTTTTGTAACAGGAGGGGAATTGGCCCTGGCTCTCCTGTGAGGAACGGGCTCCCTGTAAAAGGACAGCTGAAGGGAGGAACACGGAGAGAGCAGTGAGGCCCCTGCCCTTGGCAAAATGCAGGAGAGGGGAGGTTGCCTGTGACTCTTGGACACCCAGCAGCTTTGTGGTTCCAGGTGGTGGCTGGTATTTTTGGAGAGCTGCGAAGACTTTGCACTTTTTGGTGTTGTTTTCTGGCACACCAAGTAAGGAAAAACCACTCCACTTGCTCTTTTGGCCAAGTGACCGGAGTGCCGCTAGAGTGCCTTTATTTTTGTTTTGGTTTTTTTTTCCCCCTAGGATGTTCAGAGCCTGATTTAGCCAAGTTCTTCAGTCCAGGCTTATTTTTAAACCGAATCCTGTCGCTGTCTGACATCACCGTGCTTCAATCCCACCAACATCCGTGGACTTGGGCGAGCACTCGGAATCCAAGCGGATGCCGAAACGCTTTGCTCACCGACAGCTGTGAAGTTGGGAGGACCTCATCCAGAGAGAGCAGGGGTCAGGAAGGGGGATGAGGCACCTTACATCCCGCCCTTTCCATCCATGGGATGCTGGGAGACTCATCCCTCTGTTCTTCTTGTTCCCTGGCACCCAAACCAGAAAGGACCCCAAAGCTCATCCAGTTCCACCCTCTGCCATGGGCAGGGACACCTTCCACTCTCCCAGGTTGCTCCAAGCCCCATCCTTGGGCCTTGGACACTGCCAGGGATCCAGGGGCAGCCACAGCTGCTCTATGCCAGGGCCTCATCACCTTCACAGGGAAGATTTTTGTTCCTAATATCCCATCTAAATCTACTCTCTTTCAGTTTGGAGTCATCCCCCCTTGTCCTGTTAATTTCCCATGGAAACAGGATTAAGCATTTTTTTGGGAAACAAAATATATTCTTTCTGGGGGCAGGTTCAAGGGCTAAACTTTAGCCCTGTATCTTCCAAGAAGTCGTGGTTCAAAGATGCCAGCTAAGCTGTCTGTCCCGGCCGGGCAGTGGCTCAGCCATGCTGGGCTGATTTAGGAACCAGAGGTTGGTGTGGGCTCAGGGGGAGGGTGTGGGGGCCAAGCCCTGCTCCGGGTCACCTGCTGTTTTGGGGGCAGCTGGTGGGATCCTCCTCAGACCCCTGGGAGCTGGCAGTGCCACTGGAGTAGGTGGGCAGGTGGATCCCAGCATTTTCCCTGGGAAAGACAGCCTGACCCCTTTTCCCTCGCCTTCCCTGGGCTCAGGAGCTGTGCAAGGAAGGGGACGTTCAGTTTGAGTCCTGCTTTTCCTTGGTGTTTGTTTCTCTTGCCCTGGGGGAAGGAGCAGAGGTGAGGATCTGCTGCCTCCCCTTGCCTTGACCTTTCCATACTTTATTGTGGCAGGGAGAAAACAAATCAAAATAGAAAACAACTAGAGGCATACTGTTTAATTTTTTTCCCTCTTATGTCTGTTTTCTGGTTTTTCACTTTTTAATCTTTTTTTTTCTCCCCATTACCTCTCTTTTTTTCTCCCTTTTTTCTTTCACCATCTTTTCCCCTCCCCTTTTTTCTTGTTTTGTCTCTCCTTTTTCTTTTCTCTTTTCCTTCCTTTTCCACTACTTATCACTTTTTCCTTTTGCTCTCTTTTCCCTTTCTTCTTTTTCTCTTCTCTACTTTGCTTTTTCCTTTTTCTTCTTTCTCTTCTCTACTTTTCTTTTTCCTTTGTCTTCTTTTTCTCTCATTTTTTCTCTTTTTCTATTTTCCTATTTTCCTTCTTTTTCCTCTTTTCCTTCTTTTACCTTTTTGATGCTTCTTTCTCCTTTTTCCTTTCTTTCTCTCATTTTCCCTCTTTTTCTCTCATTTTTCCTCTTTTTTTCCTCCTTTTTCTCTCCCGCTTCCCTCCATTTCTTTTTTTCTTTTTCTCTCCTTTTTTCTCACTCTATTTCTCTTCTTTACTTTTTGTTTTCCCTCTTTTTTTTTTCCTGCTTTCTTTCTTTTCCTCTCTTTCTTTTCCCCCTTTCCTCTCTCCTTTCCCCTCTTTTTCTCTCCTTTTTTCCTCTATTTCTCTCATTTTCTCTCCTTCTCTTTTTCCCTCTTTCCCTCGCTTCCCCCTCTCTCTTTCCTCCCTTTTCCCCCCTTCTTCTTTCCCCTCTTCTCCCCTCCTTATCT
>VZRQ01007447.1:112916-122923 GCA_013397975.1 Machaerirhynchus nigripectus | reverse complement strand
GCACCGCGGCCGGCCCGCGTCCCCCTGAGGCCTCGCCGCTTTCCCCCGGCTCCGTCGCGTCCCTCTGGGCTCGCACTGGGTGGGGGGGAGCCTCTTCTTCTTGACCCCACCTGGATTTCCCGTGGCGGGAGGGTGTGGGGGGCTTCGGAGTGGTCACCGCCCCGAGCCCCGCTCCCCTGTGGGTGCCCCGGCGTGCCCAGGTGCGATCCCCGGCTCCGTTCCTTTCCTTCCCCTGCGGTTGTTGTCCGTTCCTTCAGCTCGGAACTGCGGGAGAGTTTAAATGTGCCGGGCTCGGTCTCGCGAAGCCCCTTGCGGGCATGGGTGTCCTCTTGTGGTGGCCACCTCCTCATGCTGGAGAGCCGGGTGGCCCTGGGACACGGCAGAGGTGAAGGTGTGCGGGTGACAAGCCGCCCAGAAGTCCTGACTTTTCCTGGCACGGCTCATTGCCTTCGCCACTCGGGAAGGGCAAAGCCCAGTTTGCCCACACCCCTGAGCGGTCGGGAGGTCTGAGTTGCAGGCAGGAGCGGGCTGTGGGATGCCCTGGGAAGCTCCCCAAATTGTTGAGGGCTTGGACACTGCCATGCCGTGCTGGGCTGCCCTCCTAGGCAGGGATGCTGGTGCCTGTTCGTTTTGTCACAGCCTGCAGCGGGTCCTGGGCAGGAGGTGGGATGGGGAGGGTGCAGTCCTGCAGGCGGCCGTCAGCTCCAGGGACAGCTCTGGGTGTCCGGAGCAGGATTTTGGGTGCGTCTCCTTTCCTTCACGTCCTACCTCCTGTAAACTAGCAGCGACTGGACACGGCACATGTGCCTGCCAGGTGAAGGGGTGATGGCCTGCAAGAGTTTTACGGTGTCGTGGACAGAAATTACAGTCCCAGCTTCTTTCACGTTTTTTTTTTTTTTTTGGGATGCTGTGCTGTCTGCAGAGAGCGCTGGAGGTGTTTTTTTTAGGAGCACAGAGTAGCTTTATGGAGTTTGTCTGGTGGGTTCCCCCCGTACCTCCCAGCTAATCTGGGTGGGAGTCGGAGCTCAGGTTACAGCAGCTAATCCCAGACTAGAGCCCGCTTTGCAGGGCTGTAATCTGTGAGCACAGCCCTCCTCCCCGGCGGGACCTGGAGCCTGGGAGGCCGGCTCGGTTTCGGGTTTTTATTGCCGCGCTGGGGATGCGAAAGGCGCAGGCAGATGGACGCACGTGTGTGCAGCAGCCCTGCTCTCGGCGTGCAGGCGGGCTGGGGTGGGGCTGAGCATCCCTCGTGCTCCCTAACATCCCCAGGGCGCCTCTGAGCCAGCAGCTGCCGTTGTGGTGGCCGTGGTGTCCCCAGCATTGGTGTGAGTGAGCCTCAGCTTCAAGGGCTCTCTGCTGCCCTGTTGCTGCCTCTCTGTCGGAATCTGACACCCCTCAGCCAGGTCTGAGTTTCTTCTCCGTGAGGTATGTGCTGGAGGCTTGGTGGTGGTGGGTGGTCACAGTCCTGTCCTGAACCGTGGTCTCGGGGTGTGGAATGAGCCTGTTCCCCTTGTTTTAGACCGTGTGCCTCTCCAGGAGAAGCCCAGGCCCACCCGAGCTACTTCTGTGCGGTGTCAGGGTGGTAGCTGGGTGTTCCTCCTGCTCTGCTGCCCTTGCTGCCCCTAAATACCAGCAGGAGCTGGTGGCCTGTGCCATGGGGCTGGAAGTTTTGTGGCTTTTAGGGATTTTGCTTTAGTTGCTGTGGGGTTTTGAGGTACAGGGACTTGGGGACGGTGCTGCTTCTCCCTGTGCATGAGAGGTTTGGAAAGTGTTGGTGCTGGGGACACAGTGGGACCCCGGGTGAGGTCTGGCAGGAGCCCCATCCCTCTGTCCCACTTGCAGCCCTGGGATGAAGCGAACATCCAGGGGATGCATCCATCCCTGCTGCCTGCAGCACCTGGGTGGTACTGGCAGCTTGAGGAGGGGGAGCTGTGTCTCTCAGGGGGAGGATCAGCCCTTCTGCCCTGCATAGTGTGAGTTAAATCACCCTCTGCTTTCCCGAGGTGAACACAGGATCGGCCGTCCCAGGACAGAGAGCTGCCACTGTCTCGGCTCCCTCTTTAGCCAGTGTTTTAGCAAAATCCGTGCTTAATTTGGTTTGAATCTCGGCTCCGTCTTTCATCAGGCCAGCAGGATGAAAGCCACAGGCCCGATCTCCTCACGGGGCCAATTTGGGCCTGTTTGAGGAGAGATTTGATCTCCCCTGAATGTGTGCATGGCCCCCCTCATTGTTAGTGCCACCAGCTTCCCCTCTGCTGGGACAATAGTGCCTTGAGTCCTCTCGGGTAATCTCCCCCCCTTATCTCCCTTCTCTTCCGTAGCCTCTGTCCCTGACAAGGCAGGAGGGTGGGAGGTTTGGGAAGAGCCAATTATGCAGATGGAGAAGGAGAGGTGCTGTGTCAACTGACATCCCTTTTTGGGGAGAGGGGGTGAGAAGAGGATGTGAAATGCGTCCGAGCTCTTCCCTGCTTGCCTTCCCTCCGTGCTCCTGGAAGCCCCATCAAGAGATCCTGTGGTGAGGTCAAGGATATTCAGAGATCCCCTGTTGCTCTCTGGTCACTTTGGCCACACTGGTGTTGCCCCAGGCTGGTCACTCTCCTTCTGGGGCTGTGGTCATGGGGAAGAGCAAGGTGACCATTGCTGGGGATGCTGCATGTGTCCATGGGTGGGCTGGCTGACCTGATGATCCACCTTAAATGAAGCCATGAGGGAACAAGGATCCATCCCTTGGAAACCCACCTCTCCAGCTTTATTTTGCCATGTCCCAAGCTGCAAAACTGGCCTGGCTGAAGCGTGGTGGTCACAGGCCTGTGGCTGTGGCTTCTTTCACGTTTTCTATGAGGAGGGGAACAGCATTTTTCCCTATGAGGGAGGGGAACAGCATTTTTATGCCCCCTCAAAAGCACAAGGGCAGTTAGCAGCCCCACTTTAGGTTTCGTATGAGCCACAAAGGTCTGGTGGGCCTTTTCTTTCTGCTGCTGAGGAAGTTAGCAACTTGCTTTGTCCACTGCCTGCAGGCAGAAGAAAACACCGAAGAGGCAGCAAAAGTAGATGTAGAAAAGCAAAAGGGTGGGAAGGAGGCAGTTGTGGAGCCAACCATGATGGGGGAGTGTTCTGAAATCAAAGCACTCTTCTAAAAAGAAAGCTTAAGCCCAGCAGATCTACCCAGCAGTCAAGCTCCGAGGTGTTTTTTTTTTTCTTTTCTCCAAGCTATGTAATGATTCTGAAGTGCAGGGGATACTTTGTAAAACAGAATTGGAGGGAAGGGGGGAAGGGAGGACGGAGCAGAATTTCAGTTTAAGTTTGGACAGGGGTACAAAGCCCCGTAGTTCCTCACTTCTACTTAGTGCAGCTGTAGCTGGGCTTGACAAGATGCTGACCAGAGCCTGTGGTAAATGTTTTTTACGGTACCGTGTATCAGCCAGATCAATTCTACTGCGCTTGAGGGAGTGCAGATAAAATGGCTTAAAGATTCCCCTGCTGAAAGCGATAGGACCATCATTTATGCCAGAGGAGACGGATTCAGTCGCCTGACATTTGTTTGGCCACGGTGTGCTCTGCAGATTTCACACCCGGGGACGATAGCCAACCTGATGATGTCAGATGCGAGCTGGAAGAGAAGGAAAAATCGTGCTGCTCCTCTTTTGTCAAGCAGATGAGTTTTGCTAAGTGTCTTGGTTGTTTTACTCCACGGAGCTCTGTAATGGAAGGTGCCTGGCAAGAGCAGGACGTTCCTAAAGCGGCGCGTCCCGGTGTGACACGGCAGCAGAAATAGCTCCCTAATTTACGTCATTTCTTTCAATCCTGTTTTGCCTTTAGGTCACTCCAACTCCAATCTGAGCGACCATGAGCGCGCTTGACTTGTCTTCCATCCTGGATTTCCTGGAGACGGCCAACTTGACGGAGATCAACTGGACGTGCAACAACGGCGAGTGCATCACGGTGGACGCGACGACATGCCCCGGCACGCTCAACAAGAGCGCCCTGCTCTACACCCTGTCCTTCTTCTACATCTTCATCTTCGTCATCGGCCTGGTGGCCAACTCGGTGGTGGTGTGGGTCAACCTGCAGGCCAAGATGACTGGCTATGAAACCCACCTGTACATCTTCAACCTGGCCATCGCCGACCTGTGCGTCGTGATCACTCTTCCCGTGTGGGTCGTCTCCCTTGTGCAGCACAACCAGTGGCACATGGGGGAAATCACGTGCAAGATAACCCACCTGATCTTTTCCATCAACTTGTACAGCAGCATCTTCTTCCTGGCGTGCATGAGCGTGGACCGCTACCTCTCGGTTGCCTATTTCACCAACTCCAGCAGCCGCAAGAAGAAGATCATCCGCCGCTGCATCTGCATCCTGGTGTGGCTCCTGGCCTTCTGCGCGTCCCTCCCGGACACCTATTACCTCAAGACGGTCTCTTCCAACAACGAGACCTATTGCAGGCCCGTTTACCCCGAAGAGAGCTTCAAGGAGTGGTTGATTGGCATGGAGCTCATCTCCGTGGTGCTGGGCTTCCTCATCCCCTTTCCCGTCATCGCCGTGTTTTATTTCCTCCTCGCCAAGAGCATCTCCGCCTCCAGCGACCAGGAGCGGAAGAGCAACGGGAAGATCATCTTCTCCTACGTCGTGGTGTTCCTGGTGTGCTGGCTGCCCTACCACGTGGCCGTCCTGCTGGACATCTTCTACAGCCTTCACTTCATCCCCTTCAGCTGCCAGATGGAGAACTTCCTCTATGCCACCCTGCACATCACTCAGTGTTTCTCCCTAGTCCACTGCTGCGTCAACCCCATCCTCTACAGCTTCATCAACCGCAACTACAGATACGAGCTCATGAAAGCCTTTATTTTCAAGTACTCTGCCAAAACTGGCCTCACCAAACTCATCGACGCCTCCAGAGTGTCAGAAGCAGAATACTCAGCTCTGGAGCAAAATGCCAAATGACTGCAGCCCCAGAAAGAAACCTCCCTGACTCTCTGACCCGATGTGGTGTTTTTGTGTGTTACGGTTTGTTGTTTATTTTTTGTTTTTTGTTGGTTTTTTTTTTTTTTTACCCTTCCCTTTCAATGTGCTTGTTGTGAACGGGGCGTGAATTCCAGCCTACAAAAGAGAGAGGAAAAAGTGTAATTTAAGAGTAGGATCAGTTGCAAAGTGGAAGTGGTACCAAAATGAAAACCTTTTCTCCTCCTAGCCCGGTGTGGACTCCTCAACAACACTATGCAAATGGAAATTACTTCCTAGCAGACAAAGCCATTGTGTACCATAGATAACATGGATAAGCTTCTCCTTCCACGTCTTGTTTCCCTCTTGTCTCCTTGTATATGTCTATATATATAGTGTGTTGTATTTAAAAGCTCGAGACTTTTATTTTCTGCCTCTTGGTGTACCTTATACAAGTGTATCTGAAAGTTAAATATATTTTTATCATGTATTTGAAGCATATTGCTGATGAGTGTATCCAGAGTGCTGTAGTCTGAGTGTTAGGTTCGCCGTTTGGTTCCAAGAAGATGCTGGTAAATAGGATGGAAATGATCTCTTGGGAGCCTCCTCCCTGGCTGGCACGTTTCATGGACCGTGGCTTTATGTGGTGTCACACCCACGAGCTGGAGCACGAAATGTATGTAGTGTAATATAGCTGCCAACATGTTAAAATTAACAGTATTGTCAGAGCCCTTAACTCCCACACCCCTGCTTCACCAGGCTGTATCCTCCTGCACAAGAGTGAGTGATCTTACTGCTGAGAGTTGTCTCTATTTGTAAGTTATTTTTGTAAAATAAAGATCTGGGGGGAAAAAACCCAAAAAATCTGTGCCTACTTTGACTTGCTAGACTTCTCCTCAGGAAAAAAAAAAAAAAGCCAAAAAGAAGGAATCTCAAGGCCACCCTTTGGTGCAGGAGCAGACAGGTCAGTTCAGAGTTTTCCTGGTGTTAGGTGGCCAGAAAGAACTGGTGGGGGAACGGGAGATGGCACTGGAGCGTGGTGAGCAGGGAAGGGTGGGAAGAGTTGGGTCTGTGCTGGTGGGAAATTAAAACTGATGGATTTATAAGGTAAAAGCTGTTAGGAATGATGAAAAGCTGTGTTTGTGGCTTAGAAATAAACACGGGGGAGGAAAATACGGAAGTGTGCAGATGGAGCGGATATTTGGACTAATCCAGGTTCAGCCCTCTGTGGTTTTTGCTGGCGATGGAATTGGGGGGTTAGCGGTCCTGACAGCACTAAATCCCTTTTTATCTCTTCTTCCCTTTGCTATGGTTTGCAGTGGATTTGCAGTGCCGTGGTGTCCGAGTGTGGGGCAGGATGCAGGCGCTGTGGGATGCCCGAAGGGGAGCTTTAAGCCAGCAAAGGACTTGAATCGTGCTCGTCTTCACCTCAGGACAAGGTATTTAATGTCAAACCAGTGATGTCTCCCAGCCGTGTTTGCTGCTCCAGCGCAGTGCTACACTTAAATTCCTGTTCAGTCCAAGCGTGCCCTCATCCCTCTCTGATCCAAACAATTTGGGAATGACTGTATTTTGTTTCTTTCTGCACGTTCCATTACTGCCCCCTCAAAAGTCGTCCTGTAAAAACAGATGTGAAGTCTGCCATCCCCTCCTCGTACTGGCGTTGCCAAAAAAGCACCAGTCCGTTCCCAAATGGGGAGAAATCCCCGAAGGAGAAGGATTTCTGGCTGCAGAGAAGCTGTCGGGATGGAATGCAGGCGTAGCTTTTTGTACACAATGCATGTTTTGAGCTTCCTGGAAACCTCAAGGTGCTGCTGAACTGCAAGGGAAAGTGCTCCCTCGTGCTGACACTTGAAACTGGTTGGTGCTGAGAAATGAATACCCTGCTTTAGCTGGGCATTGCTTCCCTTCCCTCAGCATCCCTGTGTGCAGCTGTGTGTCCTGCCCGAAGGTGCTGGGATGCAGCTCTGGCATCCTACCCCCGTCCACCTGCGGGGTGTTGCTCGTTTTAGAGCAGCAGAACTGTTTCAGTTCAGGTTCCCTCTCAGGCACTGGGTTGTTCTCACGTGGTGCTGTAGCTTTACACTGGCAGGAACTCACAGATTTTTTTTTTTTCCCTTTCCTTTTGCAGTTTGGTATTCACAGAGCAGCCTCAGCCCTGCACGTACCCTGGGCTGTGCTGAGTGTTGGGGGAGATCCTGCAGACCTGCTGCTTAAACCACACTGATAAAGTCTCCAGGCCTCTTCCTCGGGGAGGTGAATCGTGGTGTGATGGTGCCTTTTCCAAAGGCAGGGTCAGACAGGGAGCAGGGAAAGGTCAGGACCGTGACCCTCGCTGTCAGTACTGTGCACATCTGGATCCTTTCCAGCTCCTTGGGTTGGAAAACCTGGAGCTGAGGACCCACCTTGTCCCTTGAAAGGACAAGTGGAGCTGGGAGGCGGCATCCCCCTGCACCTGCAGCTTGGGAAGTGGGAACAGTGTCCTCTCCAGGGATCAGCACCGGTGGGTGGCCCTGAGGTGGCCGTGACTCTGTGGGAAGTGGGGTAGTGGGCAGAGGATGGGAAACGGGTGGAGGGCAGAACAATGCAGGGGAACAGGAGGGATGGAGTTTGTAACTGTTGTGTATTTCTCATTAGCACTTTGGTTTCATGCTAAAAATTCCCAAAAATCAAACTCTGGCAGAGGTCTAATAGGAAAAAAAAAACCTGTCTGCGTTCCAGGAAGCTTTTCTCCTGTGGGACACAATACCTCAGCTGGTGTTTGCACTGAGACCAAAATGTGCATCTGGACTCCTTGGAAACTGAAATGAGGGAATTTATCAGCAGATAGCAGGTGAGTGAAATTAGGTGTCTTCTGACAGATGTGACTGTGACATAGAGCGATTGATGTGATGGCTGCTGTCACTTTGTTTGGCCAAATGTCCCGAGCCTGGAACTTGGGGTGCTCAGGAAGAATTTCTTCATGGGAAAGGTTGTTTAGCATTGAAATGGGCTGCCCAGGGAAGCGATGGAGTCCTCCTCTCTGGAGGTGTCCAAGGAAAAACTGGACGTGGCACTTGGTGCTCTGGGCTGGGAGACAAGGTGGGGATTAACCACAGGTTGGACTTGGCTGGAAAAGACCTCCAAGAACATCAAAATGATTCTGTTTTATGAAGGGTCCCTGCTTCTCCCTGCTGTGCCTTTGTGGCCTCCTGTGCCTGGGGATCTCCCTTGTTCCTCTGACAGCTACAGGTGTCCATGGGGGTTCAGGTCTTGCCTTTTCCAGGAGATCAGATTCACCGTGTTAAGGCTTGGCTGGAAAAATGAGTACAAATCAAACACAATCCATAATCTGGAGCGAGTCCTCCTGCTTAACTCTTGGGCTTTCTGGTGAAAGCATCTCCACGTGCCCTGGAGGCAGGCACTGAGCAAATAAAAATACATCTGCTCCGTGAGAAAGGCTTTATTTCTCTTCTTCCACCGAAAGTGCAGTGCTGCTTTATTGTTCCTTAAACACAGCTTTCCTTTTACGAGCCATAAACGACGTTCAGGTGTAGCACAGCGCCTTTAAATCAGCTCCTCTGGCGTTACGTAGCTAATGTACTGTAAGAAACACCCAACTGGCCCCTTTCTCCTCGTGCTAATTCATGGTTTCAGTGCTGCTGACTTTAGGTACTCTCTCCTTTCACGAGTTCGCTGAGCATAAAAGCCAGTTAAAATTCCTAAGAAGCAAGAAATAACTCAGCTGTGAGCAATATCGGAGCACGTGGGGGCAGGGGCAGCGCTGCCAAAGCCCGGCTCTTAATTCTGTTCCTGAGAGTCTCTCCATGAGAAGAGTAGAGCTGGTACTTTAAAAAGTGAAAGGGTGCAGGGCTGAGCAGGGCATGATGTGATGGGGACGGGTTTTGGGGGGGGGATTGGTGTGTGCAGAGCCCAGGGTTTGCTTTTGGCCTCCCTGCTCCACGAGGATGTGTGGCTGAAGAGCCTCTGAGCCAGACTCTGCTCCGACTTACACCCCGGATTTACAGTAGGATAATGCTGCTGATTTAAAAGGAGCTCTCCGGGATTTATGGGGCTTTTTATAAGTAGGATCAGGAATTTCAGCCGTAATCCTGTGCAAATGTATGGGTGTGAGTGGCGACGTGTGCATCTGCATGGCTAATGCAGAGTAATACCCACGCCCGGCCAAGATGCAGAGATGAAATCACAGCAGCACAGCAGAGGATGACCGTGGGGGTTTGCTCCCACAAAAGTACTTGCAGGGTTAGAACGGGATTCAAACCAGGCTCCCAAAGATCCTGGGATGGATAAGCCAGCTGGAACTCTAAAACATGTGGCTGGCTTTCCAACACCCACTGTCATGAGAGAAATCAGCCTCCTTCCACTTTGGTAGTTGCTGTTTGAAAGCAATTCTTGTTGTTTTTTTTTTTTCATAGAGGTCTTGATCTCTTTGTTTTTATTGTGTGTAATACATGCAAGGCCTTGGCTGAAGGAAATGCTCTAACTTCATAGTGCTGAGGAGATCCCAACATCCCAGTGATGTGAATCCAGGGAGACCCCTCAATCCTAAAATACTGAGCAGGGTGGCGCTGGAGTGAGCATCAGAGCAAGGCCTTTTGAGGCTTTTACCTTGCCAAACAGGTACGAGAAAGCACTGGGAAACCAACCAGACCCTCGGCACGTGATGCTTCTTGTCATCTTCTGGTTTGAAGCCAACTCTGATGATGGATGGTGCCTCTTGCCTTTAGGTTAAGGATGGGGGAAAAAAACCCCAAGCCCCTCTCGTGTTTGCTGTCTGTACAGTGCTATTTCCAGACTAAAGAAAAAGAGCTAAATTACATTTTAACAGAACAATACCGACAACAGCAAAGGTCGGGAAACTTTTCCGTAAGGTCACCCTATCGATTGCAGCAGTGAAAGGAGAGACATCAAATACTTGACCATGAAAGGCTGAAAAGAAGTAAATTCAGCATGAGATACTGAAACCCAAGCCTCTTTCATATGTGGCAGAGCCTCTGACATAGCAGGTTTACTGTTCAAGCTGAGATATGTTGCCTTGCCAACATATATTCTGAGTTACCCAAGCAGAT
>VZRQ01007447.1:82438-112839 GCA_013397975.1 Machaerirhynchus nigripectus | reverse complement strand
GGGGGAGGAGAAGCTTTTTCTTTTTCTGTTTTGAAAAGAAAAAAAAAAATTGTTGCAGAAGATTTCAAACCTACCTAGGAAATGACCTTAATCAATTTAGTTCCACCGATGAGTATGAAAACTCAGATCTTTCTTTCTGCTTGCTCTGAACATTGTCTTGCCCGCATTGAGCGGGGTGACCGAGTCACAGCTTGAGAGAAAAGTGTGTTTTGTTTGTTGTTTTGTTGTGGAGGGTTTGTGAGGTTTTTTTTTTTTTTCCATCTAAGTGGCAGCTCTGTTTTGTCCGAAAGGATTGACGTGACTGACAAGTGTTTTGAATTTCTAAGCTCCGAGGTCTCCAAATGCATGAAAAGCGAATGACACACACATAAAAATGTAAATCTTTGGAAAACAAGCACCAACTACACACAAAAAACATAACAATTCTGCAAAAGGGTGACAGACGCTGCATTCATTCTGGGGTTTCTTTTTTTTTCCCCCTCCTCCTCCTTTTTCTTTTTAATAAGCCAGGGTTTCTGGGCCACCTACAGGCACATTTGTGTCTCCTGCAGTGGGGAATCGGGATGCACAATAAGGCAAAGTCATGGCTGTGTGTCAGGGTGGGTCTCTCTGCAGCTCCCAGCATCACCAGCTTGCCAGGATCTGTTCCCACCAGCTCCATGTCCATCGAGGTGACTCCCTGGATCTTGATCCAGCGGGCACACGACACTCCAATGTCCTCGTGGTTTGGGGCTTGGGCTGTGGGAGTCCCAAGGAAGGGAAGCCACTGGGCAGGAAGGACTGTGCCTCACCTCCCAGCCCTGCTGAAGGTGGGTGAGGGGGGCTGTGGGATGGGAGAGCCCTGCTGGCCCCAGAACTTCCCACAGGCTGCTGGGGGTGGGGCACAGACAGGGACTGAGGTGTCCCCAAGCGTGCTTTGGGATAGGTCCGAGGGGTGCTGTGTTCAGAGAGAAGAATTACAGAATGTCCTGAGCTGGAAGGGACTCACAAGGATCATGGATCCAACCCCTGTCCTTGCACAGACACGGCAGCAATCCCACCCTGGGCATCCCTGGGAGCAGTGCCCAAATGCTCCTGGAGCTCTGATAGTCCTGGGGCCATGCCCAGCACCCTCTGGAGGATGAACCTTTCCTGATCTCGAACCTAAACCTGCCTTGACACAGCTCCATGACATTCCCTCCCGTTAGTGGTCACCACAGAGTGACCAGGAGGTGTGAGAGGGAAGGAAAGGCACGTTTCTGGTCTCCTGAGCAGCAAGCTGGCTTGTCCCTTCTTCCAGGCATCCCATCACAACCTTGTTGTCACTCACTGTCCTGGGCAATGCCTGTTGAGCTCAGGGTTGTCCATGCCAGCCATACGGAGTTACTCTAGAGAGTATTTTAATCATTTTTGCCTCCTGGTAACATACCTGAGACCAGGCCACCTACGTGCAGGGTATGACTCCACAGACCAGCCCAGGAGCCCTCTGTGGCACAGCCCTGCTCCCTCCTGGCTCTCCTTCCCCTCGTGGCAGGGTCAAAGATTTGGGAATGCTGCGCCGCGTGGAGGAGGGTGAGACCTCGATGACACAATCCGGAGCTCTTGTCCCTACCGCCGCCGCCCCGTTCCAGGGGCTGGCTGGCATCTCGAGGCCGTGCCTTGGGTGGGTGGCAGTTTTATAAAGAGGAGGGGTGGTGGGGAGAGAGGTTTTCTTCCCGTTTCCCGTCCTGTCTGGCCTGGTGAATGCCGTGTTTTGGCTGAGGGGTTTGAGAGAGCCAGGGAAGCAGTCGGCTGGAAAGGCTGGTCCCGCAGCTTCCCCTCGGTTCGGCTCCAGTGCTTCCTCATGGCTGCTTCAGGGGAAGTGGGCTGGCAGAGGGGAATCCGTACCTTCCCTTTGCACTCCAGCAATGAAACACCAGCGTGCTTTGGATTCCTCCTTCCAGGAGAGAATAGCCCTCATTGTACTCCAGGAGAATAAAATAGGAGAGGGAAACTCTTCCCCATGCACGCTCCGGCTCCCTTGGCTGAGAGGCAGCTTCGCTCACCCACGTTTGGTTTTTGGCATTATTTGAGGCTTTCCAAACCTTGCCTGAGCTGTGTCTGTCCGTGGAGCGAATGCCAGGCGTTCTTTGCTCGATCTAATTACGGGATGAGGGTGATGGAGCCCAGGTGATCCGTGGGAAAGGATGGGAAGTGGATTTTTCCATCAGCAGCCCTGGTAGTTTGCTGTCACGAGCTCTTCCCTAGGCACCATCTCCACACTCCTTTCCACCCGGTGATCTCTTGGCCCTGCTTCTGCCAAAGATACTTCGGGATGAAAGCCTGGATTTCAGGCTGGAAACTCCCAGACAGGTGAACACCCTGAGTGTCTGAGAGGGGTGACTGCTTGGCTCAGCCCCTGAAAGTCTGGATGCAAAGCTGAAGTGCATTAAACCTTCTCCAAGAGCGGGGAGGTGGGGGTGTTCACACTTGGAAAAGCTTTCTGAGCTTTCCAGTGTTTGCTGCTTCCAGTCAGGCTGGAGTCCAAAAGTGCAAAGGCCCGTGAAAGTGATTAATAAGGAACAAAAACCAGACCCTGAGACAGGTTCAGCTCCACGACAGCTCCGAAATCGTGGGCTTGCAGCAGTCTCACGCTTCCCTCAGGTTGGTTCGCTCTTGGAAGAGCTGGAAATGGCATTTTTCATGCTGCATTCACCCCCAGGTGCTGTTTGTATAAGAGTTAGGAATGTCTCCAGGTGTAAAATTTCCAGTGTCTGCTGGCATCGGTGTCTTACACTCCTTTATGTGTCTGGAAAGTCTGGCCCAGGCAGTTTGGGGAAGTGAAAGGGGATTTACTTGCAGGCCGGGTAAGTGCTCCTGTGCACGTGGCCTTCTCCCTGAATTTCTCACAGATCCTGGGATTTGGATCTATTCCCCCATAGCTCCTGGGGATAGACTCCTTTCCCTCAAGTCAGCGAGAAATTCCCAGACACCTCTCAGCCTGGATTTCATCCTAGGGTGTTTCTTGATTCCCCTCTGCCCTGTGGGAAGGGGAGGCTGTTTCCCATTTGATCCAAGGGAAGTCTGTGCAGGAAAAGGTGCCTTTGGAAATGGTACAGCCCCAAAGATGAGTTGCTGTCTCACAGACTGCGAAAGGGAGCACCAGAAATATTACCTGGGATCTCACAAATCCCTTCTCCTTCCCTCTGGTGAGTGACCAACCCTTTCCACTCTCCAGGCACTTGGAATACATCCACGTCGCCGGGGAGCTGAAGCCGCCTCGGCTCGCAGGGTGATGGAAAAGGGAACTTTAAATGAACTGCAGGTTTGTGTCACAGGTGTTGCACACGCTGCACCTTCCTGCAGGGAGTCGTCCTTAGCTGATTTAATCACCTTCCCCCTTCCACTGACAGCTGGAGTTGTGCATTAGAGCAAGATTATAAAGGAGAGCAGTTCAAAACAAGGCTCTGAGGTAACCCATCATCACATTCCTCACAGGAGAGGGCTGGAGACAACTGCTGGGGGAAGAGCAAAGCTGTTGACTGTTTCCAGGACCTGTGGTTCACAGCTAAGGAAGGCTTTTTTCCCCCTTTGCTGCTCCAAGATATAAATTAAGCTGCCATCTTAACCAGAAACACATTCGGTTCTGATCCTGAGTCAGCTGAGGTGTTGTTTGAGCTTTATCTTAGTGTGCAGCCTCTCTGGGCTCTCCTGTTGTTCATCTGCAAGGAATGAAGATGAGAGCTTGGATCTGGGAGAGCCAAGAAGCCCACGTGGAAGTGGGAGGCTGTTTTTAGCAGCAGCCTCTGCTTGGTAGCCAGCGCTGCATTCATCCGCATGGATAAAACTGACAAGGTGTTTTTCTGGGTTGACTTCTCTGTTCTCTGCCTCCTGTGCTCTTCTTGCCCTCCTCCTGCAAACCTGAGGCCGGGAAAACTCTTTTTCCTCCAATTCCAGGAGCCTTATCTCTGCCTTACAGCCAGGAGCAGGGCCCTGTCCTATCTGGTGCTGCAGCCTCCGGGCGAGCCGGCTCCTGAGACCCAGCTGGGCTGGAACAAGCACCAAGCTCTCCTCTCACCTTTTCCAGGTCCTTTCCTGCTGAGGGACATTTCTCTGGGCCCCTCGGCGCACGTGACAAGGGCTGATGCTTTGTAAAAGCCATCTGGTGGCTGGTGAGTGCCTCAGGCCTCCCTGGCACACTCAGGCACCCCAGCAGTGTGGGCTCGTAGGAAGCAATATCTCCTAAATCCAGCAGATTTGGGGAAAAACCAGCCAGGCCACTCTTGAGGCTGCAGGCAGCTCTGTTTTCCCCCAGCTGTGTCCGTGCTGGCTTTTCCAGGGGTGTCTGTGCTGATAGAAGCCGTGTGCTCCCCGTGCTGTCGAACGTTCCCGGAGGGATGTGCCTGCTTTGGCAGCAAGCCTCGAGCTGCCAGAGTCCAACTCCTGCTCCCTCTGTGTGAAAGCCCCCGGGCAGGTGATCCCAGCCCAGGTGGGGCCTTCCCATCCGTGCCCAGCTGCCCACCAAGATGTGGAGGCCTCTCCTCTTGGCTGTCGCCCCTGGAAGTGACCTTTCCTTGTGGCTCCTGAGGGAGAGGTTGCCCACAGCCCCTTCCAATCCACGTTTGACAGACTGAACCAGCTTCTTGTGAAACCTCCCCGAGGTAATTGAAGACTCTTTTGGTTCATAGTGCAATCCACTGACTTTTTATTCCCCGACCACCAGCAGCCAGTTGTTTCTGTGCAAGCCTAATACAGGTTAGTAATACATCATGGGATAAAGTTATAGGTTTTTCTCCAGTGCCAGACACTTGGAAGCATCTGGTGAGACAGAGCAGTACCCAGCATGGATAAATCACCTTTAAAAAGCTTGTAATTTCTGTTTAACTGCTTTGCTTTTATTTTTTCTTGAATGTGTTCTTCCACCTCGGGGGCATCTCCCCAGCTGGCTGGCACTGAAAGCCCAGCCCAGAGGATGCTCTGCTGGAAAGGCAAGAAAATAGTGGGAATGCTCTGAATTCAGTTTCATACCTCATTTGCTGGAGATCGCCTTTAAAAGTTGATTCTTCAGCAAAAAAAAAAAAAAAAAAAAAAAAAAAAATTTCCTTCACTCACTTGGCAAAGGAAATATTTTGCACGGGGCTCTTGTCAGAGCATCTGTTCCCTGTGCTTAAAACCCAGCTTTTTGAGCTGTGCCTTTTAAGTGTTTAGTATAGCATGTTACTGACCTTTTTTTAAAATTTTTCTTTTAATTCTTTAATTAAGCTTTTTCTTTTCATTCCCTGCTCCTTCTAAAAACAGGATAGGATGTCCTCTTGGCTCCAAATGCCTCAGCCTGTTGGGATTGGAGTTCTCCAGCTGAGGTGTCTGCCTCGGACCAAGTTCTTCTGGAGAAACCCCAGCTCAGAGTGGAACAGCCACTCCTGAGAATAAAATTGTGGAAAACCAGATCATTTTCCGTGCTGAAGCAAGCCTGGCTCCGTGGAAGAGGCGAAGGGGAAAGAAGAGAGGCTGTATTAGAGCTTTCCAGTTAATTCCCTGAATATGCCTCTACCTGGACCATGTTTGATCTTTCCAGTGCCTTCCTCTGAGCTGTCCTTAGTTTGTGCAAGCCTGAGGGCTTTGGCCACAGAGAGATGGGTGGCCTGTCCTTAGGGGAACCTTTGCCTCCATTCGGTGCCTTCCAGTGGGATGAAAAGGGGCACTGAAGTGGCTGGAAACACGAGGAGTTTGCAGATCATGCCTTTATCAAGTTCAAGACCATTTTTTATATGATTTCTTTCCTTTTAAAAGACAGGCCACATCCCCAAATGGAAGAAGTTGTATGGTTTCCAGAACGTGTTCAAATCTGGATGAATTAATCACACTGGGGTGTCCTAAAATCATCATCAAGTTTTGTCTCCAGTTCTGGGGCCCTCACAAGGAGGACCTTGAGGGGCTGGAGCATGGCCAGGGCAGGGACCAGAGCTGGGGAAGGGGCTGGAGCCCCAGGAGAGGCTGAGAGAGCTGGGAAAGGGGCTCAGCCTGGAGAAAAGGAGGCTCAGGGGGGCCCTTGTGGCTCTGCACAAGTCCCTGACAGGAGGGGGCAGCCGGGGGGGTCGGGCTCTGCTCCCAGGGAACAGGGACAGGAGGAGAGGGAATGGCCTCAGGCTGGGCCAGGGGAGGCTGGGGTTGGACATCAGGAGGGATTTCTCCCTGGAAAGGGTGGTCAGGCCTTGCAGTCCCCATCTCTGGAGGTGTTCCAGAAACACCTGGACATGGCCCTCAGTGCTCTGGGCTGGGTGACAGCCAAAGACTGGACTCGATGATCTTGGAGTTCTTTTCCAACCTAAACGATCCTGTGATGCTAAAACCACCAGGACATGGAGTTGCCCACTAGAAGGACAGAGCTGACTTGGTTCAGGACCCCGGGGGTGGCAGCCTGGCAAGGAGCAGCCCCGGTGGGCAGCTGGCGTGGCTGCTGGGGAAGGAGCATCCCAGCTCCGTCCTTGGGCAGCTTCGACTTTCGGGCCACCTCCAGCCCGGGGCCTGCAGAATGTGCCAGAGGGGCAGTGGCTGTGGGAATATCCTGCTGAGGAGCCGTGTCACCCTGTCGTGCCTTGTTCCCCAGGCTCTGGTAGCAGTGACACGGGGGCCAAGCAGCCTGGGGTGCAGGGAGCTGGCTGGCTGCTCTCCCAGGAAGGAATCCATGGTGTTTTCCTCGCCAGGGCAGCCCTGGAAGTGAAGATGTTCAAAGCAAAATGAACAAACCAAAAATGATCATGTTTGCACGAGTTAGACCCCCAGCCTGTTGTTTTTCAGCTGAAATCTCCCACCAGCTTTCCTGCCCAGGCCTGAGAAGGCAGGAGGGTGTGAGCGGGGTGTTACAGATGATTTCTGGATGCATCACGTCCCGGGGGATTTACTCTGGGGAATGATGCAAGGGGACATCTCCCCTGGAACACCCTTTATGTTCCGTTCACGAGCGATTTGCTGCGAACAAATGAGGACGGGGTGTGATCTGCATGAGAAAAGCTCGGCGAGGGCTCCAGCTGCAGGGTCCCACTCCATTCCCTTCGTGCTGCAGGGTGGGCTCGGGAAGGCCACCTTGGTGGCAGCCCAGCTTCCAGGGAGAGCAGCAGAGGCAGCCGAGCGGCTCCCAGAGCAGGTTTGGGAGCTGAGGGCGGAAAACTGCTCCGGCAAGCGCTGCTCAGCAAAATCCCAGCTGATTCTGCAGGGCTTGGCCTCAGCATTTTATGTTTTGGAGCAAAGAACGGCCAGAGCCAGCGCAGGGCATGGTTATCACTCATCATGCACAGCTCAAATGAGCTCCTGCAGCGCTGCCCTTCCAGGGACAGAGGCAGGGGTGGTGCTCGGGCGACGCCGGGAGTGGCAAGACCGGGACAAAATTCCCGAGGATTTAGGCAAAGGTGCAGAAAGGCAAAGAAAATCCCTGTGGTGCGAGAGCTGGTTCTGACTGCTGCCTCTCCGAGGAGATGGCCAGAGCCTGGAGCGGGGTGGTCTGGTGACTCTTCCCAGTTTTGCTGTGTTATCCCTTCCCGTCCCAGCGCTGACCAGGAGAGGTTGGTACCCCAGCCGCCGTTGCCTCTGGCAACCTGTTGCCCTTGGCAACTCTCCTGCCCACCCCTCCCCATCCCCCCCGATGCTTGTGCCTTTCTAAGCAGTGCAAAAGGAAGGGCCTTCTGCTGGGGTGGCTTCTCTTGGAGCTGCCATTCCTCTCCTCTCTTAACTGCTCCATCCCCTGCTTCTTTGCAGTCCTGCTGGAGATCTTTAGGTGCAAGGGCAGTGCTCAGCAGAGTATTCAGCCCAAGCAGATTAGGGGAAGGCAGGAAGGGCTTCTGATTGTGCTCTATCTGTAGCATAGGTGTTAAAGATGTATTTGTGAGCCAGTCAGAGAAGAATGCTGAGGAAATCCTGTTTGGGTTAATCTTGTTTAATTTTATAATAAAAACCAGATGGCCGGCCATCTGGTGCTTCTTGCAATCAAATATCTCACAATTAACAGTAATTTACTTGCCCTGAGACTTCCATGATCTTCATGGGCTTTTTTTTCCCCTCCAACCTGAGCCTGTGTGGTCCCTTCCCAGAGGAAGGCTGAGCGTGAGCCTGCCTGCAGAAAGCTGTGATGGAGGGGCTCCCGGGAGGCGTCTGCTTTCCTCCTGGATTTTCCCCCCAAAAACAGAGGTGAGGCAGCACATCTTGAGCTTTTCTGACCCTGTGGGACCCGTGTTCAGGCTGAGCAAAGTGAAGGACTGTGTAAACCTGTGGATGGGTCATTGCAAGGTATGTAAGGCAGCACTTAAGGGGAATACACAAATTAAATCTGCATTTTTCACCAGGCTGGGGGATTTCTTCAGAGCTCGAAATGGTTATACCTAAAGTGGCTTTGCTCCAGCAGCTGAAGTTGCTGGATGTAATCAAATGAGATGCAGGCCATCCTCAGCACTAGGGGAGCTTTCTGAGGGAATTGGCGGCAAAATGGGATGCAGAATAAAACCCACGGGGCAAACATAGAATCGTAAACTGATTCGGGTTGAAAGGGACCTTAAAGATGATCCAGTGCCACCCCCTGCCATGGGCAGGGACACCTCCCACTATCCCAGGCTGCTCCAAGCCCCGTCCAGCCTGGGCTGGAACACTTCCAGGGATCCAGGGGTAGCCACAGCTTCTCTGGGCACCCTGTGCCGGGGCCTCCCCACCCTTACAGGGAAGAATTTTTTTCGATTGTAGGCTAATTTTCTGTGCAGTCTTTCCTCCAGGAGTGTGAGAGATGCCCAGGATTGGTTATTCCCAGAGCTGACACCGGCCTCTTCAGGAGCTTCAGGTCCCTCGAATGTGTCCTTCCCCAACCACCCCTGTGGCTGCGCAGCACCAAGAGTGAAGGGGAATAAATGAATTCCAGATGAGAGCTCTGCATGCTGGTAGGTAGGAGCTCTCCAGGCATTCCTGGGTGATTGCTGCCTGTTTGCTATCCCAATATTTTTTTGGTAGCAGATGAGGGGAAAAAAAAAATCGAGCTTTTCCCTTCCTTCCCCTCCGCAAAATCAGCTTGGTGTGCATCCAGGGAATCAGGCCGTGGATTTCAAGGATATATTCAGGTACTGGGGTACATTCCTGCTGCTGTGCTCCACCTCCGAGTTGTTTATTTAAATACAGAGGAGCCTTCCGAAGGGGAAGAGCTCATTTCACCGGGCTTCCCCAAAGGGGGTGTCAGGGCAGCAGTGGGGGTTGAGGGAGGCAGCAGGGATAGGGTTTCACACTGCCCCAGCTGCCAAACGATCCCGTCTCAGAGGTGCAGCCCGGGAGCGGATCCGGCATCCAGCCGGAGCGCCTCACCTTCCAGCGTGGAGAAGGAGAAGAACGGACGGGGCTTGGAGCAACCTGCTGTAGTGGAAAGTGTTCCCTGCCCATGGCAGGGGGTGGAATGAGGTCTTTCAGCTCCCTTCCAGCCCAAGGCATTCTGTGATTCTGGGATCCAGGGATGGCAGGTGACTCCACAGGGAGCGCTCTTTTTCCCCGGGGGATGTGCTTACTTGGGATGTCGCTAAGGATGCGATTCCAAGCTTTGCTCCAAACTCTGCTCCAAGTCGGGTTTTGCCGCCCCCCCCAGTGATTTATGTGGAGTAGATGGAGGCTGTGGAGGCTCTCCAGGTGGGATTGCTCCCACGTGAGCACCCGCCATCCTTGTTCCTGCCTCTGGCACGGCACAAGCACCCACCACAGGTGATGTTTGGTGGGTGCGTGGAACTTGAGGCTTGCTCAGTCCTGCTCTTCCCCCTGCCACTGGGACACTTGAAATGATTGACCCTGCAGGTTTCAGTGCCCCATCCCTGCCTCTCCCCAGGCTGGAGAAAGCCTGGATGCCCAGCACACCTCTGGCACTGCTTGGAAGGGTCCGTGCTATCCCTGCTCGGCGGGGGAAAGCCAAGAGGCACTGGGGACAAATAAATGCTGCTGAATCAGCCGTGCCAGGAAGCGAACCTTGTTCTTGAGGAGAGCTGGATCTTGCCAGCACAATAGCTGGATTACAAAGCCATTTCCTCCAATTACCTTCTCTGTCAAACCTCTGCCTCGTCTGGCACTAGGAGAGCTCGGACTCAAATTCGTTGTGAATCGGGGCGACGACACCAGAGATTTCTAAATTAATATCCTGCCAAGATGAATTGAGCTCGTTTTTTCCAGTCGTGTCAGTTCTGATTCCTTGGCTTGTCAGGGAAAACCTGGGCCTGCCATCTGTTTTCAAGGGCACGGGGTAGGGGAGTCGTGGCTGGCTCAGCCCAGCGCGCTGAGTTCGCAGTGCAGCAGCTGCAGGGGAGTTTTGGGGGGAAAAAAAAGGGAAAAATGAAGTAAAAGGGCTTAGTGGGCCATTCCTGGCACCTGGCAAAGAGCAGAGAGGGAGACCAGAGGCGCGGGGTGCTGGTGAGAGGGAAAAGCAGGGCGTGACCTCCTCCTTGGAACAGTGGGAATGTGCACAGCAGAGCGGACTGGGATGAATTACTGCCCTCTTCACGTCTGCCCAGCAGAGAGTCGTCAGCCATTCTGGGTGCATTAACCATGGTCTGTTTGCTCCACAGGCCGGATTAAACATATTCCACTGAGTGCCAAAGGACTCCTTTGCACTGCAAAACCCACGGACCTTAGCATTTCCAGGAAAGGAGCAGCTCCTGTGGCGCTGGGCTGGGCTCTGTCTCACCCTAAATGCAGGGGTTTGTAAGTCGGGATGGCGCTGGGGTGGAGATCTCCACAGCTGGTGATGGGAATGCTGTGGGAAGGTGGGATGTGGAGGAGTAGGGGAAATTGGGATGGTCTGCATGTCCTTGTGCTGTTGCAGACAGACGGGGACAGTCTTCAGACAAAGAGGGGGGTGCAGGGTGTAGGGCAGGGCAGGGAACAGCTTCATGCCTGGCACGCGGATTTGGGGCGATGCTTTGTGCCCCTCCTTTTGGCTCCCAGTGGGTGCAGGAGTCTGATGGGGTGACCCAGAGCTGATCCACCCCCCTCCCCAGCCGGTGCCATTTGTCACATCAAACGCTGTCCCTGGGCACCCAGCCAGGGGGGGTCACCCCTCAGCAAAGGCCCCGTCAGCCCTGGGTGCCAGCATTCCCACCCAGCCCTTGGGAAGGGACACCTGCTTCCCCCGGGCATCCCTGCCATCAGCTGCAGCTGCCAGCCTGGGGACTGTCCCCACGCCTGGGGCCGTGTCCCTTCCCTCCCAGCCCCATCCAGCTGCAGGCAAAGGGGCTGGGGGCAGGCAGTGCTGTCGGTGCCAGCTGCCAGCTGGGAAGGGGGAGGCTGCTGCTGTGCCAGTGGGGAATTTGGAGAGGTTTCCAGACCTCTCCCCCGCCAGGCTGCTTGTACAAACCATCTGCCTGCCCCGGGCACCGCGCTGGGGTCTGTGGGGAGAGCGGTGGAGCTGGAAAGACACAGCCATGGGTGACATCCTTCTCCCTCAATGTGGTCCCCACATCCTGCCCGTGGCTGGCTGCTCTGCTCGGCTCCTCACAGAAGGCTGGGAAGATGGGCAGCTCCCTGGAGGTGTTGGTGGTGGCTGCGCCCCGTTTATCACCCCCTGCACACGCACAGCCACTCCTTATCTCTCTTCCCAGCGCTGGCGTGGTCCCTGCCAGAGTCTGGAGCTGGAGGAACCCATCTGTGTCACCCTTGCCTGCTCTGTCCTCCCCGCTGCGCCCGGGTGGGTGCTGGGGACATTCCGGGTGCCGCGCTGGGAAATGCAGCTCACGGCTCCCTCGGCGCTCCCTCGGCCGGGGCTTTGTGAATCCCGACAGATGTGGGTTTAGAAAACTTCAGCTTTGAGGCACGCTCGCCCCTCAGATGGCTTCCGAGGAAATTTGCACTTCAGTGGGTGCGCGGAAAAATGGTGTTTTCAAAGTGAAAATGAAATGGAAACCAGCCTTCCCCCTCCCTCCCCCGGTGAAGCGGCGCTTGCAAAGTGGGGCCTCTGTTTTGAGACATTTGAAGCACACAGACGTCCTTCTTTTTGCTTCTTCCGCTTTGCTCTTCTTTTCTTTGCTCCTATTTCCCGTGTTTTCTTTATGTCTCGAGTCCATTCCCAGGCAGCTCTCGGCTCCCCTCGTCACTTGGAGGGTGTAGGGTGTCAGGAGAGGGCTGCTGAAGGGTTCTCTAGCGTGTTAAATCCTGTTATTTTCCATTTTCTTGGGGGTGAAATGTGCCCGGAACTGAAACTCTCTGTGGAAACCCTCTGCTTTTTCCATAGGTCAGGCTTCATCATTTATGCCTGCTTCCCTGAGGCTGTGCCTGAGCCTTGGGTCCTGCCTGTGCACGGGAAGGAAAGGGGATGGCTTCCCAGGAGCTGCTGGCTTCCCTGTGGATAGGGAGCCTGACTGCACCGGCAGCTCCATGAAATCCTCGCCTCCTGCTGCATCCCCTTCCCTCTCTGGCTGGGGAGATGACGGGGGGCCTTCTGGCAAGTGGACGTTCAGGACCAGGGGCACTGGATTCAAACTGACAAGAGGGCAGGGTTAGACGGGATATTGGGAAAAATGAGGGAAAATTTGGGAAAAATGAGGCACTGGTTGCTCAGAGAAGCTGTGGCTGCCCCTGGATCCCTGGAAGTGTCCAAGGCCGGGTTGGACGGGGCTTGGAGCCACCTGGGATAGTGGAGGGTGGAGTGGCACTGGATGATCTTCAAGGTTCCCTTCCAACCCAAACCATTCCATGATGCTGCGTGCAGCATTCCTGTGCCCACACGGTGGATTTAAGGGAAGGAGGTTGTGCTGTGTGAACCCCTGTGTGTGTGTGTGTGAGCTTGGACACGGTGTCCTGAGCACGGAGACCACGGAGAGGGGGGATGCAGAGGGTTTTGGAATAGACAGCGAGGAGCGGAGGCCGTGCCGGACGCCGGCTGCGCTTCCCAGATCCTGAATCCCGGGCCTGAGCCCTCAGGGATGGCTGAGGGGAGGCCGGACCCGGCTCTGCGGCCCGGTGGCGACGAGAGCCCGGCGTGGGTGCTTTGTACGGGGACCCGCTCGCGCGGCCTCGGCCGAGCCGGGATCTCCTTTCAGCGGGAGAAGGGAGCAGATGTCTCATTCTTGCGGCTCACAATGCGGCCCTCCCGGCACAGCGATCCATCAGGGGGCTCGGCACGGCCCCACAGAAAAGTCCCTGACACGTTGTTACAGCAGGGCCAGGTTCTCACCACTTGTGTGCCTTGGTGCCCCTTGACAAATAGCTCTTGGCTCCGGTTTTGTTCGGAGTCACGCTGGTGTCAAGCACGGGGCTTCCCATTCAAGTGCCCACCAACAGTGGCCCACAACTCGCCATTTCCTCCCCTTTTCTTGCTTTGTTCCCCCGTGACAGTCACTCAGGATTTTTTTTTTTTTTTTTAAAACTCATTGGGTGTTTTTAAAGACAATTTTCAAGGAGCGGAGCAGCGCCTCTGTAATACGGGCTACAAAAGGCCTTGGGAGTACACGAGGAATTCCTGTTTGCATGGTTGTGTTGCTGACACGACATTTAATTGCCTTTTTTTTCCCCCTTTTTAAGGCAATTTTTCCAACAGGTTGATTTATGGAGTTGGCTGGCAAAGCCGTGAATGCACTGAGAAATACAACTCCTACAATGGATGAATGAATTAATGAATGGTTCCTCTTTAAACTGGGAGCTGTGCTCCTGACTGCTCTGAGCACCCTGGGCATGGAGGAGAAGTAGGACCAGGCAGCGTGAGCTCCCGGGGTGCTGGTAAAACCCACGGAACTCAGTCGTGCATCCCCAGGCGCGCGGTGCCACCGGGATGTCCTGTGGAGAGCTTCTGGTGGTTGAAAGTTTGGGTTTATAACTGAGGAGTCCCTTGTGTCCCTCAGACTGCCACCTTCTGCCGTCCCTCTCCAGCTGCAGTTCCCCTCTGGTTCAGCGAGCGTGTTGTCTGCTCAGAGAGCGTTTTCCATCGCTTGAGCCTGGGAGGGAAGAGGATTTATGGAACGGGGAGCGCGAGGCTCCAGCTCAGCACATACCAGAGCGAGCACGTAAGCGCTCGCAGGTCGGAGGTGGAAGCACACGACTGGTCCTGATCATCTCGAGCCACTTCTGTGCTCCCAGGTCCAAGGGCTGAGCTGAGAACGTGCAGCACAGTTTGCACACGGGTGCTTTCAGCTTGTCCACAGAGAGCTCTCCCTCCGCCCTGGTCTTGCATCTCCTTCCAATTAGTCTCAGCCTGTTAATGGGCTTAGAGCTGCTCAGCTGAACTCGTGTTGTGTATGCTGCAGGTTCGTTATCTCCTTATGGTCTTAGCCTCCGTTCCCTTCCATTCTGGCAAGTCCACTACGATGTCTGTGACCTTTCAGTGTTTCTCTCTCCTCCTGACCTGTCCATGTCCCCCCTACTGCCCTCCCCGTGGAGGTTTTTGGTGGCCCTTCCTAGGTCTCACGCTTTGTCCGGAGATCAGCATCCACTCCAGCCTTTAAAGTCATCTCCTGCCTCTTTCCAGCCAGGTAAAGCCTGCGGGGATCCTGTGGCAGATAATGTGAAAGTCTCGCCAGGTAATTAGAAAGTCAGGATCTGTAATTAAATTTTCTGTGAAGCTCTCAACCCCAAGGTGTGCCTTTGTCCCTCTATTAATTAGCACAGGGAAGGGACGCTCCTGTCCAGAGCCAGAGGACAAAATTAGGAGCGGGGACGAAACAGAATTGGCTCCTTGAATGATGAATATTGTTCCCTTCATGCCTTAAATAAAACGAGAGCTTGGCTAAAACCAGTGGGGTTTTAACTCTTGGAAGCACTGACTTAAAAAAGAATTGGAGGAAATAGTCCTGGAATAGGCACCAGAGACCTCTTCCAGTGGATTCCTGTCATTCCAAGGCGAGCTCAGCAATACCTGTGTGATTCCTTGGGACATGCTGGTTTGACCCATTTCTGGGACTGCTGAAATGTTCTCCTTTTTTTGCAGACAGGAGGCTCAGGAGCTCACGCAGTTCCTTGGGCTCGCGTGTTAACCCTCGTGAGCTGTGGCTTTGGGAAGACACCAAGTATTGGAAGCGCTGTTAGCACGTCATTACTTGGTTCTTAAGGAATTTTTTTTTTGATTAGCAACTTGGAAGCAGTTTAAAAACTCTTCCCTGAGAGGGACTGTCTGAGAATGGGTTTTTTTCCCAAACCTTCATTCGGAATTGATTATCCAGCCCTCTTTACTGGAAGGAGAACTTGATGTACCTCCATATAAATCTACAGGCAGCAGGGCTTGTGCTGCCAGATTCAAAGGGAAGAGAAGAGTTCCCTTGGGCCGAGGGCAATATCCAGCAAAAGCAGACATTTTCTGACAGACCTCGTTAATACTGAGGATTCAAAGGTGGCTGGGCTGCAGAGCACAGCAGTTGGATATCTGGTAGGATACCAGCTTGAGGACCATGCAGCTGTGCCAAAACAATGGGGATTCGAGGAAGTCAAAGAAGGCGGCTGAAGTTTTTGTTGGTTGGCTAGAGTAACTTAGGAATAAAAATGAAAAAAAAAATTAAAAAGCTGATCTATTTCAGTCGATCCTTTTGAAGGATTTGGGGGACAATTGGGAGAAACGCTGTCCAAGTGATGGCAGTTGGACTTTATCCCGTTGACGTGGGCTGGTGGCCACCTTTGGAAGGGCTGTGGTGTGATTCCATTCCCAAGCCTCCGAGGCTCACGTATCCCACTGGGGAGCCAGCAGGAGAACACTGTGAGCTGCTTTGTAGGTGTGGAGGTGAAAGTGTGTTAGGAACGTGACTAATTCACCACCGAGCCTTGGAATTTCTTCCAGGAGGTCCAAGCGTGCTCGGATGTCTTGGCTCTGCAGTTGCAGGGATGCTGAGAGATAACTGAGCTGTTGTGGGCGGTTCTGACCCGTGGGGTTCCTCGAGACCCCCAGCTTCCCTGGTGGGTGTGATTCTTTTTTTGGTTTGGGTTTGTTTTCCTCGTTGCACAATTCCTTGGAATAATGCCCTTCGCCTTTTCCTCTGCGTCCTGATCCGTGACTCAGGCCGAAGGCATCCGACTCCGGGCAGTTGTTTCACGGGGTGTTTTGTGCTTTTCCAGATGTGCGGGAGCTCCGGGACCATAACTGGGGACAGAGATGAGTGTTACAAGTAGTGCTGGTGCTCGACTCTGGTTCTCCCAGAAAGGGAAAGGGGACGAGGCTTTGATGTAGCCCAGAGGAGCCTCACATTCCATCCGGGCACAGCTGGTGACACCCCTTTGGAGCTGGGACGGGTGACAGGTGACCACTGAGCTGTGCTGCAGGTGAAACCACCACCAAAGTGGTGTGCCCAGGTGGCTAAGAAGGCCGATGGCCCCCGGGCTGTGCCAGCCATGGTGTGGGCACGGCCCCAGGGCAGGGCCCGGCCCCCCCAAGGCCCCTCAGGGCTGGGTCCGGTTCTGGGCCCTCCGGCCAGAGGGACACGGAGGGGCCGGAGCGTGGCCAGGGCAGGAGCTGGGAGGAACGGAGCTGGGAGGAACGGAGCTGGGAAGGGGCTGGAGCCCCAGGAGAGGCTGAGGGAGCTGGGAAAGGGGCTCAGCCTGGAGAAAAGGAGGCTCAGGGGGGCCCTTGTGGCTCTGCACAAGTCCCTGACAGGAGGGGGCAGCCGGGGGGGGTCGGGCTCTGCTCCCAGGGAACAGGGACAGGAGGAGAGGGAATGGCCTCAGGCTGGGCCGGGGGGGTTTAAATTGGTTATTAGGAAAAATGTAATCACTGAAAGGGTTGACCAGGCCTGGCACAGCTGCTCAGGGAAGTAGTGGAGCCCTGGAGGGATGTAAAAGCCGTGTGGATGTGGCACTTGGGGACAGGGGTTGGTGGTGGCCTTTGGCAGTGCTGGGTTAGGGGTTGGACTCTGTGATCTCAGTGGGCTTTTCCAACCTTATGAATTCTATGATTCCATGAAAGCCGAGGCTTCAGTGAACTCCCTGCAAGATGCAGTGGTTCAGCACAGATCCTCCCTGGAGACACCTCGCAAAACGAGGGCCCAAAGTCCAAAACTGGAGACTGTCCAGGCCTCCCTGCTTACCTCCCACATCTATTCAACCTGCTTGATCTTGTAGCCACTAAAGTGGCCTGAAGTTCTGCCTCTTCATCACCCAGCACCATCCCTCTCCCCCTAGGAGGAGTCTCCGGGATGGAGCCACACAGGTTTCCAGCTTGGACTCTCCAGAGCCAAAGCAAACCAAACTCTTAAATACTTCTGAACTCTTGAAAGGCCCTCAGATACTGTGATACTGAGCCCAAAAGTGCTGGGCTTATTAACTGCTAATGACCCTGGAGGGCTGCCAGCGCTGGGAACGGCTTGTGCTGTCATCACAGCGTGGGGGAAAGCTGGCTGAGCACCGAGGGCCTTCAGGTAGGTGTTTCTGAGCAGCCTGGGCTCAGACTGGGGGGTTTAGCATCAGGAGGGACCTTAAAACCCATCCAGTTCCACCCCTGGCTCGGGCAGGGACACCTTCCACGATCCCAGGCTGCTCCAAGCCCTGTCCAACCTGGCCTTGGACACTGCCAGGGATCCAGGGGCAGCCACAGCTTCTCTGGGCACCCTGTGCCAGGGCCTGCCCACCCTCACAGGGAAGGATTTCTTGCCTCCTGGGATATGTGTTTCACTTCGCAGTGAAAAATACACTATGGCAGCTTGAACATTTGTGCCTTCTGCCCTGCAACAAGCCATGTGCTTCATCCCTTTCCCCTTTTTTCCCAATTTTTCTCCCCAAGCAGAAGTTTTTTCACTAAATTCCTACTGGTAGAGCTTCCTCCCTTTCACGTTGTGCAAAGACCTGGCAGCGGGGTCAGGGCTCGTAATCCACAGCTGGCCTGAAGTCCTGTGATCCAAAGTATCGTGGAAGGTGCTGGAAAAGGGCAGAGGGAATTTCTGAGTGTTTCAGAGGGAGCAGTGTCCGACGTGAAAGCACATGTGCTGGGCTCCGTGGAGCCAAGCCCCTTTGTCTTGGAATTATAAAGCTAATTAGACCTGACCAGGCATTTCCCAATGTTGATATGCAATGATTTTTGCAGGTTGAATTTTCCAGAGGAAAGCGTGTTGAAAGAATGTTAATTTTTTGCCAAAAAAAAAAGTCCTTAAAAGAAACAAAACACCACCACCACAACAAAAAAGCATCCCCAAACATTTTCAAACCCCTTTTGGCACACACCTAACCTGCCTTCATCACATTCCCCCCTAAGTGATGTTCCTGAGGTCTCACTAGACATTTTGGAAGGGCGAGGATCAGGAGTGCTGCTTTTCTTTGCCTCGGACGCACATCTGGTGTTCTGGGATTGCTTGTTCCAGCTGGGATTGACCTCAGCCAGAGCTTGGCTTCATGGAAGCAGGGCCAGTGTTTTCAGTGCCCTCACCAGCACAAATGGAACTGGGGGGGAAGAGGAGCTGGGGCCGTGCAAAGTGATCACCACAGGAAAATGAGGCTGGAACCACGTCCGTTGCTGTCTGCCGCCTGTGATCCTTCGGCTGGATGGCTGCTGGGAATAGCAGGAATCCAACTGTCCTCTCTGCTGCTCTGTGTCACAACAAGAGAGCTCTGAGGGAAATCAGAAATGTGGTTTTGCATCTGGTTGTCCTGAAAGCCTCTCTCGGTCCCTCCTCTGCGCTGGCTCCTGGCTGTCGGGGAGGTGGTCGCTCTCTTGCTGGAATTTCAGGGACTCAGAGAATCATGAAGGTGGGGAAAGCCCTCTGAGGTTGTGGAGTCCAACCATTCCTCCCCCTCAGCACTGCCAAGGCCTCCACCAACCCATGTCCCCAAGTGTCACATCCATGTGGATTTTAAATCCCTTCAAGGGATTGCAGCTCCACCACTGCCCTGGACAGCCTGTGCCAGGGCTGGACAACCCTTTCAAGATATTTTTCCTAATCTCCAATCTAAACTGCCCAGCGATGCCATCTTGGCAGGACCTCGCTTTTCTTGGCACTTTGGATGCCATCAAGTTACAGGGCATCCCAGGAAAATGTCCGGTGTCTTAATTTATCCCAACTTTGAGAATATTCCTAAGATCTCCTGCTAATCACCCCTCCAAAGGATGTGCATGAACCCTCATCCCCTGCTCCCGCTGCCTCTAACCCTTGGCTTGCAGAAGGATGCTTGTCCAATTCTCCACTAGCCTGAGCCTTGAGCTGAATCCGTGTTCCTTATCTTCCTGGGGATGATGATAATGAGTCTGCAGCCCAAGTATTCCTAATGTTTCTCACATGAAAAAAAAAAGAGTCACTGGGGTCTGGAGAGAGTCTCCTTAATGTTTCTGTTTATAGGCCCTGGGGAGATCATTGCTTCCTGAAATGATCCCAGCTCCAGCCTGTGTGTTCCTTGTCAGTCTTGGGTTGGAAGAGATCTTAAAGCTCATCCAGTCCCACCCCCTGCCATGGGCAGGGACACCTCCCACTATCCCAGGGTGCTCCAAGCCCTGTCCAACCTAGCCTTGGGCACTGCCAGGGGTGGGGCAGCCACAGCTTCTCTGGGAAACCTGCTCCAACCTGAGTTAAGTCAGGATCTTAGCTTGAAAGGAAGCTTAAATTTGAGCCTGTTCCCAGTCCGAGCTGGAGGGTTTCCTGTGTAGGAGAAAATTGGGGGAACTAAAGGCAAGATCCTGATTGTTTCGTGCATAACCTATAGATTTATTCTGGATAAAAGTAGTGCTTGAAATCATCTGACGAGGTTATCAGGACAGGTCACCAGCCAAAGGGACATTCAGACTCTCTTTTGTCTCAGCTCACAGTCTCCAGGGCTTAAGCAAAGCCTTTCAGGCAAGGTCCAGGACAAAGGTGTGAGGACTTTCCCATGGAGGGTCACACTTCGGTTGCTCTCTTGATTGAATTAAGCCTCGTACGTGATGAACTCACATAAAAATCATGCTCTCCACTTCCCTCCGTGCTTTTTTGGGTGCTTTAATTGTTTTACACCCTTTTCTGCACTTTGCCTTAGATGTGCTGAGCATCAGGAACTTTGTTTTCCTTTCTACAATAGTTGGTGACGGATTTTGACTGGAGTAATCCTGGCACCAGTGTTCTCCTTTGGGAAATGCCCCTGTGCCTGGGCCAGAAGGATTTGATGACATTGCTCTGCCTGCAGGCTGCTGCAGCAGGGGAAGTCTGTGATTAGACTTCAGCAGGCTTTGGACCAAGTCTGTTCTAAGGAGAGGGTGTCAACCTGCTGCTGTTTCCTGAAAATCAGCCTGGCCTGGAGCAGGGATCACATCCAGAGGGCTCCAATCAGTCCTTCTGGCCTGTCAGTGGGACCCAACCCACGAGCTCTGTGATCACAGGGGGTGCCAAAGGCCCACATAAGGCCTGGACAACTCCTTTTATTTATTCCAAGCATTGCTTTGCTTTGAGTATGGGCCTGGTCAAGGCAGCGCCGACCCGAGCCTCTCCACATGGAATGTTACTTCGTTTTCCAGCTACTCCCTACTCAAGGAAATATTGTTTGCAGATGGTGCAGTCACAAAGCCATCGTGTACCACTCCGTTATTATCCGGATGGATTTACTGCCGCAGGGAAACCTTTCTGCTGTCTCGTTTTGGGAACGAGGTTCTCTCTCCCCACCAACAGGTGGAATGGTTCTGCTCAAGGTCCATCCAGTGCCGAGATGTAGGAACTCCACATCCATAACCCTGACAGAGTGGTTTCCTGTTGTTCCCCTTAAATCCCGTCCTGGGCTTGGCAGGATGCACAGACATCTCGAGTCCTTTTGGGGTCAGATGAGGAGAGACTCCGTTCCTTGCAGGAAAAGCAGTTGCCATGGTGCATAGCAGCCTTGGTGTGAGGTTCTGTCCTCCGTCCCGTCTCACCTCTCAGAGGAGATGGAAAAATGCTCAGCATTCCAGAAGGGAGGGGGCTTGCTGCAGGTTTCCTCTGGCTTCTTTGCTCACCCTCTGGCATGAGCTGGTTCATCCACTTGCCAAGAAATTTGGAAGAAATAATAAAGGACGTAAGACCGGAGAGCTACCTGGAAATCCTGGGAAAGGGCCTCTCCATCCCACAGTGTGAAGGGTGCCAGCATCTGGCTGTGGCTTCCCTTGAAGACACCCATTTTCAGGCTCCCATCAGCCTGCCCTGAAAGCTGGGCGGGTCCAAAACACCATTCCACACTGGAACCAGCTGGGAAATGTCTCACACGTGAGAGGAATTCCTTACCGGCCACCACAGAGGAGAACCCTAAATTATCCCGGAGAACTGTGACTCCAGACGAGCAATCCTCTCCTCTTCCACTCAAATCAGAGATGGGGAAGCATCAGGGTTGGAGCTCCAGGCTGGCTCCTGGATCTCCAGCAGGTTATTCTCCCTGCCCTGGTTACGCTCTCTTAAATTTCCCAACTTTCTTGGCTGGCAGCAGCGTTTTTGAAACAGAATCCACGGAAATTATGGTCTTGCTTCACTGCCCACACTTGGACTACAGGTGGCTCTGGCTGGAGTTCTTCAAATCTAGTGGCCTGCATTTAAATAAGTTTCATTTATTAAAATGAGGCGAAACATAACTCTTCCCGTAAACAAGGTTTGGTTTTTTCGAGACCTGCTCTGCGGTTTCATGTTTTCCCTTAATTCAGCCTTCTGATTAATTTTGTGTTTCTTTCTCGCCAGTTATCTGTGTGTGTACAGCCCATATTTGTGTGGGTTTGGTGCTGATCAGCTGCGTGTGTGTTTACAATAGCCCTTGTGTTATCCCAGCCGGCAGCCCAAAAACGCTTCCAAATTACTCCACATCAGAAGCAGTGAGGGTTTGGATAGACTCCTCGGGGAAAGTCTTGAAATGGTGCCCAAACCTCAGTCCCAGCGCTGTGAGTCAGGCACGTGGCTGATATTTTATCCACCCCAGCCTGGACTTTCGCAGGCTGTTTTGTTTGTGGAGGAAGCGGGAACTTGGGAGCAATTCTAATCGGCGATTTCTCGGGGATGGGCTTCCTCCGTTCCCTCCCGACACACGTGCCTGCGCTCTGCCCCTCTTCTCTAAGGCACGATGGAAAACAAGTGCACGGAAGCACAACGGGACTGGAACAAATCCCGCGGTGGAGAGGGGCTGACCTGGCTTTGTGCCTTTGGAAGCGATGCTGGTTTTATGCATAAAAATATTAAAAAAATGTACTTTATGTACGAAACTTGGGTGGTTGTAGGTGGGCGAGCACCAAGGATTTCAAGTCCAGCGCTGTCACTAAAGTTGGGTGTGCAGACCTAAACAGTGCTGTAAAAAACCCCGTAAATCCTAGAGTGGTTTGGGTTGGAAGGCACCATAAAAACCATCTCCAAGGGCAGGGATACCTTCTACCAGACCAGGTTGCTCAGGGTGGAAAAAAGCAGGATTGTCTCAAAACCGAATTCCTACATGCGAGTTCAACTCTGGAATTCTTTGCTTTCCAGCTGGACTAAATGTGACATTGTTTTCCAAAAATATTGGCATTACTGTGGCTTGAAGACTCAACACCTGAGCCAGCTCTGGTCTTGGACCCTCAGTTACTCATAAATAATCCTCCGTACTGTTGGAGTAAAGATCACTTTCAAAAAAATGTAATTTAAAACCTGCACACGCATTGATTTAGGAATGCAAAATGATTTTGTTACTAGCTCATCCCAAAACCTTTTCCTTGGCTGTCGGCGATTCCGAATCGCAAAATATATTCCAGAAACGCCCTTGTCGTGTCCTATAATGTGAGGTAAGACATTCCACGGGGGTTGTTTGTCTCAGAAACATTAAAACATCACGAACAGTGTGGACTCCCCATCCCTGGAAGCGTCCAAGGCCAGGTTGGACGGGGCTTGGAGCAACCTGGGATGGTGGGAGGTGTCCCTGCCCATGGCAGGGGGTGGAATGGGATGGGCTTTAAGGTCCCTCCCAGCACAAACCAGTTTGGAATTCTCTGATTGAGAGGTGTTTCTCTCTCTCTCTCAGAGTCTGGTAACTCCTTGAGTTGAACACCTCGCAGAGGTTGTGCTCTGGGGCTGAGAGAGGGACCTAAACTTCTTCTCCTTAAGGCGGTGCAGAAGTTCAGAAAACGGATCCAGATCCTCTTGGATCACCTCGTCCTTTCCTCTGCAGCGTTCTAAAAGAAACCCAGGGATCTGGTGACACTGAGTGACCTCTCAGAGAAGGGCAGTCGCTGCTCTGGAACCCGGGTCAGTCCCTTCCCTCATTAGGGGCAACGAAGCTTTTACCCCTCCCGCAGCCACGACGCATTTTTAAAGCGTTTCACACCTACTTTAAATCTCGGTAAAGGCCCTGAAAGTTCTCTGGCCGTGGCCACGCGGTATCTATTGTTAAGCAGACTGTTAAAATTAATCAACCCGGATTAAGCAGAGAAAATTATCACTCTGCTGAATGAATCCTCCCCCTCGGAGACAGCCCCTTAAAGAGGCTGAGCGCTGATTAAACCTCCGAAAAATCCTGGCAGGAATTGCCTGTAGAAAGCCTGGAAAAAAATAAATGTATGGGATGTGAAAGGCTCGGTGTGTTGGTCTGCTTGAATCCAAACTGCTTGAATCCAAACTGCTTGAATCCAAACTGATTGAATCCAAATCTCCTCTGCCTGAGGAGAGCTTCTGAATCCCGAATTCCCATGCTCTCTCCCCGGGGGTGTTACCCTGTGAGTTCATTATTGCTGCTGGCTCTGAGTCACACCCCAGCTATCAGCAAAATAGATTAAAAACCCAAATTAATTGGTGAATAGCCATGACTTGCCTCAGACCTTAGGCTGGAGGCATAAACTCGTCCTTGGAGGAAGTCCTGCTGCATCCAGGGCGGGAGACTGGGAAGGAAACTCAAGCCCGTGTGCCTTCACGTGCACTTGTTGGAAGTGGAGGGCAGGAGGATGAGGAACAATTCCCTTGTGAATTTTCCCACCAGGCTGCTGAAACAGAAGCACCTGGAGCACTGCTGGAAGGTCTGTTGGACCCCTGGGCAGGCTGGATCCCTGAGGGAAAGGGCACTGCCTTGTGCTAGCTGAGCATTGGTTATTAGGAGAACTTTCCTTACGGAGAGGGTGGTCAGGCACTGGAACAGGCTGCCCAGGGAAATGGTGGGGTCACCATCCCTGAAAGTGTTCCAAAAACGAGTGGGTGTGGCACTTGAGAACGTGGTGGCGGTGCTGGCTTGGTGGCTGGACTTGATGATCTTAAAGGTCTCTCCCAACCTTAACAATTCCACGGTTCCGTGCCTGCAGAGCCTCCCTCCTCCTCTCCTTTCCCTGGCCTTCCCTGTCCCCCTCTCCGAGAGCACCTCAGCGAGTCTGAAGGCAGCAGTCACCCTCATCCACAGCGGAATTTAATCTCCTGGTAGCTGGAGATGGAAAATCACAACATGAGGAATGTTTCCACTTAAACAGAGGGGCAATTCCTGCCAAGACTCGGATTGCCTTGGAGTAAGCAGAGTGCTGTCGGGATCACAGGATGCCGAGCTGGAAGTTTTGGGGGTAGAAGAGAGTGGCTGCAGTGCCACTGACTTGAGCAGAGCTCTGGTTTGTGTCAGCTGGGGATGCAGCGCCTCTGGAACTGTGCTGGGACCCTGCTTGCTGGAGACTTGACTTCCAAAACCCAGCAGATGATGCCTGAAACCCACGAATCTGTTTAATATCATTTACAGTTCCCTCCCACCCCCTGCCCCAAACCCAGCTCTGGGTAGTCTGGCCCTCCAGCCCAAAGGACATTTGCTGCCAAAAGTTGCTTTGGATTATTTTGTGGTTTTTCTGAAAGGCAAAATAACTCCCACGCCGGGCTAGTGGAGGAGCTGCTGGATGCGTCACACAGCCCAAAGCTGGAGAAATGGAGTGAAACACAAAAGTGGTCACAGATCTGTACTTCTTACAAGACCTGGGATTTTGCATCCCTAGTAATTTTGGCAGGGTTTGTTGTTGTTTTGGGTTTTGGTTTTTTTTTTTTGTTTGGTGGGGGTGTTTTTGTTGGGTTTTTTTTTGTTGTTGGTTTGGGTTGGGTTGTTTGGTTTGGTTTTTTTGTTTGTTTGGGTTTTTTGTGGGTTTGGTTTTTTTTTTTTTTTGTTTGGTTTTTGGGTTTTTGGTTTGGTTTGTTGGGGGTTTTTTGGGGGGGTTGTTTGTTTGTTTGTTTGTTGGTTGGTTTTTTTCCTTCCCCACAATAAAACCTTGTCCAGAAGCTGCTCAGCAAATTTTCATGAAGGCCTGGAGTGCCAGGACAAGGGTGAATGGCTCCAAACTGCTGGAGAGCAGGGTTATTTTGTTTGTTGGTTGGTTTTTTTCCTTCCCCACAATAAAACCTTGTCCAGAAGCTGCTCAGCAAATTTTCATGAAGGCCTGGAGTGCCAGGACAAGGGTGAATGGCTCCAAACTGCTGGAGAGCAGGGTTATGTGGGATATTGGGAAGGAATCCTTCCCTGTGAGAGTGGGGAGACCCTGGCACAGGGTGCCCAGAGAAGCTGTGGCTGCCCCTGGATCCCTGGCAATGTCCAAGGCCAGCTTGGATGGAGCTTGGAGCACCCTGGGATAGCGGGAGGTGTCCCTGCCCATGGCAGGGGGTGGGACTGGATGGGCTTCAAGGTCCCTTCCAAACCCAACCCACTGTGTGATTCTAAGTTCCCTGAGAGCCTGTCCGAGCTTTTTGTCTGATCTGTTTGATCTGAGGACATCTGAAGGCTCCCTTCTCCCCTGCCCCCACGCTTTGGCAGGAAGCAGCAGAGATGGAGCTGCAGGGAATCGGCCAGCAGCCGCTCCTGCAGCTGGAAGCCAGGGCAGCCCTTGGGTCTGTGCCCACTTGGCAACCCCCTCCCCGAACCCAGGGCTCGCTGTGGGCTGGGCAGGGGCTGGGGGCTCCCAGAGCCAACCCAGAGGGCCTGGCCAGCAATTCCTGGCAGTGCCCAGGGCTGATTTGCATCCCACCTTAACGAGCAGCTCTGCCTCGCCTTTGACTCCTTTCCAGGATGCCAGAATTTGGAGGCTGCACAGAGACAGAAAGTCTGCACAGTTTGCTGAGGAGGGAAACCTTGAATAAAGCCCCAAAGCAGAGCGTTCTCCGTGGTGCTCTGGGAATGCTCCCAGCCTTCCCTGGTGTGAACAAGCGAGGGTGGGATGGCAAACCCTGCGGCACCTGCCAGGTGCTGGATTCCCTTCCCTCTCCTGGTTTTACTCCCACAGCTCCGCTCCAGGCTGGACATCCCGGCAGAGCTTGTCAAGAGGGAGGGAATTCACGTGTCCCTGCTCCCTGCAGCTGAGCTGAGGGAATCACTCCGTGCTGACTCCCCTCTGCAGTCCCACGGCACAGCAGTGACCTGAGCTTGGGGAGCTCTGCAAAGTTAGAGACCAAACAGGTGCTTGGTAACAAATATCCCCATTTTCCAGATAAATGCCAATTCTCTTTTCTTATGTCTGCTGAGCTCTGTCTCACTATTTTATGTCCTTCAGAACTCACTTTGCTTGTTGTGACACCTATTTTATGGTGTTGCTTCCATCTGTTAAAAATGGTCTTTTTTAAAAGCAAATTTTTCTTTGTCTGCACTTCACCTTATAAAAGGCTCGCTTGAAACTCTGGTTTCAATCACTCTGGTGTAAATCACCAGTATTTTCTACACATGAAAAGGAGAATAATTTGAATGCAAATGTGGCTTCAAAACGTAGGGTTTGGAGGTTTTTTCCCCCAAGGTGAAATAGGTGTAATTTTAAAAGTACTTTTTATCTCTAATAATGTCAAAGTAAATTTTAACAGCCTTATTTATTTTTTTAAGCAGATAGTTGGAGTTACGGATAATTAGACTTTTGGACAAATTGGCTTGAAAAACTGATGTTTTGAAAGCTGTGAAACGTCTTTAGAAAGGCTGCCAACTTTTTTTTAGATGCTCGATTAAAAATGATCGTGGCTCTGGGAAGGGCCTTATTTATCCTGACTTCTTGTTGGTTCTCTCTAACCTGTCTTGTCGCTGGTGATGGAATCCTGTCACTGCTGGTGGAAACCCATCCCAGAGCTCTTCTGGACCTGGCTCAGTGCAGGATTTGCTTCTGGAAGTGCTGTCACACGTAACCAAAGCTTGTGGCTCTTGTAACTCGCTTGGCATGAGCCAGCCTGGCATTCCTCTCAGCAGGGCTTATCCCAGACTGGTTTAAAAGCTGCAAGGCAAAGGAAAAAAAAGGAGGATTAGAACAAACCAGTTCCAGAGCACACGCTGTACATACTGATGCCTTGTCGGAACAGGAGAAGGCTGGAAAAAGAAACACCGCCCGTGTTGAATGAGGATGCAGGCTTGCTTCCCGAATCCCTGCCTCCTCTGCCAAGCAGATACTCTGCAGCACTGAAGGAGCCAAGCTGACAAGATTAGGGGGTTATCACCTCAAGAAGTAAAACCCTCCCCCTGGAAGAACAAGGCTTCTTGTCTTGAGGGAGTTGTGCTAAAGCCTGGGTTTGATCGCTGGGCTCTCCTCCTGGGGCTGTCCAGGGCAAAGCACTGAGCCCTGCAGGTGTTTCCACATAGATGGTTCTGCATCTCCAAACCAAGAAAACCCCAACCCTGGAGTCACTTTATGTCCTGGGTTGTACCTCAGCCAAGCAAAGAGCTGAGGAAATTTAAAGTGTGGCACGTCACCGATCTTGTTTTGCCCCGGCTGCCTACACTGAGCCTGCAGCGCCAGGGAAAACGTGCAGTCCCTGGGATTGTCCCCAAATGCTGCTGCCTAAGTGCACAGCCAGGAACAGACTGCCCCCCCCAGCCTGTGGGGCAGCAGGAACAGACTGCAGGCAGAGGAGGAAAACCTCCTCCAGCAGCGATCTTCGGGAAGGAAACCTGTCCGAGTTTTTCATCCTGACTGATGCCGTGCACAACTCTAGGAACAGCTGTAGCATCCACTCCTGTTTCCCCTCCTCTGGACCTCTGGCATCTCCCACCCTCTGGGCACTGGAATTCAAGGCAGGTTAAGGGATAGGAAGTGCTTTTCCAGCTCTGTGCCTGTTTCTGGTGGGTTTTAAGAGTAGTTTTACAGTTGGATTTCTTTGCCTTCGTTCCCCATAAAATCCCCTGCTTGCAGAGCAAAGAGTGATGCTGCGGAGAGAGATATCACAGATCATGGAATATCCTGAGCTGGAAGGGACCCACAAGGATTATGGATGCAACCCCTGGCCCTGCACAGACACCCCACCAACCCCACCCTGGGCATCCCTGGCAGCGGTGTCCAAACACTCCTGCAGCTCTGGGTGCCTCGGGGCCATGCCCATTCCCTGGGGAGCCTGGGCAGTGCCCAGCACCCTCTGGGGGAACAACCTTTCCCTGATATCCAACCTAAACCTGCCCTGGCACAGCTCCGGCCCTTCCCTGTGCCTATCACAGAGAGCAGAGATCAGAGCTGCCCCTCCAGTTCCCCTCCCGAGGCAGCACAACCTGAAACTACTCTCAGTGGGGAACAGCATTTGTCAGCACAAGGAGCCCCCAGCGGGGGTTTGATGGGTGAGGGTTTATCCCTCTCCACCTGTTTTCCCTGCTGGCATGCTCAAGGCCTGGCTTATGGGGTCAGGGGATCCACCAGCAAGCTGAACTTAACCTTCAGGGCCTTTCAATCCTCCTCGCTCCCTTGGTTTGCTTGTCACCAGCAGGAAAAATATTGGCAGGAGGGCATCGGGTAAAGGATGGATTGCCTGGGCTGTGACACAGGCCATGCTCCTCGGGGCTGGCTCCCAGGGCCACCAGAGCCAGGGCCACCGGTCCCACCACCACTCCAGGCTCTGCTGTGCTGGCTCCTCGCTGGGCTGGAGGACAGGGAAAGAAATTCCTGATCTTTAGGGACTTTTGACTCAGTCTTTTTCGGCAACATAGCTATGGATTGGCACCCTGCCTAATCACCTCTCCTGGAGCTTCAGTTCCTTGATCCATTTGGGGAATTCAGGTTTTTACCTCCCCTGTGTCCAGTTCTTCCTTGCAGAACCCCGTACCAAGCTCGGAGCCAGCGGCGGTGCCGGTTTTCCATCAGGAAGCTCACGGTAATCCCCCCTTCTTGCTTTATCCAAACAACCCTGGTGTGCCACATTCCTCCTGCCCGCTGCTCGGGGGGAGAAGCAGTCCCAGGAAAGCTGAAGTGTGAGGTGAGGAGAAGCAGGATGGGAGAGAGGGGAAAAGCTGGAGGATCTTCTGCCCTGGGGACGGACTGGTGTTGTGGGGCAAGTCCTCGTGGTGTCAGTCCTGCTGCTCCCTTGGGTGGCACTTGGAGTGCAAATGCTCCAGTGAAACTCTTGGAAATTCCCTTTGGGGTTCAGCATCATTGCAAATAATTTCATTTTAATGATTTTAATTCACAGAATGCTCAAGCTGAGCCACGAAGCCCTTGGAATCAGCTTCCCCTTGGAGCACTGTCCTGGTCTCCCTTAGCACAGGAGCAGTGTTTAAAATCCCAGAATTTTAAATATAAATGTGTGTGGGTTCTTCCTTTTCAGTTCCCAGCTTTTAAGGAGGCAGTGTAGACAGATTTATTCCCCCTCCTTTAAGAGAGCAAACCAGGCTTGCCACCTACATGAACAGAAGATTTTAAAACACAGGTACCAGAGTTTTGAATTGAAGGCCTCAGTGCTCTGCTCTCGGCGCTCCTCCTCCTCGTCTCCCTCATCCCACAGGACCCTCTGATGGGGCCTTTGGGATTTCTCCCTGCCTTACCCTCACCATCCTTCCTGCGAGCGCCACCGTCCTGCTGGAGCTCCGCTGGCTTTTAAACCCCCGGGATGTGCGGGAACGGGAGCGGCGTTTGAGGCGATCAAATAGCGGGGAGCTGCTAAACCCGAACGTCAGCCGCTGGGAAGCGGCTCAGGCTGGGGCATCTCAGGCACCCGGGAGCGCTTGGCCCGTCCCTGAATCCCGCATCCCGAGGAAAGGGAGGTGTCAGGGTGCCTGTCAGGGCCGGGCTTGCTCTTCAGCCTCGAAACCCCTCCGCTGGCCTATTTACACTTCGCTCTCCCGGCTGCTGATTTATGGGGTCCGAGCGACGCCGCGGCTGCGGGGAGGAGGAGATGAGAGCCAGGAGCCCCGCGGGCTTCCTCGGAGAGCTCCTCTCCGCTAATAAATCCGGGATGGAGGAAAACCTGCCCTGGTCCCTGCGGACACCCGCGTGATGCTCTCCAAAAGGAGGTGCCGCCTCTTCGTTTCTTTCCCCCCTGGTTTGTTTGGGGGTGTTTTTTTTTTGGGATGCTGGAGCCTCACGCCCGCGCCGGCTGGAGGATGCGGCTGGCTCGGAGATCTCTGAGCACGTTCAGCTCTCAGCAGCGCTCCCCAGACCTCATTCTCCCTCGGTCACGCTTGAGAATTCGCTTGTAGGGCCCCCCCAGGCACGGGCTGGAGCCGGTGGGGATTACAAAGGGAGCGGGGAAAGGCGGGATCTGTCAAAGCGGGGCCCTCGTGGCTCCGATCAGCGATTAGGGCCGCACAAATTGCTCCCGATGGAGATGTTCCCTGCCCTGTGGACGCCGTGGTGAACCTCGCCGTGGGGGTCCCTGCCCAGAGCTGGTGGGAACGGGGGGCAGGATGAATCCAGGTGCGTCCCC
>VZRQ01007447.1:15790-78718 GCA_013397975.1 Machaerirhynchus nigripectus | reverse complement strand
TTAAAAAAGAAAAAAAAATTTTTCTAATTTAAAAAAGAAAAAAAAAAGAAGAGAGGAATTCTGACGGCAATTTCCGACTCTCGACTGATTCTACGTCGTCTGTGCTTGCACTGATTGCAGTTTTATAAACAGGAATTCCAGGGCTCTGCGTCTCTCTGTCAAGGGAGGAGATGTTTAGCTCTTCGCCCTTCTCCCGGATGAAATGTGAATCTCTGGCGTTTCATCCCGAGGGATGCAGCAGGGAGATTATTTCCAGGGTGAGGAAGTGTGACCTGGCTGCTCTTGGGCTCCAGTGAGATCTTCCAGCCTGGTCCAGGTGACGGCCCACGCTGGCAGCATCTTCCTCTCCAGGACAAAGGGGGATGGAATAACCATCTGGGGGGGTCTGTGCTAGGAATTTGGGATCTTCTGGGAATGAGAAGAACCTGTACAGTCCTAAAACCCCCAAGGAAAGATCCCTTTGGGCACTGGGTGCCGGTGGTGTCCAAGATCTACCTCAGGTGGGGCTGGTCCAAGAGATGCTCAGCAGTAGCACAAGAAGGGGACCTCAGGTGTTGGAACCAGGTGCTTTAAGACCTGTGGTGGAACCTGTGGTGAGGGTTCCTTTTGCCAATAAAAAAAACTTTGGTTTTATTGAAGACCCCTTAAGCACTGAGGGCTCTTCTCACCTCTGCTTCTGGGGAGGAGCCTGGTGGAGGTAGGTAGAGGTAGGAGGGTCAAAGGCACAGTTAGGGCCTGGAAACGTTGGATTTGCTTGGTCTAGAGAAGGGAAAAGGGATTTGGTAAAGTGGAGGCAGCTGTGGGACTGTGCTTCCCCAGCCCCCTGTCAGTGACAAGTGGATGCAGCTGGTGAAGCCCGGGGGAGTCAAGGGGGAGGCACCAATTCCTTCATCTGCTCCCAGAATTTATTTTTTCCCTGCTTTACTTTTGAAGGTATTTCACCATTTCCCAGTAATTTTTCATTCTGCCTCTCCCCTGTTCATCCTACCCCAAATGTCACCACTGCTGCTTTGAGTCCCGCTGAGCAATTCTGTCCATGGGAAGAAGAACTTCAGGAGAGCCTCTTGTCTCCAGCCCCCTGGAGAAGACTTATTTCACTCTTATCTGCCTCACATGCAGATGCCAGAACCTAGAAGAGGGATAAATGTTGGATTCTGTGCTCCCTTTTTTGCTCCAGGAGCCTGTGCAAGGCCGTCTCCATCACGATCAGCTCTCAGCTCCCTATCGCGTGAGGAGGTGTCCGGGGATGTTTCAAGAGGGGACTTTTTGGGTTTCCCAGGTTGTGTTTCTGAGGGTCAGCCTGAAAAATGTCAAGAGCCTTCCACCCTCTGCTTTTGGCCAACTGCTTTCTTCCTCCCACGGAGGAGTGTTTGGGGCTGGAATTCGGATTTTGAGGCCAAATGCAATGGTTCCAGACAGCCCCTTTTTTTGCTTTGTGAATGGGTTATCTCTTCTAGCTAGGTTTTATCAAGCTCTCAGGCTGCCCAGCCCAGAGTTTGATCCGTGGGCAGGTTGTGTTTGGCTCTGGTTCTTTTCTTTCTCAGCCTCTGTGTTTCCTGGCTGGTGGCTTTTGGTAGCTGTTTCTTGCCATCCTGGCTCCCGGGGTCTGGGTTTGGGAAGGCAGCTGGAAGCAATCTAACAATGCAATGCCTTAAAAGAAAAAAGGTGGAGATTTCCCTTTTTTTATCATCCTTGCCCTAATCCTGCTCTCCCTGTTTATCTAGTGCTGGCTTCAGCACTTGTCAGCCCCTGATTTAACTCGCTAACCTGGCAAAAAAGGGAGCCAACAAAAACACCAAATGTTTGTTGGTGTTTAAATAAATGATTTTATTTCTTTTATTCCTTTTCCCTGCTGTGTCTGTGAGTTAGAAAAGCTCCGTGTGGCTGGGTGAGGAGCCCATCTCTGGAGTTTGCTGCTGCTGGTGGTGTTGGTAGAAGTCCTGCTGGCTTCCCGAGGGAGGGGACCCAGGGTGTGAGTCCTTTGGCCATCCCAAATTTACAAACGTTGCCCAGGTTGAGTCCTGGTCCATTTGCTGAGTAGGAGCTTTGGTGGAGAAAACCCTTCTGGGTTCATGGTGGTCTCTGCTCCTGTCCCTTGCTCTGCTCCCTCCTTTCCCATGGCACCCATTGCTCTGTTCCCGGTTTTTGGGGATGAAGGGGTGAGGGGTTTTTCTGCCCTGGAAGCAGGTTTAGCCTTGAGGTGTTTGTGATGTGCAGATGAGGGGTTTGTGTGGTGCTCAGCTTCACAAAAACGCAGGTTCTTCCCCAACATCCTCTGCTTTCACTGGGAGAGGAACATCTCCAGCTCCGCCTCGAGCTGGTCTGGAAAGAGATTCTAATTCTTTATTTATCTACAGCTGACTTTTTTTGGGTGGTGCAGCTCATTTTACCCCCTGGAAAAATATCCCTAAACCTTGCATCCGGTTCTCAAAATGTGGGCATGTCTCCAGGGCCTGGATGTTGTGCTTTCCTTTGGGATGAGGGAGTTCATCACGTTGTTCTGGCTCTTCTCCCCTTTCTCCTGCGTGGTCAGAGGGTTTGAATGAGGGGGGTTATGCTCATTCAGCTGGGAAAGGTTGGTTTGCTGTGCTTGTGGCCTCTGTTGGGCGGCTTTTCCAAGGAAAAGGGCTGGATAGTGCAGCTCCCAAGCTGGCAGGGAAAGGGTGGCTGAACTGGAGGCAGGTGGAGTCGAGTAGGAAAAGGCCTTGTTCCCCACGTGGATAACTGCAGCAGGATGGGTCCCCTCCTCCCCAGGCAAAAAAAAACCCGAGCAGGAAAATCAGCAGGGAACAAATAGGTTTTGTTTTCCTTTCCTGGATGGAGTATTTCAGCTTCACCTTCCTCCTGATGGCTGTGGAAAGTGAGTTCAGCAGGCTCCCAGGGCTCGGCTATTCAAGTTTTCCAGCAGAAAAACGTTGCTTTTTCAGGACTACTTTCCTCCTTAAACAAAAGGGATATTGTCCAGGGAAGGATTTTGATTTTATGCTTCTTAAGTCGGGAAACTTCTTCCTGCAGAAGCTTTCTAGTGGCTTTCACAGCACGTTTGCTCCTGCCACCTCTCTGGGGGTGCTTGGCAGCGTCCCCGAGCTGGGATCACTGCAGGGAGCTGCACCCCTGGTCCCTCACGTTAGCCTGGCTCTCTCAGGAGACCAAAACAAATGTGGAATAACCCTCAGACTGCACATCCACCCTGTCCCTGGGGCACGGATCGGATGCCAGGGGCTCATGGCGCATCCCAGGATCCCGTGGGATAATTGATCTGGCCTTTCCCTTGTGAAGGTCTATCCAAAGGCGCTGGGTAACGACCAGCCCAGCAGACAGAATGGTTGTGGCAGCTCATCTTCAGGTCTGTGGGGTCACTGGACTTCCAACGTGAACTCCTTGTGGTGGTTGGGAAGATGGACTTGAGTTGGTGTCAAGATCAAGAGTCAGCTGCAGAAAAGGAGAGTATCATAAGTAGATATATTGCTGTGGTTTGGGGTTTTTTTATCCTCACGTCTTTGTCCCGTCTCTGCTTCCAGCCAGCCTGGAATGGCAAGAGAAACCCGAATCCCCTCAAAGGGAGGATGGAAGGAAGGAAGGAGGGCTCTTGTGCTTTATTCCTGGGAAAATGGCAGGCATTTGTCATTGTGCAGGAGCCCGGGGTAAGCCAGGCTGCCAGACGTTTATGACAGGGATTTGTGTGATTCATGGCTGGGACTGCTGCTCAAACCCAGCAGGGGTTTCGGAGGCTGGCCTGAAGGAAGGCTTGGCATGCAGGAAGGCTGTGCTTCCGTGTGGCTTGGCACTGCCTCCCCAAAGGAATGTTCCAGAGCCAGGGAAGATGCTCGATCTCAATCTTTCCCCGCTGCTGGCAGATCCTAATCTCCCAAAGGAGTGCTGGGGCTCGAAGTGGAGCTGTCACAGCTTTCCCTTCCTGGGGCACCTCTCCTGATCTCTGGCTGATGGCCACCTGCTTGTCCTCAAGGCACCAGATGTTGAGACGTTCCAGGCTGTTGGTGGCCCTGGATGAATCACCCACGTGGGTGCACCTGAGGGATGTGGAGGCAGCACCATTTGCAGGGAAAAGGCTTAGCCTGGGCCATGGAGACCCTCTCCATGTTCTTCCCCCAGGAGCCATTTCAGTCTGGTTCTGCTGTTAAAACTTTTGGCTTTTCCTGCCTGTTCCTGCAGGGATGCTCTCCTGGCACTTAGTTGCTTGGGATTGCCATGTTTCGGTCTTCTCCTGCTCCCAGCAATGTCTGTTCCGTGCTTCCTCCTCCTTCTGGGATTTTACTGTGTGTGCATTTATCCTTCTTCTGCCCTCCTCCACTTTTCTAAGCAGGCTGAGCTTCACTGAGCTTGGTGATCCCAGATTCCCTCCATAAGGGCGTTAAAAAATGGCTTAAAGGAGCGAGGCATCTCCACCCAAATCCAGACACAGCTGTGAAGCGGTGAGGAAGGAGGGAGAGAGATGCAGCCCCACTGATAAACCTTATCTCCAGCCCTTTAAATCAATGTGGCAAAGAGCAGCACCCCGGCAGACCTTTGCAGCCCCATCCAGGCAGGGGATGAGCTCATTTAGAGCTCCCCATCCATCTGAAATGAATTCCCTGCCCAAGGGTGACCTCTCTGTGCAGGGTTTTGTGCTCAAAGCCCCCTTTGGCTTCACTGGAAGGCGACAGGGGACAGATGTTGGAGATCTCGTCCTGGATGGGCAAAGGGGGAAATTCTACTCTAAACAAAACCCTCCCCTGTGTCCTGCAGCTTCCTGAAACTGCTCGCTTGTGACCTGCAGATATTTATCTCTCCCCTCCTCTCTGTGTTTGTGCATTTATAAATGTGTGCATACAAATGTACATGGAGGGTGTTTTAATCTGTTACCAGTGAATTTGTGTTATTTCAACAGTAAGAGCAGGACTGGAGCCAGGAAATCCATCATTACGAGAGCTCAGCCCTAAAATTCATCATTACGAGAGCTCTGCCCTACAAATATCATAATATTTTGGATGTCAAAACACTGCTGGCTTCTCTAATGTCCTGTAAGGACGCTTGATGCAAACCATCCTTATTGCCTCATCTATATGAGGGCCAATTATCAAATTAATGCACATGACCAGAAGCCACGTGCCTGATCCTGTTGGAATTACAGGGAGATTTTGGCAGGTGCTGAAGGCTTGGACAGCAGGTGGGTGGGAGAAGGTAGGCCCAGCCTAGCAAACCTGCCTTTGGTGACTCTTGGGACCAGCCCTGTGGGGCAGAGCGAGACCCAGGAGCGAGGCAGGAGAAGCAGCAAGGAAAGGGAACTGGGAGCTGCAGATCCCAATATGGTCTGGGTTGGAAGGGACCTTCAAGACCACCTCATTCCAACCCCTGCCATGGGCAGGGAAACCTTCCACAAGACCAGGTTGCTCCAAGAGAAAATTTTGAGGGCTGGCTCAGGGATGTCAGAGCAGCTGCCCAAGGAAGGTGCTGCCAAGGGAATTTTCCAGGTCTGAGCATCCTCTCTGCCCTCTGGGGAACACAAAGGTATTTTTCTCTGACTTCCCCTACGGATTTCAGGTTTGCCATTGTGGGTGTTGAGGCAAGTTTGTTCACGACAAGTAATCTAAATATTGTGGTGTGTGCGTATCCCAATCCATATGCAAATGGGAATTGACTAATCCATTTTTGTTTTCTCCTGCAGAAGATTTCCCCTCTTCCTTCCGTGTAAATCAGAAGTACGTTCCCCAACGCTGATAAATTCTGGGCTCATCTAACCCTGGTGGGGGAAGAACTGGACTCTCTGTGTTTATAAACAGAGAGAGAAAATATATATCCCTCCACTCAGAGTTTACATTCCACATGGGTTCCCTGGCCAGGGCGTCCAATAAAAGAAAAATATGTATTTCTTGTCAAAAGGTGCTGGAAACATCTGGCTGGGTGGCACCATCCCCAAATCCCACGAGCGGGATCCAAAGGGGTCCAAGCACAATGCAATGTGGGGTGCTTGCTAGGGACTAATAAGCTTTGTGATTAAAATCAATCAAAAGCTGGAAAACTGGGCCCTGGGGCTCTCAGGAGAACGCTTGGTGGTGGCTGAACATACTAATTAATTTCAAAAGTGCTCTGATGCCTTTTTTCTCGTGGTTATCTGTGCACGGTTGTCATCCCATGCGGTTCTAAACTCTCTTGGAAGAATTTTTGGCAGGTTCCTGAGAGTCTGAGGTGCGGAGAGATTATTTTAATCTTTAATTATTGCTGTTGCCTGCTCTCCTGTCCCACCACTTTACTGGTCTTTTACCAGGTGTCAAGGCAGCTTCTTAGCAGGGCTTAGAAACGGGCTGGAGATGAGGAAAGGGAAGTTTATATATCTACAAATAGGAGAAAACAAAACAAAATAGTTTTAGTAGTTGATGCATCAATCAGCTACTGCGTCTTGGGCCAGTGGTTCTGCGAGCCCTTGCTGTGGTTCTGATGTGACAAATCCTTTTTCATGTAACATTAATGTTCTGGTCTCTCCATAAAATTATCTGGGTAACCTCTGATTAGACTCCAAGGGTGTGAAATACCGCCAGAAAAATCCAATTCTGTGCATAAAGCACAAAGTTCTCTCCGGTCCAGCACTGAAGTGCTCTTTCCAGCAAAAAACAGGGGGAAAACCACAGGTTTTCCTGGATTATTTTCAGGGGAAATGTTGGGAAGGTTTGGAGGATGGACACAGCATCCCCACAGGGCATTTTGAACACGCCACAGTAGTGTAGGGACAAGCCTCAAGCTTCTTTTTTCCTTTCTTCGCATTTCTGCCAAGTAAAAGTACTCTAAGAGCGATGTGTGTCAGTGTTCATCTTTCACCTCCATGGAATATTTTCCTCCAGGATCCATAGTTTGGCTCATGGCTCTTCCTTATCCACCACACTCTTCACTTGGCACGTACAGCCCCGTCCTCGGAGATTCCTTGGTGGAAATCTGTTTGACAAACAAACGAGGTGATTTTCCTCCTCCTCCGACATCCTCAGGTTGGTTTGTTTTTAGGAACGAGTGGGCTGGAGGGAAAGAAGATGCTGCAGTTGGTACACATCCTTGATAAATGATCCTGGGTGCTGGTCATTCCGCCGGGATCGCTGACCGGACCACACTCTCCCTTTGAGGGATGAGGACAAAAGCAGGATTTAAGGGAAGTCCCCAGCCTCGTCACTCTTCCCACGTTTCCCCCATAGCTGTTAAGTGTGCGTGGGGCATCTTGTCGGCCATGAACCCTGAGGGGCCGGTCCTTGGCTGCAGAACTCCCTGAAGGAGGAGTTTTCCCACTGCTAATCCTCCTGGCAAGGAGCACTGGCTCACTTAATGCAATTGTTGTTTTTATCAGTCACCGAATGCTCTGCAGCTCAAGCTGGGTGGTCTCTGGGACGTCGCACACGACTCACGTGGGCTGGGTTGGGGAGAGGAGGGGTTTTTGTGGGCTGGGTTGGGGAGAGGAGAGGTTCTTGTGGTCGGGGAGGACGTGTGGGTGTGGGGCCGGCCAAATTCCTCGTGGAATCTGGGGAGCTGAAGCCCCTCCTCACGTGGTTCAGCAGAGGTGGACTGGAAAGGGCTGCCTTGCTCAGAGCTCTGCTGTCCATCTCTTGGAGGAGTAGCCATGGAGAGCTGTCATTCCTGGCAGGATCAGGTCAGCAAATCTCACTGGAATGGTCTCGCCAGGAACGGGGCTGATGAGCTCTAAAAAAGCCACACGAGGAATGTTGACTAAATTCACTTATCGTGGGCAGAGCTGACCTGAGAAGACTTCTGGACCTGGAGCCAAGGGAGGCCTGAGGGGATCCACTGCAGGTCTCTGATTCAAATAACCACATCTTGCTGAGATCCCACCACAGGGAAAGCCCCAGGGAGATCTCCTGGCCCCTAAAAGTGGCTCTTTTATCCTGCAGTTGGGTTGTGTGTGGTCAGCAAAGTGACCCTGTGGTCCGATGACCAGTGGAAGTGACCAGTGGGAATGACCAGCAGCACCGGCGTTGCTGGAAGCAGTTTGGGGGCCTTCTCCAGCAGACAGCTTAAAGCTGGACACACTTGGAGGGCTTCTACTTCCCCAGGCATTTATTTAAAAGCAAATCGAGAGGGTGATGGGGTGGAAATTATCTTCAGCAAGGGACTGCTCTTTTCCCAGTCTTTTTTTCCCCGCTAGTGAAAGCGTTTCACAAACAACTGATGAAGTTTTGCATCATCCCGTGGCAGCTGGAAGTGGCAATGGATCATTGCTTTATTTCCCTCTTCAGCTGGAAGATCTCAGGCAGTCTTCAGCAAACCAGGAGGTGCAGGTGGTTAATGGGACATGTAATTGAAATAGAAGGGAAAAATAAGATCTCCGTGTGCATGGGGAGTTATGGAAAACCCCGAGAAAGGGACTGGCGACAGGTGGGAAAATCCCTCTGGTTTTCCAGGGGTGGATACAGCAGCTATCACTGGCTTGGCCTCAGAGCCTTGGGCAGCAGAATTCCATCTGCTGGTGGTGTCACCTTGGGAGTGTCACTTTGTCTGAGGAGGGCCAGCCCAGCCCAGCCCACCCCATGGATGTCCTGGAGTTTGACTGGATTGAGTTGCATGTCCCAGCTTGGGATGAGGGCCAGTTGGATGCTGCATCGGAATTTAAGTTGGACTGGTTGGATCCTGCTTGGGCTTGGACTCCATCCTTAACCTTTTTTTGTGTGGTCTTCTCTTGGGAAGCTTTAGAGAAAACCAGCAGTTTGTTACGGGAACGTCTGGATCTCACCCAGGGCTCATCATGGTCGCGCTGTGGGCTACTGTGCACCGCCAAAACAGCCCTGGCCACCTCTTGCCCTTCCCCAGGCACGTGTTTGTGTCCCATCCCCGGGTGTTCCATCCCCGGGTGTTCTCCCAGCCCGGAGCACGTTCCGCAGCTGCCGTCGTTCGGGAATGGAGGGTCTCCAAGTTGGATGCTCGCCCACCCTTGGATGGAGACCACCGGAGCTCGTCTGCTGTGGAGCAGCGAGCTGCGAGAGGCTCTCAGGCACCCGAGTTTCCTCAAGGCAGGAGTTCTCTTCGGAGGGATCCAGTTCCCTCTTCCCTCCCATTCTTCCGTCTGCAACCTCTGCCTTTTGGGTTTAAACCGTGGAGCTGCGGGAAAGCCCAAATATCCGGATCACTGCAGGGCAGGAGGCTTAGAGGATGAGGGGACCCCAGGAGAGGCATGGAAATTCAGCTCTTTCGGATTAAGTCGTGCTATTTTTTCCAGTCTTTCATGAGGAATAATTATTATTCTAAATAATACTTTTTCCTCCCACCTCCCGTATAGTTTTCTGTCTCCCCACCAGAGAAAGGGGGAAGAGGATTTGTGAGGAAAGCAAAATGGCTTTGCTTTTGGTTTCCTTTCATTCCTTAAAAACTGGTTTGTTTTCTGGGTGGAAAACCAGAGAAAATTAGTGTGGAGGTGGAAAGTATTCTCCCCAGCTGCAGGGATGCTGCGTGTCAAAACACTTTTGATGGAGAGTATTCCAATTACTCTTGATTAGGCAATCCTGAAGGGTTGCCAAACCCATCCTTTTCCTGAAACTGAAGTCCCTGCATGTCCCCCTGTTCCAGGAATGCCAGGACCTCATGGATGCTGCCAAGTGCATTGGTGCCATGTGGTTGCCCTTCCAGAGGTAATATTTTCAATTTCAGCTGTAGGGCTGCAATAAACACCATCCTAAAGAAACCTGAAATGGGAGAAATTTGGTATCTCTGGCAGAGGATGTAGGGGAGATGGTCATTCCCCCATCACCCTTTAAACCCCAAAAAGGACCATCCCACAGGCAGGTTTGGCTTTTTCACCTCTTCCTCCCATGGCAGGCCTTTCCAGCTTTATACTTTCCTGAAATGGTTTCTGCCTTCAGTGGTTATTCCCAGATGCTCCATCTCCCATCCCAGCATGTGTCTGACTGCTTTAAGGATTGGAGAGCAACCCTGAGGGCATCTGAGTGACATCCTGCCACTTGACAGGAGCTCTGTCACCTCGGGGGAGCGTTCCTGTGCCCAAGCCAGGTGGAAACACGGCTGGAGCAGGGCCAGCAAAGGGAGGCAAGGAAGGACGAGGAGCTCGGAAGGCCTTCCATTAGGGGTTAAACAGATTTGGGGTGTTTAATTTACTGAGGGGAAGAGTAAGGGATGCCTTGGTGGGTTTTTGAAACAGTGAGTGATGCAGAGAAGATCGGGAAACCACTGCTGTCTGCCAGCTCCTATATTTTACAGGATTTTATAGAAAGGAGGGGTGGAATGTTAAATAATACTTATATTAATACACAGTATTGAATCAAATGTTTAAAATAAGGGGGAAAAAGGGGGTTTTCAGGTATGTCAGTGCTCCGGCTGTCCTTGAGTGATGATGTTAGGACAGATGGTGTCCAGGTTTTGGGAGCAACGTTTCTCCGTGGTCCAAAAAGGATTTCAGAACAATCTTCTGCCTGCCCCAAGAGGCAGCTGAAACAGTTCCCAGTGGATGTGGGAATTCAGCTGAGGTTTTTAGGATCTAAGGCTGAAACCTTTGAAAGATGGTTTAGGAGTTTTGCCGGCCTGGCAGCGTTGGGATGTGGCGAATAACCCACTGGGAAAAGGACGTGGATGAGGAGCCATGGTTTGCTCTCTGGGAGATGCAGCACGATCTGCTGTGTGAGGCCGCTGTTCCAAAGAGACAAAAGCGAGGTTGGCACAGGCTGTGTCACCAGTTCAGTGCAGCCCCGTGGTTCCACTGCCACTTAAAGTCGCACTGATTCACCCCGCCAAAAATCTTTGCTGCCGTGGGATGCCCGATGAGAGGGATTTGCTTTGCTGCGACGTTGCAGCAGAGTGGTTGTGCTGGATACTGGTCTGGTGAGGGTCCTGCAGCTCTGGGATGGAGCTGAAACTCCTGCAGGCTCCTCTCGGAGGCGATGGAGGGAGCGAGAGAGGCTTTCCGGGCTGGGTCACCCGGCTTTGGATGTGGGAGCCGGCGTGTGGTACCTCGCTCTGCTAAGGATGCTGCTTTTGACCCCTTCCCGTTTCCCTGCTGACACTGGGGACCCTCTGCCGTGCTCCTGGCTTTGTTTTAATCTTCAGCAACAGCGAAAGAAAACAAACTGATGCTTTGCTTCCACCTCAGTCCGAGGACGCTCTTTAGGTCGGGGATAAGGGGTGGATTTTCTCCAGCCCGCCTCAAACGCCCAGGGGCCAAAGCTCACGGAGGCTTTGCTGGGTGTTGCTCTAAGATTCCTATCTCAGGAGCACTCCCAGGGGAGGGATGTGTCAAACGAGCAATCAGGAGCTTTTCCGGACTGTGGGTTGCAGCAGCAGGGCTGGGAGAGGAGCACGGGAGGAAGGCTGGGAGCTGGTTGGGGACATCAGGCTGCTGTGCTGTGCCACCGCTGTCTGTCACAGCACCCAAGTGCGAAACATTTTTAACAAAAGTGCTTGTGAAAATCCCCTCTCCAGCTCTCTTGGGTCCCCTTTAGGCACTTGGAGGGTCTCTGGAGCTTTCTCTTGTCCAGGTGAACACCCCCAGCTGTCCCAGCCTGGCTCACCCCAGGCCACCCAGCAAAGCCCAGTCCTTAATTCGATGATAAATCACACAGCTGGGAGTGTTTCTTTCACAGGGAAACACTCAAGGACCATTAGCAAAGCCGCAGCCAGGGGGATTGCCCACGGGTTTTAGAGAAGCTGTGAGATGGGGCATCCCTTTTTCATGGGGCTGGGGAGCTCAGGCCCCATTCCTCTCCTTGGAAAGCGCCAGGCAGCAGCAGCATGAAAGGGTTTGTGTGACTGTTTTTCAAGTGCAGGACAGCTGTGAAAGGTTAAGGAAAGCTGATCAGAAAGCTGGGGGGCTGCTCCCTCCTGATCTGCTGCTCCGTGTCAGGCCCGGGTGTGTTTGCTAAAACACAAATGGGTGCAGCAGACCCTGACTTAGCTTTTGCCACAGAAAATCCTATTTCTGTGTACACTGCGGGGAACCAGCTGTGCCGAGGCCATGCAGGTGGAGTTAAGCTGAGCCTGGTACAGCCTGTCAGAGAACATCTCCTTACAAGAAGCCGGACGTGAATCATTTTGATGAACGTGTTTTACCCACCTGGTCCTGTCACTCCGTGGTGTGGTTAAAACCTAACACAGGGACTAAATAACTCAGCTGTCTTTCAGCTCCATCCAGCAGAAAGCTGGGCTCTCCCTGTCCCTTCCCCACCATAGCTCTGTCAGGAGCAGAGGTGAGACAACAGGATTGTCCATGCTGGCTGACCAACAAATGGCTGTAGATCCACGGATTCTGTGTTTAGGCACAACGTGTTTCATGGCATTTCATCTTTTTTCCTGTTTTATTACCCAGAAAAGGTGGCTTTGGCTCAGAGGATGCTCAGAGCAAAGGATGGGGCTTGGAGCAACCCGGGCTAGTGGAAGGTGTCCCAGTCCATGGCAGGGACTTGGAACTGGGTGGGCTTTGAGGTCCCTTCCAACCCAAACCATTCCATGATGATTTTATGCACAGGGCCAAGTTACTCCTCTCAGCTGGCATTTTTTCATGGGGCAGGTGTTGGCTTTTGGTTTCTCTGTCAGCATCCACCCGTCTTTAATACGAAAATATTAAACTGGTTGAAAATATTCTTCCTTCTTAGAGTGGCCCATGTTTTGTTTAAAAACAAGGAGCGTGTGCAGAGTGGAATTTGTCATGGTAAAACACGAAAAAGAAAAACGTAACCAAGCCTTTGAAAGCTCAGAGTAGTTGTGGGTTTGGTTTCGGCAGGAAATGAAAAAATTTCCTTTTCCTTGATATTCTTCTCTTTCCTTTTTAATTTTTTTTTGGGGGTATTATTTTTCCTAAGACGATGTAATTTCCTGACTCTCCCTGATCTGAGCTGTGTAATCAAAAGGAAGGGAAGACAAACTGGGATAGCTCCTTCCTGTAAGGAAATTATTTCCAATCTCTATTTGAATGCCCCACTGCTTTGCAGGCCTTATCCTTCAGATATGACTGGAAGTATTCTTTGGCAAAGCTCCTGCTTGAGGAGAGAGAGGCTGGGGATGGAGGGAAGAGAGGAGAGTCCCAAGGTGGAGGAAAGGCTCCCAAGTAAATTTTCCTGAGTTTTGCAGCACGTTCCTGCAATCCAAATAGGGCTTTAAGTTTATTTTTTGACATCGTCCCTTGCCTTGTGTATGTGGGTACCTCAAGCAATTACTTTTCTTATCTGATTGATATGAATCCTGGAATGGTCTGGGGTGGAAGGGACCTCAAAGATCATCCAGTCCCACCCCCTGCCATTGGCAGGGACACCTCCCACTACCCCAGGTTGCTCCAAGTCCCATCCAACCTTGCCTGGAACACTTCCAGAGATGGGGCAGCCCCAGCAGCCCTGGGCACCCTGTGCCAGGGCCTCCGCAGCCTCAGAGGGAAGAGATTTCTTCCCAATATTTTATCCAAATCTGCTGTCTTTCTGTTTGGCTCTTCCCTTCCAGGCCAAATTCTGGGAGTAATTAAAAACTTGCTCCGTTTGCAAATGGGAATATTTTGTATCTTTCAAACCAGCCTGGGACTTTAAGAGCAGTTCTGGGAAGGGGAGCCAAGCACACGCAGGAAACCCCCCCAAAACCAGATTTTTCCAAAGGTTTGCAAAGCTTTGTGCTTCAAGTAACCTCCAAGAAAGCTATGGAAATCTGCCATGGCGTAGTTTGGTTGGGAATGGGGTTTCAGAAAGGCTGGTGACTGAGTTGAAAAATGGCCCTAGACTTGATGCTGACAGATTTTTCTAGCGGGACTCGTGATCCTTGGCTCCAACCAGGACTTGCAGCCACTTTGGGAGCAGGAAAACGTTGGAAAATGTGTCACTTGCAGCAGTTTCCCAGCCACATATGAAGCAGTGGTATGAAATGGGCCTGGGTTGGGTTCCCACATCAAAACTGGGAGGCCACAGCTCCAGATTTGGGGCATCTCGCCCAAACTGCAGCCCGGTTTTCAAAAGGGTTGGATTTGCAGCTCTATTTTCAGCCCGCTTGTGATGGGAAAATGGCTTTTATTTTGGATGATCCCCAGGAGTTCCTCTATCTTGCAAACTGCTGATTCCCAGATTTGTGCAGAAAACCTGGTATTTTTTCCAACTCTTGTGTTCTTTCTGGGTGATCCAATTGCTCCTGCTTTCGGCTGGCTCAAATTTCCCGCTAGGAAAAAAGTGGGAAAAGTTGCACGGTCTTTGAAAATGCAAAGGAATTTCCATATGAACAAAGCCTTGCATCCCTGGAAGTGTCCAAGGCTGGGTTGGACGGGGCTTGGAGCAACCTGGGATAGTGGAAGGTGTCCCTGCCCGAGGCAGGGGGTGGGATAAGACGAGCTCTAGGATCCCTCCCAGCCCAAAGGATTCCACAAAAGCTCAGCATAAGAACTTTTTAGTCAAACCCTGGGCCTCATTTTCATTTTCATCCGAAGAGATTTCCCTCTGCTTCAAGAGTTATGGCCTGATCTAAGGAAAAAAAAATGTAATATTTACGGAACTTCTCAACAACAAGAGTTGTCTTTGTCATTTACTGGGTGCTTTGTAGTATAAAACCCCCCAAATACTTGGGAAATGTTCCCTTTAATGCCCTTATGGAACCGTGCTCCTGCCCCTTGGAAAAAGCCAGCAGGAATTCATGCGTGGAATGGGTGATCTTAGAGGTCTTTTCCAGCCTTAATAATTCCGTGTTGCTCACTATTTAAAGGGCACGTTCAGTATCAGTAGATGCTGAAAATTAAATTACATGGTGTTTTAGAATATGAAATGTGGTGGTTTAGACTAAAATTATTTGACTTGTAAAACTTTAGGAGAATGTTGAAAACCGTTCTGGGGCTTGCCAGGGGAAAATAGAGGATTTGAGCTCTTACTGGGATTTGTTTCCCACTTGTTTCCACAAGAAATGGCAGCTTCTAATGCTCATATTTGAGGCTCCTTGGTGTTTTCCCTCTCCTCCTGTCCCTGTTCCCTGGGAGCAGAGCCCGACCCACCCCGGCTGCCCCCTCCTGTCAGGGACTTGTGCAGAGCCACAAGGGCCCCCCTGAGCCTCCTTTTCTCCAGGCTGAGCCCCTTTCCCAGCTCCCTCAGCCTCTCCTGGGGCTCCAGCCCCTTCCCCAGCTTCATTCCCCGCCCTGGACACCCTCCAGCCCCTCAGTGTCTTTGTAGAAACAAGAGGCCCAGGGCCAGGTACAGGCTGTGGAAGGAACTGGGTGCTGTTTTGTAATGTTTTCCACCAATTTCACCACTTCTTTAATTTTTTCCTACTGTTTTCCGTCTGTCAGCCCTCCCTCTACTCTCTGTTCAACCTCTTTCCCACGTGAGTGTCTGTGAGACACCATTTGATCAGCTGCAACATCCCAGAAGCTTTGTTTGTTCTGTCCCTGGAGAATTTGGAGGTCTGGAGCTGAGGAAAGAGGCGCATAAAGGCCGATGGTGGGTTTGGAATTAAGGGGAGGCATCTCCAAGCATCTCCTTTCCATGGGAGCACAGCAGAACAGACTTGGCTGGCCAGAGAACAACGCTCTGGTGTTGTCCTGGTTTTTGGGCATCAGGGAACGGCCTGGTGGATCCGCCTGGATGGCAAAGTGTTGCTCTTGCCCATCACCAGGACCTGTGCTCTGGGTGGAAGGCTGGAAAATTGACATGAGGAAACAAACTGCACATTAACGTATCCATCGCTTCACATCCGTCGTTTTTTCCAGCCAGGAGAAGAGAAGGCTTTGGGATTTTCCAGCACCTGAAGGGAACCCGCAAGAAAGGTGCAGAGAAACTCCATCTTTCCAAGGGGTGGAGTGACAGGAGAAGTGGGAATGGCTTCCCACTGACACAGAGAAGGTTTTGGTGGGATTCTGGGGAGAAATTCCTCCCTGTGAGGGTGGGGAGGCCCTGGCACAGGGTGCCCAGAGAAGCTGTGGCTGCCCCTGGATCCCTGGCAGTGTTCCAGGCAAGGTTGGACAGGGCTTGGAGCAACCTGGGATAGTGGGAGGTGTCCCTGCCCGTGGCAGGGGTGGAATAGGATGAGTTTTGAGGTCCCTTCCAATCCCAGGCCATTCTGACTCCGCTTTCAGCATCTTTCCTGACAAACTCAGGGGTTTTTGGAGCTCCTCTCCGCTCTGCAGCTGCACACAAGGAGGAGCATCCCTGCTCCACGATAAATCAGTGCTGCCCAGGGGTCTGCAAGCCTCAGAAAACACTGGGAGCTCTTTCTTGCTGAAGATGAATCCCTGTGTATATTTACACACACACACACACACACATAATGGATGTGTCTATATATCCTTAATAAATCCGTGAAAGAAACTTGTCTAGAACCACAGCACGCAGCTTTTCCCTGTCAGCAGCCTTTCCCCCCAGGCTGGGCTTCCACGTGGGGACCAGATGTGCCCATCCCAAAAGTTCTGCTCGCTTCTGTGCACTCTCTTTTAGGGTTGTTTTTTTTTTCCACCCCACTGAAGTGCAACACCAGCCATGTGGGCCAACCCTCCAGCTGAGGCTGAGCAGGACCAGGAGTGATTGCTCAGAATGCCATAAATAGCTAAAGAGCTGTTTCCAACAGCAAAGAGGGATATGTGAATTAGGAATAAACTCTCCCACCAGTTCGTAGACATTCCAGTTGCTTGTTTTAATATCTTCATGTGGCTTTTTTCCCCCTCCTTCTCCTTTGCTTTTCTTGGTGGGAGGTGACACGGAGAACAATGAGCAAGGGGCCCACTCTGGTTATCTGAAGCAGAATGAAAAACAAGGGGGGGGAAAAAAAAAGGGCTGGGATTCTTCAAAAGGAGCCTAGGAGAGTTAGAGACCTCAGGCATTTTGGGAACCGCGCATTCCGCTGTTTGAGGGGACCCTGGAAGATCCCATCCTCACGATGCTGGCAGAGGATGCAAGGATTTGGGGATGCACTGCCAGCTTGGAGCCTTTGGATGAACTTCCAAAGCTTTCGTGAGCTGTCTCAGCCAGCCTCCCCTTCTTCTTGACAGCAACCAAAGCGGTCCAAAAAGTGGAATTCCTGTCTCGTGGAATGAAATGTCCTGATGGCTTTCAATTTGCTTTTGTTCCAGATGAGGGAGAAAGGTCCAAGTTTTTTCCCTGAGTGGAAGTTTTTGTGAAATAGAGTCAGAAATACAGGAGTGACCTGATTGAAGTGGAAAATCTAGTGTAAACACCAGGTAAAAGTGATACAAACTATGGATACCCAGAATGGAAGGAAAGGGTGGAATAATCAATATGAAAAAGGAAAAAATGAAGCTCTTGGGTCTGAACTTAGAGATTTTGCTGTCCAGCTCCTTCAAAATCAAAATTCTCCCACAAAGTCAAATGAATTTGGATGAATGGGAATTTACTGTTGAAGAACTGCTGTGGGAATTTTTGTGGTTTGCCCCAAACGCAGCCTGCTTTCACATCTGTGCCCGTCATCATAACACAGAGCTCGTAAGCTCATCCAAAATTTGGGGTCCAGCTCTGAGTCTGGCCCTGCTTTGAGCAGGAGGTTGGGTTAGAGACCTCCTGAGGTCCCTTTGGACTTCAGTGATGTCCACAGTCTGTGGAAAAAGAGTAATTTTGCCTAGAGATGGAGGAGGGAGGAAAAAAGCAAGAGAGGAAAATCAAAACAGAGGTAGAGGAACGCGTTTGTCAAAGCCATGCCTAGAAGGGAAAAAGCAGGAATAGCGCTTGCACTTTTCCACCCTTTCCAGGCTGCAAATTTAAAATTCCTTCCATCTTTTCTGCCAAAATACAGGCTGGAAGAGAACTTTAAAGTCACCGAGTCCAACCCTCAAAGTAATGTCCTCCAGCCACCCTGGTAGACCTCAGTTTGGTGGTGGAGATGGGATTTTCCAGGCGTGGGGTCTTTGGGAAGGCGACACGTCTGACTGTGGGGCGCACCCGTTAATGGGGAAGGCACAGCTCGTTAAGCAATAGGCCATTAACTTTACCCACTTTGCTTTATAGAGGGGGGAGGAAAAGGCAGCCAGAATTCCCAATTCCTATGGAGGAGCCGCCGCATGAATCCAGAGGGAGGAGTAGGCTCAGCGGGCCGTGGCAGAGGGAGCACTCAGCAGATCAGCAGAGAGGTTTGGTGAGGCGAGAAGCAGCATTTTTTGAGGATCCAGTACTGATTTTCCCTGGAAATCTTGGAGCTGCACGAAGTCACTTGGTGATTCTTGCTGGTTGGTCTTCAGAGAACCAACAACAGGGAGGTTTGGGTTGGAAGGGACCTTAGGGACCACCTCGTTCCACTAGACCAGGTTGCCCCAAGCCCCATCCAACTTGGGCTTGCTCTGAGAAGGCAATCAGAGCTGAAAGCCACCCAGCTTGATGGGACAGTGGTGGGACTTCGGTGCTGCCGTGGTGTGAGGCTGAGGGAGAGCTGCCTGCTCGCCTCACGATGTTTGGTGTCGTAATTCCAAGAGCGCTCGGCGCTGGCTCAGCCCCGCTTCATTCCGAGCCAGCGGGAAGCGCTGACAAGGAGCCAGCACGGCTCTTGCAATCCCTTTCTCCCCCTAATTACTTCTGGCTGCCATGGAAGCCCCGAGGACTTCAAAGGGATGACGCTGGATTTGCACGGGGCTGTTTCTCCAGCTCTCCCATCCCGGGTTCTCAGCCCGTGGTGGTCCACAAGGCTTCGGAAAGGGACCCGCTAAACAACTGCAGAAAACATTAAAATATGTTGCAAATGCACATTCCCACACAGACAAAGGCAAGGAAAATGGAGAGAAATCAAAGGGCTAAACGAACAATAGACATTCAGCTTTTTTCCCTCTTTTTTTTTTTTGGCTGTAAATGGAAAAGCATGTGTGGGAGATGGAGCTGGCTTCTCCAGAGGGAGAAATGGCACTTCTCGGGGTAGGTTTAGATGGGATATTGGGAAGAAATTCTTCCCTGTGAGGGTGGTGAGGCCCTGGCACAGGTTACTCGGAGAAGCTGTGGCTGCCCCATCCCTGGAAGTGTCCAAGGCCAGGCTGGAGCAACCTTGGATAGAGGAAGGCGTCCCCGCCCATGGCAGGGGGTAGAACGGGCTGAACTTTAAGATCCCTCCAACCCAAACCGTTCTGGGATGAAAGAGGAGAGATCCTGGTCCTGGCTAAGCAGAAAAAGCACTTTTTTGATCTTGGTGGAGGTTTGAAGGAGGTGCCTGTGCCAGGGAGAGTGATGCCAGCTCAGGTGGGATGAGGGAAGGTAGGCTGGGAATTGATGCTCTCCGCATACCACGGATGGGAGGCACAAGAGGGCTCTGAAATCAGAGCAGAGAATGTTCCAGGGGATTTTTTTCTCTTTCCCAGAGCACTGCCCACCTTCCTGGGCCCTTTTGGGTTGGAAAAGTGATATGATCACAGGGTTTCTCTTATAAAGGCTGTCGGAAATGCTCCAGCACCACTGCACGTCCTAAAAAACAAGGAAAGATGGATTGCATCCCACTAGAAATAATCAACCCATGGCTCTTCTTGGCCGTGGGGGAGCAAGGAGAGTGGGGGCTCTTTATCCCCAGAGCCTCTATCAGTCCCACTCCACGGGGGTTGTCCCATTTTTCCTGCCCTTGGGACAGAGTGGTGGCACTTTTTTCCCTGTCAAGGGGCCCTGAGTCCCTGGAGGGTTCTCCAGGCATGACACTTGAAAAACACAACCCAGAGCTGGATTAACCCCACCCAGTGGGGAAACGGTTTATAAGGAATTGTATAATTAGTCAATGAGCTGATGGGACAGCTCTGGATGGAGCAAAACGAATGGCATCATCACACAAATTTAAATGATTTTGGTGAAACCGCTCTGGGCAAAAGGAAGTCGGCTTTGTTTGCCGCGCTCCTGATTTTCCCCTGTTCCAACCCCGAAGAAAACGGTGATTTCCACCCAGCCAGGCAGCCCTGCCCGTGCTCGTTTGAGCAGGCTTTTAGTAACCTTCCGAGACTGCCAGTTGGGGTGGTAAACCCCAGCTTTATGGGCTGTTATTAACTGAGCTCTGCTCAGAGGCAGCAAAACTCATTACGTGCAGGAACGGCTGCGGCGCTCCCGCGTACCCGAAGTAGGGAACCTTTAATGCTCTCCCTTTTCCGGCTTCCCGGCGATAAAAACACATTATTGGGGGGAAAAAAAAGCCCAAAAGCCTTGGAGCGAGCTGCTGCTTCGCTCAGCGCTCAGGCTCCTGTGCTGGAGGTTTTTATTTGGCTGCCGACGTCCCGTGGATGGCTGAAGAACAGGCACTTGGGTTTTAGGAAGCCGGACAGTGTGGTGCGCTCTCTGTTTTTTATTTAACCGCGCGTTAAATGTTCCCCTTTGCCCCAAGTTTTATTAAGGAGAAATTAAAGAGAGCCTTGTTAAGCCGGGGACATGAAAGGAGAACAGGCCGTCCCGCTGGGCCGAAGAAACAACCTTAAGAATGACACCACAATTAGCCAAGTTCTCCAGGCCTGATATAATTATGGGTATCACAGCCTGCAAAAGGGCATGGGAACTGCAGGGATTCCTCTCGGAGAAAACTGGGGAGAAATAAAGGCTGAGAGGGACCTGGGAGTTCATCAGAACTCACGGCTGGCAGGTGTCGCTGCACGCTGGGTTTGTTGGGCGGCGGAGATCCCTGCGTGACCTCTCCCTGTTATTCCAACATTTGCCTGTAAAACAGGGCACATTTTGTACCTCTAGCGAGCAGGAACTGCAAAGTCCACCAACATCCCAGCCAGCTCTCGTGGCTGTGAGTGACCCCTCCAGAAAAACTCCAGGAAGTGGCCCTGTGGAGGAGGCCTTCAAGACACGAAGCCTCAGAGGTTTTCCAAAGAGCTCCTTGGTGCATGGAATGATGTCCTGAGTGCTGAGCTCGTGTTCCCCACTGCCTTGGCTTCGCCCATCTCTCCCACTGCTTTGACTGAACCCCTGGTACCACAATTAGGACTTTATTAGGCCTTGCTGATGGTTTTTCTCCACGCCCAACCCCGTGCTGGAGTTTCTCAGCGGGAGGAAAAGGCCCAAATTTAGGCCGGTGTTAACTAATAGTGAGAGCACCATCTGGTGGGCTGAGGGGCTGGGGAATGGGGCCATGAGAGCTGGGGATGGGCTTCTGAAAGCATCCCAGAAATGCACCTGGTGGGGGCCATCAGACGGCTGTGGTGCTCCTGGTCTGCCTTCCCGCAGCCACCTCCTGGCAGCCTCAAGGAGAAGATGGAAATAATGGCCAAGCATCCCCAAATTCTTCCTGCTTTTGGATGGACAGCGCTTGATCTGCTCCCTGAAGTGTGGAAAAAGCCCTAAGTGGGATGGCAAAGCTCCTACCATAAATATCCATCTGTTCTTTCTTCTTTGGACTGGATCGTCCTTGTGGGGCCCATCCAGCTCAGGTTCTTCGGAAACGGATAAATTCTGTGGTTCTTTGGAAACGGATAAAATATTAAAGTCAGTTTTATTCTGGCCATGGGTTCCATGGATCTGTGAGTGTATATTTACATATATGTCTCTCATATATATATATATAAATATATATCCATTTTCAGCTGGCTCAGATTCAATGTTCCCATCTGTAGCCTTCCTCTGTGAGAGAGGGATTTAGCAGTGCCTGAGTTCCTTGGACCAGCCACACTGTTCCTGTTCCTCGTGGATTTATCCAGAGCCCTGTGAGATCCTATTAACCCTTACCCAGACTCTCCATGTGCTGTGCTGGCAGACCCTGGGGACGGTGACCTCCAAAAAGCAGATGAATCACATGAAAATTACGCAGCATTTTTAAAACCTCATTTTTTTTTCACTGACCCTTCAGCACAGCCCTGGATCTGTGTGTGTGCTTTGGGGTGGGAAACATCCTCCCAGGGTGTTACTCGGCTTTTTCCAGGCAGCTGATCCTCCTTTTATCTGCAGGAAAACAGGTCAAAGAGGCTCCTTAGGACTGGAGATCCTTCCCCTGTCCTGTTTGCTGCTGGATCTGTCTCTCCTTTGGTGCACAACAAAGGATAAACTATCCCAGGCATTTTTTTTATGCTGTTATCATATGAATTTTGATCTGTCAAAGCATCTTCTGTAAGGGAACATGCCTTTCTCTGTGCTTGAGAATGGAGATTTTTTGCTGTGCACTGCTCTGCATCCTCAGGAGGTGAAGGAGATGTTGACTGGAGATAGAAATGGGCTATAAGTGACTGTAACAACCCACAAATTTGTCGTTTCTCCGCTGGCTGGCATTGCTGAGTGCATGTAGTGACTGTTTGGGGCTCTGCAGAACAAGCTGGGTGATACCAGGCTTGCGGGCAATTTCATTGTTTTATTTATCCTTGTTGTGATTCCACACAGCCACCAGACCTTTCATGGAGCCCTAATTCACGTGAATTATTTAATAACAGGGGCAGCTCGTGGTGTTTTATCCAGAGCTGGGTGTTGATGCAACCGGCTTGGATGGAGCACGAGGAGGAAAATCAGTGCCAGGGGAATTTGCAGCCGTGCCTCTCTGGGCTGCTTTTCCCTGGGTTCTCCGTGCTGGTCAGTTCCCAGGGCTCGCTGTTCCACCCTGCACTTGTGTCCTCGCTCTGTACACCCTTCCCGAGGCGGAGGCAGCTGTGGGACCGCTTCCCACGTCTCCTCAGAAGGGAAAAATCCCACGAGAAAACACATGGCACTTTTTTTCCTCGTGGTTTTCATCGCGTAGCAGGTGGAAACGTGAGGGCAGGGTGGAAACAAAAGCTCTGCTGTCGGTGTCGGAAGCTGCTCCGTAGAAGCTGCTCCTGAGCGAACGCTGCCGAGGGCTCTGCTGCCAAGTCACGCCCCAGAGACACCTGTGAGCAGCAGCCTCGGGCAGGTTCCCCGACCTGGAGGCAGACAGGGCTTTCCCCCTCAGGCTGAGAGTCCCGGGAAGTGCCAGAAGTGCCTCGTGGAAGTTTTCACGCCTCTCGCACAAGAGGACCTGGTGGGCTCCAACCCTCACCGCTCGGTTTGCTTTTCCAACTGGGCAAACTGCGCCTTGGAGGGGAAACCAAGGCACTTAAGGAGGCCAGGGGCAAGTGTTTGCCTCTTCCCCCTTTTCCCAGCCCCGTGCCAGCGTGATTGGGCTGCTGGGACAGACACTCTGTCCCTGGTGGAGGTGTGAAAGCTCCACGTCCACCAGGTGCCAGCCCCACCTCTTCCTGCTCGAGGCAGCCGTGCTGCTCCCTGGCGTTCAGGCGCGCTGGGTGCTGACCCCGCTGTGTTTCGGGGCCGAGGGGAGAAGCCAGAGCTGTGCTGCACGCCAGGATCTCTGCCACAACCCCTTGCCAACAGCTTGGCATCCTCGGGGATCGCAGAAGGAGGTGGATAATGGGATACCCTGACCTGGAAGGGGCCCACGAGGATCAAAGTCCAGCTCCTGGCCCTGCACAGACACCCCAAAATCCCACCCTGTGCATCCCTGGGAGCGGTGTCCAAACGCTCCTGGAGCTCTGGCAGCCCATTCCCTGGGAGATGTGTGGGAAATGGATGCTTCGATGAAAATTGCTGGGTATTGATGCCAACCTGGTGGAGCTGAAGCAGGCTCTGACTTCTTGTGGTGCTTCTCCAGCAGCTTCTTGCCACCCTCCCCACAGGCCCAACACCGCTGTGCTGCAATTTAAGAAGCCAAGATCCTAAAAATCCCTCATGCAGATGAGTTTTCCCCCCCGTGATGTCTCCCTCACCCCACCCTTTTCCACGGCTCTGAATCACAGCACCTGCTTGCTTCAGCTGCTCTGATTAAAAGTGGAGAAGAAAATGATCAGTGATGCTCGCTTTCTTCTCCCCAAACAATGCCCCCAAACCTCCCCAAACTGGCATGTCCTGTACAAAAAAAACCCAACCCTCTGCATTAATAAGCCAACCTTTGCACCCTCAGAAGTGTCTTTTGTGTGGGGGTTCTCCCTGCATTTTAATAAGCCTGGCTTTTACAAAGACCCCCCCAAAAAAGAGCGGAGCAGCCACATGCACAAAGACAAATTTCATTAGGCTCTAATCTCCTCTCTGACAAACACACTCCTGCAGGTCTCTAAGCCCTTTCAGCCCAGCAAAGCTTTTCATTTTATGTGTAATCTTGTTGTTGTTTTGTTCCCCACCAAAATAAAACTCGTTCCTGGTGCAAAACGCGCCGGGTCCCAGTGTGGATAACATCTTTTCTTTTTTTCCCCCCCTTTCTCAGAGGTGTGAAGTTGTTAATGAGGTGTCCCACGCGGTGGAAAACCCGGCAAATCCTTTGATTAAAACCAGCCCAAGTGGCAGGGGCTGGATTATTTGTGCTTTGATGCCTTTGAGGGATGGTGGCTGGGGAGAGAGGAGGGAAGGATGAGGAATAACACGGGCTGGGGGCAGCTCGAGGGAACGTCAGGAAAAGGGAGGGGGGCTGTTAAATGGCATCAGCGCTCGATGTCACACAAACAGAGATGCTGGAGGCAGGATTTGCTCTGAAATCCAGCGGTTTTTTTTTTTGGAGGGGGGGAACTTTCAGCGGCAGATCCTCTGTCAGCACTGCCGGTGCTGCTCTCGGGCCGGCCGGAGGGAGAGCGGGGCGTTGATCCCCACATCTGTACATCCCCGGGAGCCATCCCTCCTCCCTCCCTCCCTCCCCGCGGGATGAGAGGGGCAGCCAGGGCTGGGACAGGCACCATCCCGGGGTGGGGCTGCTGTGAACTCCCCCCGATGACGCTCGGGCTGCCACCTCCGAGCCCACATCAGGGTTTGCATTGCTGGTGTCGTCTCCTGTTCCGGTCGGGATCCCAAATCCCGTGGTTTTTCCCCGAAGATTTTGGCTGTCTGTTGGTCTCTGACACACCCGCGAGTCACATCAAGGAGCTCGGGAGGGCTTAGCTTTTCCTCGCTCTCTGCTTTGCGCCTCCTCCACTCCGCAGCCCAAAGCTCTTTAACTCTGCTTTGTTCTCCCTCGGATCGCTGGGAATGTCCAACCATCGCACCCCTGCAGGAGCTGCCAAGACAGGATGAGCACACTTGAAACTTCCAAGGTGCAGAACTGAGGCAAAACCAGCAGGAAAAACAGAAATTGCAGTAAAAGGAGCAACCCCCCCGCCCAGTTTGAATTACCTATCGTGGGCACTGCTGGAGGAGTTCACATTTTTGGCTGGGAGCCCTCTGGAGCATTCCTGGCATAGCTGCTTTGGATCCAGGCGTTTCGGGTGGCTCCTCTGCTCGCGGGGCTCGGGGTGGGGCGAGAAGCCAGGCCGCGGGTGCCCGGGCACTTCGGCTGGATGGGAGATGCTGCAGCTTTGGGATCACGAACGCTGAAGGAAATGCCACCCTGGCACCCCAGAGCAGGCCCGGGCCGCATCCCCTGCAACATCTGCCAGCCCGAGGCCATCCACAGCACCAGAGCCAGGGGAAAGCAATAAACATCTGTCCAAGAGGGGCGGCCTGGGATGAAAAACAGCCCTGGATTTTTTTTTTCGCCTCAGTTTTGGCTGATGAGACTCAAAACACACTTGGCGAGTTTCCGAGGCTCAGCGGAGCCGCGGAAGGTGCCAGCAGCTGCCTGCACTTGCCTGTTCCCCCTTCCTGCTGCACATCGGGGCCGACAAAAGCTTTCCAGGGAGCAGCAGCGGGCACGCAGGCGGAGGGCTGGCAGGCAGAGGCTCATCCGGCACTTGGATGCGGCTCCGGGGTGCCTCTGGCTCCGGCCCCGGTGGCTCAGCTCCATGTGGATGCGTGGCACGGAAAGGCTGTCACGTCAGCCCTCTCTGGAGCCCAGCCATCCCAAAAAAAAAGCAGCCCCCCTCCCCCCCGGCCTGGGGAGGACAGGAAACATCTCGGCTGGTGCCGAGGGTTTGGTGGAAAGTGGTTTTCACGCCCTGCAGAAATGTTGGTGATAACTCTGGAGGTTAAAGCACATCTGGAGCCCCACTGGGCGATTTGGAGCCCCTTAAAATGGAGCCAGAGGTGGCTGCTTGTCACTCCCTGCTTCGATGGGGTTGTTCTCCCGACCAGGAGGGCAGAAAGGCACCCGGCTTTTTGCAGTGCTTGGGGAAACAACCCCCATGGGTTCACCTGCTCCCAGCACCCCACCAGCTGCTTTTCACTCCAGCTCTGGTGGAAAGGTGCAGCCAGGCTCCATCCCGCCCTGAATTCCTTCTGGCATTGGATTGTACCCATTAAAAGGAAAGAAAACGCAAAAGCCAGCCAGGACTGTGAGATTCCTCTGTCCTTGGGGGACAGGTTTGGGGCAGAAGTTTGGGGGTTTGTGCCACTTTTTGCCTCCTGGGCTTTTGGCAGAAGGGAAACACAACTGTGGCTCTGAAAGGTCTTCCCAGAGGAAACTTTTTGGCTCCCCACACGGAGGAAAACTGGGGAAAAGCCTGATAATTTCAAGTATTTTAGAGGGGGAATATTTGGAGGGAGGAGCTCCATGGGCACGGCAAGTATTTGGTTGCCTCAGAGATTTCCTGCACATCATTTGTCTTCTGCTGAAATGCTCTGGCTCCGTTCTCGAGCCTGGTGCACGCAGCCAGTTCTCCCTTCTGGGTCAGAAAGATGCAAAACCAGTTGTGTACTTCAATACTTTCATGTGCCACCTTAGAGGCGGGCTTCTCACAACTGAAATAAATCAGGGGGTGCAGCGAGCGAGGTGTTAAAATTTTTCCACCTTCTCCGCAGCAGAGACTCCTTCAAGTGTGAGAAGCAGCAAAAAAAACCCTGGCTGGAATCACTCCGTGCGAGGCTTCAAGGGGGGAAAGGAAACCCTGACCAAACTTGGGGTGAGAATGGTCGGGCACAAGACCTGCAGCAGGGTTTTTGTGTTTGGAAGCCCCTCTGCTTATTTTACCCAGCGGTGCCTGTTGGAGTCCAAGGTGTGCCTCTGACAGCCCTGGCAGGTCAGGGAGCCCCGGAGCCCCTGCGAGGGGGTCCCAGCCCCTGGCCAGAAGCCAAGGCTGAAGGGGGTTTTGATCTTAGTCCATGGGAGAAATTACCAACACTGCGAGAAACATTGCAGAGCACGAGAGTTTAAAATAAGTAGTGATTTAGTGTGTTGCAAGGTAAAAAAGGTAGATTTGAGGATTTTTAGAATAAAGATAAAAGACTTAAGATGGAGGATTTGGGGCGTTACCCTGTTCTTCTTNGAGCTAGCTAGAGATAAGAAGAAATAAACAACCTGAAACATCTGCAGGCGTCTTCTCATCTGTTCGGGCTCGAAGGTAAAGCTGCACAGAGGAGGGAGATAAAGAACCTGGACTTGTGCGGAGGCCAAAACTCCCACAAACTGGGGTCCCTGGGTGGGCAGGAACCACCAACCTTTCGGATAAGTTTGTGGGAGTTTTGGCCTCCACACAGGTGTCTTTTGGGGCGGCGGGAGGTGTAAACACCCAGCTCTTCAGGCTGTAAACGTGGGTAAAACGTTTTCAGGTAAAACGTGGAAGGGAGCAAAGGCTGCCCAGGAGACCACGGTGAAGGTGTTTGAGGACTTACCCGCTGCTTACCAACTCAAAACTCTCCCGAGCCGTCTTTAGGAAGAGGCGGAAAGCTGTCGGATTCCTCCTCCCCCTCCCTGCGTCCCGACAACTTTCTCTTCCTCCCGTCGCACAGAACGACAGCAAAACGCGGATTAGATCAGCATCAGAGATATTTGGGGAGAAAAATCCCAGCCCCGAGCATCTGTTCCTGGCTTTCCCGTGGCCGGATGGGGTAGGTCAGGCTTAGCTGGAGTCCAAGCGCCTTCTGCATCCGGCAGCTCTGCACAAGCTCAGCCTTGGGCCAGGCAGATTTAATTCCAGTCCTCCTGGAATTAAACACGTGCAGGAGCCCTGCCAGGATCTGTGTGCAGGGCTTTGGGCTTGTGGAAGCGATGGGTTCTGGACCGGCCCTGGAAAAAAATGAACCAATAAACTTCTCCTCTGGTGTTTGCCTTCGTATTGGAGGTGAAAAATGTCACATCACGCTGCTGCAAGGAGAAAATCACTACCTGTCCCTCCCCAGCCACCAGGCTGGGTGTCAGGGAAAGGATTCCCTGTTGGAGAGGTTGCTGTGGGATAAACTGGGGCAGCTCCAGGCCAGCAGCTTTTTTTTTTTTTCCATTAGCACAGCAGAGATGGGGCACCAGGGGCTCCATCCTGCCTCACCTGAGAGGGAGGGTGAAGGCAGAGCACACCAAAATGTGGGTGTGGACAACTACAGTGGGAACAGAGTTAAAAAAATTAATAAGTAAGGGGTTTTTAGCTAGGTGGAAGGGAATATTTACTGGAAAGTGGGCACTGGATGTAAACTTCCCTCCCACTCACGCTGTCTGTGAATTGATTTTCCACATCTTGCATTTGGGAAGGTTTTGGGAGAGTCTGTCGCAGCTTGGGGTTTTCTCCCAAATTTTTCACGGCAGGGAGAAACAGCATCCCTCCCTCCCTAAGAAACGGGGCCGGGGAAAGAGGAACGAGAATTCCTCGGTCTGTGGAGAAGGCAGGGTGGTGGCACAGCTTGGCATCACCCCTCGGGAGCCCCTTTTTGGGGAGGGCAAGCTCAGATCGGGGGGGATCCTGCACCAAGCACCATCCTCCAGCGGATAAATGCCTTCATCTCGGGGTGAATAATCCACCCTGAAGGGTTGTTTGGGCTGCGATTCAGGGTGTCTCCATCTCTGAGAGCTGCCAGTAAAGCTTCTGTGAGGATGCACTTTGCTTCAGGCAGGGCTGAGGGAGCCACAAAACCAGTGGCCACTGCCACCAAGCACCAAGAGGTGCTGGTTTCCCTGGGAAATCTGGGGTCGTGCTGTGCTCCTCGGGGAATGGGACCTAAATTGGAAGGGGAATAAACTGGAAGAACAACGAAACCCAGGGTATGGAGTGGAGGGTAAACAGAGCAAGAGTCGTGTGTCGTGTTTCCCTGACTCTGGGGCTGAAAGGCATCTAAATATAACAAATATTGAAAGCTTTAATCCCGTCCAGTATAAACAACAACAGAGCACTGCGGGGTCGGGTTGCTTTTTTTTTTTTTCCCCCTGCCTGGCAGAGAAATGGGAAAAAAATTCCTTTTGGATCCCACAGGCAAACTGAGGACAGGGCAGAGCCCTGCCCCGAGCAGCGGCGTGGCCCTTCTTAACCTTTCAGCCCAGCTTCCCAGTCCATGCTGGGTCCATACTGGGAATATCTGTAACTGGGAATGTCTGAGGATGCTCACGGCCTTGAAGCAGCACAAACCCGACCCCACCCTACAATTTAGCTGCCCCTCTTGAGGCTGAGGCTCCAGGCAGGGCTTTCCCCGTGGAAAATAGGGTGGAATAATAAGTGTTTTGCACCCAAAACCGTTCTCGGCTCAAACATTTTTGGCTTTTGCAGTCGCCTTCCTCCTCTAAGGCCAAGGGTGTGTGAAAGAAGGAGCTCTGTGACCTGCTGTGCACTCAGCTGGGTGGAGAAATCCCTCAAACACGCAGGAATTTGGGGTCTTTCCGTGTCATCTATTTCTGACGTCCCAGAGCCGACGGTGGGAATGCCACCTTGATGTTTCCGGAGTTTCTGGGATGGGGAGGGAAGTCTTCAGGAGCAGATGGACTGCAAAATGCAGAGCACTGGGAACGAGTGAGCTCCGTGGTAGTGCAGACATTGGAGCACCAGTAATGCCTGTAAAAATGAAATAGGAATTCACGCTTTCATCATGAGGGTGACCTCATTCCAGCGGGATGGATTTTCAGGCTGGGATCAAACCTCTAGGTAGAGATAAAGAGCCAACAGCCAAACGTAGGCTGGTCTTGGCTCTGCCATGCCCAGTTAGGCTGGAGGTTTGTCCTGAATTTCAGCAGGTTGGGCACTTTGTAGGAGAGGAATTCCTGCCTGCAGGCCAAAGCTAACAGCGAGATCCTCGGGGGAAATCTTGCTGGAGGAGGGGAGGAAGTGTGTTTGCACCCCAAAGGTGCTCGTCCCTTAGGTCTGGGTCAGCAAGAGCTGCTGGGGATGGTTAGAGGCAAGGGATTAGCAGTGGCACGCTTTGGGGGCACAGAGGAGGGCTGGATGGGTGGCAGGGTGGGAACTGCTCCGTGGATGTGGCCGAGGACAAACAGTGCTAACAAAGCAGTGAATAAATGGGGGATGTCACCATGCCCTGGTTTCTACCAGTGTTTACCAGTGCAGGGGCAGCTCCCGGCCGTGTGGCCGTGGTTTCCTGTTTATCCAGAAGGAAGAGTCACAACAAAAGCTGGTGCCTGCAATTTGGTTTCCAGGGATGAAGCCAGCCCTCGTTCGTGCAGGAGCAGCAGAGCTCCTGCAGCCTGCTGTGGCTGAGCACGGGTGACCAGGCTCCCGTCCTGATCCCGGCTCCTGCCATCCAGCCACGGCTGGTTAGGCTCTGAAATCATCCACTTCATCTGAGCAAGGCAGAAAGTGTCACCAGCGTGCGAGGAAAGGAGACGAGGAATTAATTCCCCGTGATTTCTGCTGCCGCTTGTTTGGCACCCGATGACAGGCGCCTCTGGAGCCAATCCCAGGAACATATGTAGCTGTTAGAGGGGAAATTCTGCCTTATCATCTGCCATAATTTATGCTCCCAGGGCTGCTTATCTCGTGCTTGCCTGGTGGGAGCCGTGTGTGCGAGCTGAGCTTCCGTAATTCACCTTCTTCCGTGCTTTCGGTGCCTCCTTTGGTGCTCCCGGTGGAAGGGACCCAGACGGATCAGTCATGGCTCCCCTCTCCAGGGAACCTGTGCAGGTCTTCCAATCTCCCTGCTGAAAGGAAGGGGAAATCTCACGTAATTTTGGCAGTGGAGACCTAAAAGAAAGAGAGAGGGGAGTGTTTGTGGGATTATGGTGACGTGAGGTTGGCAGGACCTTAAAGCGCATCTGGTTCCGTGGGCAGGGACACCTTCCACTATCCCAGGTTGCTCCAGCCTGGCCTTGGACACTTCCAGGGATCCAGGGGCAGCCACAGCTTCTCTGGGCAACCTGTGCCAGGGCCTTTTTCTGCTGCTGCTGTCTGGGAACTGAAGGACGCAGTGGATGAACCGAAATTGTTGATGAAAGGGAGCGGTCACGGAGATTGCCTGTGAGCCCTTTCCTTGGAAGTGAGAGCTGCCCCAAAGTTTGGCAAAGCTTTCCTTGGAGCAATGGAGGGCAAAATCAGGAAAGGCAGATCGATTTTACTTGAAAAGAATGAGTTATCCGGTGAGATCTGCAGTAATTTCGGTTGTTTTTACACCGTCCATCTTTATTTACCTTTGTGTCTGTCTAGCAAGGATTTTGACTCCATTTTAGTGGCATATAAGGAATTTCCTGTTTGCTTGTATTTTAGGGAACTTGACGAGTATTTCCATATAAAGGAAGAGGTCTGAAAGAGAGGGTTTATCTCAGGAAGGAGAAGAGTCTCTGTTTTCCAGGATGCCGTGAGGTGATGCCACAGATTCCCTGGCTCATGGGTGGGGCTTGGGGCAACCCGAGGTGGTGGAAGTTATCCCTGGCCTTGGGAGAAGGCGGAACGAGATGAGTTTTAAGGTCCTTTCCAACCCAGACTGGGATTCTGTGGTGGCCAGACATCAATGCACGGGCTCACCTGCCCCCTACGAAGTCAAACCCCACCCCTGCCAAGGGGCCTCACCCATCCACGCCGCAAACGTGGGGCAGAGCTTTGGCAGGGCCACTCACGAAAGCCTGGGCCCAGGGAGAAGAGAGCAGCCACAGGAGCCCCGAGGTGAGGGCTGGAACAATGGATTAACTGCAGTGCTGCAGGCACAGAAAGCCCTGGGAAAAGGAAAGGAGGAAGAGGTTTCCCTCCCGCCTTCGGAGAATGCGACGTGGGGCTGGCTGGGCAAGCGAACGAGAGGCAGGAGTCACCTTTGCCGAGGGAGGCTTTAAAAAAATTAAGGAGAGCTTGTAGGAGGGCTCGAGGAGAGAAGAGAAGCGCTGGAGGGATCCTCAGCTGCTTTGGGAGCCACGGGCCCGTGCAGTCAGGAGGTCACAGCAAGTTCAGCAAGTTGAAGCCTGAACTCTTCCCCGGGAGCAGCTCCTTGTTCTGGAGCACACGGCGGCCGATGAGGACAATTTCGGTTTGTTTGCATTCAGCACAATCACATCGCTCTGAGGAACTCTGAGTAACTCTGAACAACTGCAGGAGAGCTGGAGCGAAGGCGTCGCTGGAGCCGGAGCTCCCCGAGTCATCCCGATAATCCCCGACTCCCGCGAGATCCCTGCAGACTTTGTGAGGCTCGCTCTGCTTCTGGCCCTGGGCAAGGATGAATCTCGCACCCAACCCTGCTCCTGGCCCCTCAGCCAGCACCTCTGCTGTGTTTCACCCCACCCAGACCAGCTGCAGTGCTGAGGACCAGCCCCGAAAACCGCTGTGGGTGAAGCTTGGGCTCAGCATCCTCACAGCCACAAGGGAGTTCCAAGTTCTTCCCCTCTGTCTGCTGTTAATTTGTCAAGTTTTATCTATTTCTGCCACCCCTGGCAGCTGTGCTGTGTGTAAAATCCTCCCTGTATCACGTATAAAATGCTATGCCAGCCTTGGACTGGAAAAGCAACAAAAGCAGCAGTCCATTTTTATGTAAATGTTTGGTCGGGGCACAATTGTCTCCCAAGTCCGACTGAAGGCACTTAAATTGGTTTAAAGCCTTGCAGCTCCATGCTTTTGACAGATCCAGCCACAGCCAGCTTGTTCTGGCATCCGTGGGCTTGTCACATGAATTTTTACTCTCAAATTAAGCTTTTTTTTTTTTTTTTAATCGCTTAACATCAGTTAATAGGCACTTAAGATGAAGTAATTTCCTTTTTATTTTTTTCTTACTCGGTCTCAGCTGATCAATGCCGGATGAGATCACCTGAATTTTATTTGGGGTGGGGGGTGGGTCAAAGGGAAAATTGGCAACATCCACCTAGGGCTTATTTTGGTTTTATTTCCCCATTCCCCCTTTGAACAGGGTGGGATTTCTGCAGAACAATTAACATTCATTCGCTAAGTGCTTTTTGCAAGCATGTTTACGAGAAATGCAAATACTCCAGGACTGTGGTGGGCTTGTTTTTCACCTCGATTTAGCCCCAGATCCTGTGGGGTTTCGTGTATACATTGAAGTCTCATGCTACAGCACTTGAAAGTTTGCGTGCCTGGAGCTGAGCGTGTCTGCAGACCTCTCTGGGGTGGAGGGGCTCAGACGGCAGAGGTCTTGAGCTGTTGTAGCACAGCTTAAAAATCAAGGCTGTTTGGGCCTCTCCAGGTGTCCTGGAAGGGAATTTCAGAGCCTGGAAACAGCCAGCCCCATAAAGAGGGTCTCTGGTGTTCCCCCTGCCCCAAGATAACCCACGGAGGCTGACGCCTCCAGGACTGCGTTTTTTCACCTCAAACCGTCTGCTGGCAGAGTGGAGGCGATAGCAGGGCTGCTGATTTATGGAGTGGTGGCTGAGTTCCCAACCACCAGGAGCAGGAGAGAGGTTTTCCACTGGAAACGTGACGGCTCCGAGGCGCGGGATCTGCCGGGGGCTCCCCGGGAGCGTTGGGTTTCTCCAGCCCTGTGAAAGTCACCCCCAGGTTTGGGGTTTTTTCCGTGTAAATTGTAGGCACAGAGAGGCAACAGGGCCTCTCTCCTTCTGTTTGGGCTTTCCAAGGAGTTGGCCAATCCACTCAGGGATGAAGGGAGGACAGGCAAATCCCCACGTTCTTTCCCAAGGAAATGAAGCTAAAAATGGAATTCCTTCTTCCCAGCCGATAGATGGACTTCAAAGAGCAAACTGACCAAGGGCTGTGGAACAGATTGGCAAAGGATAGGGAGAAGGGATAAATTTAGCAGGATGGGACGAGGCAACCTGGATACCCTCTCCCACATCACCAATATGGTCCCTTGAGGGCATTCACTGGGAAAGTCTCTGCTTAATTACGGCCTAATTGCTGCTCCGGGTGCAGTTCTCATGCCTTTGGAAGATGGCTCGAGACTGGCTGGTGGAAAGCTGCTCCCAAACATGTGGTTTTTTAAAGATATCACTGTTTCCAAGTCAAAGGAAATATGCCAGGGAGCAGTGGGTGTGGTTGGAGCAAGGATGAGAAGAGGCATATCTTGTTCCCTCAAGTGGGAAGAATTAAGTGCATGTGAACACGGGGATTGGGAATCCTGGAAATAGTCCTGGGACAGCAGCAGCAGCAGCAAACACTGAGATAATTTAACCCTAATTCTGTTTTTATCTTTCAAACTTCATAAAAAAAGAGACTTCTGCTGCAGGGGGCAGAGGGGTGACACTGGGGTGGGTAAAGAATGACCTTTGCAATACTAAAACCCAGCTGCCCGGAAATTAAATACCAGAAGATGAAGCAGAATCTTGGATTTAAAGCAGGGTTTTAAACCTGATAGGAATTAAAAACTCATTCAAAGGACCTGGAAGAAAGGACTGCTGATAAGGGTTATGGTGGATAACTGCTGCAGGGAATCAGTGAGGTATGGGGAGGTGGGTGAAAGTTTCTTTGCCTCTTCTCCACCCCTGGAGGTGTCCAAGGAAAGCCTGGACCTGGCACTTGGGGCTCTGGGCTGGGTGACAAGGTGAGGATTGGGCACAGGTCAGACTCGATGACCTTGGGGGTCTTCTCCAACCTGATTCTGGGGTTCTGTGACCCCCCCAAAGCACCACGTGGCCCCAGCCAGGACTGAGGGTGCTGCGTGTGCCACCTCCAAGGTGCCACCTTGGGCTCCAGACTCGGAGCATTAATAAAATCACCCTTGCTCAAGGTTACGGCGCGAGTTGATTGCTCCTGATTAGGGATTTGTATTCACTTGTGACATCCTGCAATTTTTATTACCTTTATGGCAATAACTGCAAATAATAAAATGACAAACTATCGTAATTAAATTTTAATTAATTACAAGTCCGTTACTTTTAAGTTTATTCATGGTAAGGACAATGATACCGAAAACAATTCATTAAAGCACTTGATATGTAAATTATGAAGCCAGACATTAATCTCAGGCAGCTCATGTATTCTCCACAGCAGTAAGGAATTTGTTTAAGGAAAAGGCAGCTCTGGATGACTTTAGCTGTTTACTTGAGGGAAATACTGGGAACTCTTGAGCTGAAATGATTCCCAAAGTCAGGTTCTGCATCTTCTGAAGGAAAATGGTAAGGAAGCAGAAAGAGATCCCTGGCTGGCCTTGCTGCTGTGGGTGGATAATCACTGTAACAGCCCGGGGAGATGTGGCAATCCTGCAGGGAGCTGGGCATGAGGGCAGGTCCTGGCTCTCAGTCCGGGTATTGGTGGGTAACTCTGATGCAGGCAGCGCTCAGGGAGAGGGTCTTGGAACACCAGGCAAGCCATGTTTCCAGGGCTTCGGCTACAAACACCCACCCACCTCCCCAAATCCATGGAATTCTATCCTCACGCTTCTCCGTCAGGGCAGCAAACCTCTCATCCCAGCCCTTCACGCTGGAATAATCCCATTTGTGATGGTCTGTTTGCCATCAGCTTTTGCTGACTTAAACTAAGGTACCAAGCCGTGCTGGACTCTGCTTCCCCCGGATAACCTGAGCGCAGATCCCTGCACATCCGTGGGGAAAACGGCCCGTGTCGGGTACAGGATGAGGATTGTTCCTGGTCAGAAAGCCTCGTCCTTGGCCCTGGACAAGCAGTAAAAGTGCCTGGTGCAACAAAGCTCGCGTTGGAATGGGGCTTGGAGCAACCTGGTCTAGTGGAAGCTGTCCCTTCCCCTGGCAGCGTTGGAATGGGATCAGCTTTAGGGACATCCCAACCCAAACCACTCTGGGGTTCTGTGATCTCCACAGGGTTCTTACGCCGGGCAGGGGGAATGACTCACTGCCATTTGACCACCTCCTTTTGACAGCCCGGGGCGCTCTGGCCCGAAGGAGGTCAGCACCAAGCTTTCTCATTTGTGTTTCTCCCTCTAACGCTGTTTTGTGTCGGGAAGCACCAGAATGTGCCTGCCTTTTGCCAAAGCGAGCTGGCATCCTGCTGCAGCACCCTCGGTGCGATCCACACGTAATCCTACCCAGCCTGGGAGCTTTCCTGTCCAAGGGGGAGGCACGAACGGAGGGGAGACGTGATCAGACAGAAAGGCACCTCCAGCTCGGACACGGAGAGCCCAAAGCAGGGAGGCACACCCAAGGTTAATGACACGTTGCTCCACCGGCTTCCATCTAATCTTGGAAAACGTCCTCTGCTGCGAAGAAAAATGGGAAAGTGATTATGTGACTTGAAATAAGGTCTTGCTCCACTGTCTAGACAGCTTTAAAAAACATCAAGCTGGGGTGTTCCTATTTATGAAAAATGCAGCTGCACTGCTGCCTTCCGCGGGCGAGGGAAGCGAGCGGTGCACTCGAGGTCATTTGGCTGCTGGCTGAGCCTGTCCATGGGAATTTATTCCTCTCTCTCCTCCTTGCTTTATTTGTTTTATTCCTCCTGCTTCCAACCTGCCGTCCCCAGCCCTCTGGGCCGCTGGGCTCGGTCCTTGGGGGCTGCTGGCAGCGGGACAGCCCTGTGAGGGTCCGTGAGCCAGGATGGCTGCTGGGTGCTAATCCAGGCTTTTTCCTTCCCAGATTATTGCCGTAGGGATGGCTGCCCGGAGAAAAACTGCAGACAGCCTTCTGGATCCTTAACAGAGTCTCTTAAAACCTCTCTTTTAAAGTGGAAGAATTTCATTTACCCTAGATGCAACCTCAGCAATTCCCCTCTGCCTTTTTTTTTTCCCCCCGGAGTGTGTAGGGTTGGACCTTTTTTCCCGGTGGGATCCAGGCAGGTGGAATCTGATGCCAAAGCTGACTGGGCAGGATTTGCAGCAGGAGCCACAGGGCTCAGCATCCTCTGCTGACGGCACCCAGCACCACATTCCTGCTGAGACTCAACGTTGAGTGGTCTGGGAAAAAAAAGGAGAAAGAAACAACCCTACTGATCGTGGGGCCGTGCCCTACAAAAGGGGGAAATGGGTCAGCAGATCTGTTAATCCCAGCTTGATCTAAAGTCTCCGGGACAGGTGGCAACCTTCATTTAATGGAACAATGAGATCATTAGGAATTGGTAATGAACTGTGGTGCGGCCGTGAAAGTAGGTCACCCTTAACCCAGGAACACTTCAGTCTGTCCCCATTCCTGTGCAGCAGCAGAGATGGCCGGGGGCAGGGTGGCAGCTCCGTCCTGGGATTTGCTAAACCGGCTGATTTTGGGAACAGAGCGGGGCAAACGCTGCGGGCACGAAGTGGGTTGGGTTATCTCAAGCAATAAAATGACTTAAAAATGGGCTGGTTCAGGTTTAGGTGTTGAGTCCCACTGGCCGCAGGCTGCCCATGATTTGTGAGGAGGGTGGGTTTGGAAGAACCAGTCTCAGGCCAGGGACAGTGATCACCCAGGAGGAAAAGGGAAGAGATCCTTTCCTAACCCCCAAGGGAAGCTTTGCCCACCCCTGAGCATCACACAGATCCCTGTTTCCACATCCCGAGGGCCTCCCAGAAGATCTCTCCTCACCGCAGCACTCCCAGCTGGAGGTGTACTGTCATCCCTGAGCTTTTCCCTTCCCTGCTGCCTTTGGGGCTGAACTCTGGGTGCCTCTGGGTTGAAGTGATCCTGGACACCTTTAGTCCTGCCCAAAGGCCCAAGCCTTGCACATCAAAAATGATTCACACCAATAAATCATCTACAAATTCTTTTTTCTCCCGTTGACCCCTCGGAGATGAAACCCAAGTGCTCGTGGTAAGACTACAGATTTGAAAAGCTTCTGTTCTTCCCTCCACCTTCATTTGCTCCCAAATCCTGGCACTCCTGCAGCCCTCTGTAGCTTTGTTGACCACCAAGCAGGCAGCCTGCTGCCCTGCAGGAGGAGAGAGGTTTGCTCAGCCAGTGAAAGCCCCAAGGGCTGAAGATAGGAGAGGTTAAGAAAATATTTTTGCTCAAGATGCAATAAGCAGCGGTGGGGTTTTGGAAGGTTATTTCACTTTATTTTTTTTTTTAAGCAGTATTCAAGCAAGCATTTTATAAATATTTATAGACAAGGAACTGTGCTAAAATAACACTTGAGGGCTGGTTTGAACTCCTCCAGGAAATTGAGGTGGTGCATGGTCCCCATGTGGCTCTCGTGTGTTGTTAGTGAGGATCCTCCTGCTCTGCATTTCCAGGAACAGGCTTCAGCTGTTGTCCGTATTAACTGCAGCTTTTGCCAGCGTATCCCCATGGATGTGGGATGCCAGGTGGTGCTGGGGGAGTGACCAGTCTCCCCCAGCTGTGCCTGCCATGCCCTGAGGTGTCAGTCCCATAAATTCAGCAGAAGGCTCCATAGACTTGACTCTCAGCCCCACAAGAGGCTTTTTAATCCCAACCTATCCCACAGATGACGGTTATCACTCCCCATGAGCACATCAGGGGACCAGGAATGCCATCACTGGCCACCAGGCCAAAGGAACAGGACTCTTTTAGTCCCCCTCCACTGGGTAAAGCTCCACAAACCCTCCCTTCCCTCCACAGCTGGAGGTGGTGGTCCATGTCCTCTCCTCCTGGGCACAGGTGCTGTAGTCTCCACCAACACTTAAAAACTTGAGGAGGGGAGGGATTCTTCCTCTCCCTCCCCAGTTCTCTTCTTCTTGGTCACATTTTCTGTGCTCCTCTTCATCTGCCCAGAGCTCCAGGCTTTCTTTCTATCCGTGCTCCCGTGGTGTCTGAGCTGCTTCATGAGGAATTTCTGTCTATGTCCTGCCAGATGGGATCTGGACATCATTTGCCGGAGGAATGGGAAAGAAACCACAAAATGCTTCAGGTCATCTTCCCCACCACCAGTTCCCTGCCAGGAGCAGCTCTAGAGGATGACCCTGGGGAAGAACGTGAAGATCCTGGTGGAGCTTGGTGGAGGAGAAGGATTGGAACACTGGTGACACCTTTGGTGCAGCCAGCTGGGTTCTCCCATCTCAAGTGAGCTGGCTCTGGGGGCCAAAAGGGGCAGTGGCTTGGGGGGAGATATGGAAAACCTTGGGAACTCTTAAAGGGAGAGGGATGCAATTCCCCTCATAATAAAGGCTGGTTTCTCCGTATTATTCAGAAAAGGGCAGCCTAAATAAGTATCCACGTGCGGCTGAGCTCCTGAAAAATCTGGTTTTCACCTTTCTGGGGAAGACTGGAGAGGGTCCCGTGTGTGTGTGTGTGCGTGCCCTTGGCTGTGAGCAGGCTCTGCCAATGCCAGTCCCTTGGCACCAGTCCTTGCCCTCAGCTCTCCCAGTTTTGAGGATTAAATGGAGTGTGAACATCCATCTTGCTCCGTAATGCAAACACTGCAGCGGGCCAGGCAGCTGATAAGGAGTCACTTCGTGGTTTAACGAGGAGACTTGACACAAACTCAAGAGCAGGCAGGAAAAAGGAAAACATTTCAGAGGGTGCCTGCAATGGAACGTTTCTGGCACGTAAAAAAGCACAAAGCGGGTACAGTCCACGTCAGTAAACGTTTTCAGCTTCCTTTCAATAGAAGTGTAATAAATATTAAATTTGAACTGAACAACAAAACCTTGCAAATGTACGTGCAAATGTACAGTAAGCAGTTTGGTCTAGAAAATTTTTCACCCCCCTCTACCAGCAAAGCAGCCCCATCCAGGTGAGTTTTGGGGGTTTGTTTTTATTTTCTCCTCGTGGCTCAGCTTTAAATGAGTGATTAAAAGCAGCAAGAAGCCAGGAGTGTTTCACCTGGTCCAGTGACGCTGCAGTGGTTCTTCGAGGTCCAGCCAAAAACTCAGGCTTGCTGGGCTTGAGCTGGACACTGGCCATGCTTCCAGGCAAATGCTGAATTCTTGGATTCTTTCCCACTGTTCTCAGCCAACTGTGTGCCCAGATGGAAGGGTGGTGGCGTTGGATTCCTTAGGGATCTCCTTTTCAAGCTCTGATGTCTAAATGGAGGATAAATGCAGATGGAGAGGGACAGGACAAGGGGGAATGGCTCCAAACTGACAGAGGGCAGGGTTAGGTTGGGTATTAGGAGAAAATTCCCAGCTGTGAGGGTGGAACAAGTTGCCTGGAGAAGCTGTGGCTGCCCCATCCCTGGAAATGCACAAGGCTGGGCTGGATGGAGCTCTGAGCAACCTGGTTGAGCAGAAGGTGTCCCTGGCAAGGGGGAGGAACTGGGTGACCTTTAAGCTCCCTTTCAACCCAAACCATTCGGGGATTTCCACGGTTTTTATGGAAAGGAGAGGATTAAAACACCAGCTGGGGCGTTGGAGTGCTGTGGTTTCGTGGAAGCTCTCCAGGGTCAGCCTGGAGCAGGGGTGACCAACCCTTGGCCACGAGGCCCGGGATCCTCCTCAGATGCTCTTGAGCCCACAAAGAACTTGTAGCTAAAAGCACCAGAACGATGCCAGGGTGCTGCTCTTGGCTTGAAAACAGCTCCTTTGGAAAGGAAACAAACCCAGAGGGTTCAGGGATGTGTTCTCTTATCTCTGCCTCGAAGTTTAGTCCATAATCACTTAAACTCCCCTCCGAGCTGGGAGGGCGTTGGGTTGTGCCTGTGTTCCTTGATTTAAATGGCTTTTTATAATTCATCATTTGGTTTAATGTTAATTACGAGTAAAAACCCCCTCTGGATGGGGAAAACTGTAGGAGGTGTTGGCAGAGGTGCCGTTCACTGGAGAGATGGATGGGGTGGGATAGCTGGGTAGGTGGCCAAGCCCGACTGGAATTTCCTTGGTGTCTTTGCAGGAAAAGGGGAAAAGACAAAAACCTCTCCCTGAAATGAGTGATTGAGCTTCCTATGGCACCTGGGATACACAATTCCCTTTTGATATCAGTATTATTCAGTCCTCCAGAGCTTTATTTTTACAGTACACCAGTTTGGGAAGGAAAAGGTCGTTTGGAAAGAAAAAAAACCAACACAAACCCAAAGTTTCCACTCCCTCAGGAATGTCTTTCCCTTCATAACAAACAACTGGTTGACAATTTCAGCTCAAATGCACAAGTAGATCCCATCTCCCAAGCAGAATTTTCCAAAATTTTTTCTGGAAATAGGCTGCCTTATGCCTGGCTTTTTTTTTTTTTACAAATGCCATGGATTTCAGAACCTTGGTTCTCCAAGTCTCGGTTTTACCAGCTATTGAGCAGTAGAACCTGGTTATATTTCTGCAGAGATAGCAGTGAAATTCAATAGAAATTTAAAATTTATAGGACAAATGTGGGACATTTTTGTGGTTTATCGCATTTGATGTCTACGGGAATTCTTTCTCCATGGGCGTTCTCAAGGAAAACCTTAAAACATTGGGGGGAAAAAAAATAGTGTTTTTAAATATTTACATGTGGGGACGTGTAGTCAAACGTAGCAGAGATGATTTTTTATTAACCAGATGGTAACTTCTTATTTACATTTCCCATATAAAACCATCTGTGCTTGAAGTGGGGAGATGCTCCAGTTGGGAGTTTGGCTGCAGGGGGTGGATTTGTTACATCCAATTTTCTCCTCTCATCAGAGCTGAATATGTAACACTTGTTTTATTTAACCTTGCTTTAATTACAGGGTTACAAAAGTGCAGTTGGCTCTCCCGTGCAGTTGCTGGCACTCTGGATTTCGCTGCTTTTGGACAAAACTGAGATTTCTTGCCCTGTCTCCCCTTGGTGTCGAACTTGCTTCCTCTGTTTCCATCCCATGGTTCCCTCACCCAGCCTTCTCCACCACGAAATCCCCCGTCCTCGGTGTGAAATCCCGGCCCTGCTGAAGTCGGTGGAAGTCTGGACATCAGCTCCAGCAAGGTCAGGATTTCTCCCTGGGTGTTTATTTTCTTTAAGCACTCCCAGCCTGCTGCTCTGTCCAACTTCTCCCGGAGCCAAGTTCAACACTTCCCTCTCCACTGTCTCTGTCACTCTTCTATGAACTCCCTCCAAATCAAAACGTTGGGTGCCCAGAATGCTCAGTGCTGTTTCAGGTGTTGCCCAAGCAGTAACCTCATGGAAATACTACTTCTTTTTTTCCCTGTTTGCTTTTCTCTTTCCCCCCCCCTTGTTCAATTAGCGTGTTACGTTGCGTTTTCATGTCGTTAATAAAGATGGACAAAAATACCAGACCTAACACTGACCTCCCGGTGGAATCCACCAGCTCTGCCAGCTCTGTGCTCTGCTGGTTGCCTTTTTGCTTTTCCTCCCATCCAGTTCTTATCCTGCGTGGGCTGTTTCCATCCAGGCCAATTTGAATTCGCCCTGTGCGATCTGAGGAGACACCAAACTGGAGGCTTCATCCTGGTAAGAGTCCCATCCATGTGGGAACCAGATGTTGTCATCTGTGGAAAATTTTCATAATTCTAAGAGGAATTCAAAGGAAAAATTTGTTTCCCTTAGGTGGCAAAAATGAAATTTCTCCAAAAAGTTGTTGGTTTTTTTTTAAAGTCACTGATAAAAATTGTCTGAATGACATTTTTGATGTTAATTTGAGTTACCTAAGCTTGTGCAAAACTTAAGTGAAAAAGACAGACTGGCTGGATAACATCAAGCTCGTAAACTCTGATAAAATCAAGCTTGTCTGGCACAACGCTCTCAAAAATTAAGGTAAACTCCACAGAACATCATTTCCCAGTAGAAGACTTCCCGGTGCGACCAGTTGTGACTAAGAGCAGTAGCCTAAATATGTGATTTCTTCCCCCAGCCCCACAAATACCTCTCAGTTCCTGGAAAAAAAGGGAAAAAAAAACCCCACATTTTCAGAGTTGTTCAGCATTTCTCATCCCAAGGGTTTTATTCTTTCTCGAATCTGCTGCGGAAAATAGGAGCATACTCAGGAAGGAGGGGTTAAAAAACCGGGCTGTAACTGTCTAACACTCAGCATGGAGCATCCTTTCCTGGGGCTTTCCCATCTCCTGGACTTTACTGGTGTTTGGGGATAATCTGAGATTGGCTGGGGCTTGCTTGAGGAGGGTTGTGCTGGGAATCTCAGCCAGGGTCAGAGCTCCCCGTTTGCTTTGGCACGTGCGGCCTGAGGGCAGTGGGACGAGCCACTGACCACCACCTTCGCTCCGTGTCCTGGCCATTTTCCTTGGATGCTGGCCAGCAGTCCCTGCTGGACTCGTGTTCCAGGGCTGTGTTTGAGCTCCCCTCCGCCATCCCGAGCATCCAGATGTGGCAGATCCGTAGCGCCGTGCTGCAGATGCTGGATATTGGCTGCAGCTGGGGTAAATATTATTCCTGTATCCCAACGAGGATGAAATAACATCTCCAGAGGATTTGGAGGAGAGACGGGCGAGACTCAGTTTGTCATGGGCTGCCCTTGGGCTCCTTTTCTTTTCTCCTCCTCTTTCCAGGAAGGGAAAAACCCGGCCTGCTAGGAAGGGGATTTCAGCTCTCCCTTGGATCCTGGTCAGGAAAACAGAGCATTTTGTTTGTGATGGCAGCCTCCGCCAAAACCTTGGCTCAGGGGCCAAATTAAGGCTGAGGAGGAAATTCATCCTCTCCCAAGAAGAAAGGTCTGCTTGATTCCTTCCCTTGCCTCTGCTGGTTCCCATGCATGCCTCCCTCTGCTTGACGGATGAAGAAGGAGAATCATGGAATTACAGGATGTCCTGAGCTGGGAGGGACTCACAAGGATCATGGATGCAACCCCTGGCCCTGCACAGACACCCCACTAACCCCACCCTGGGCATCCCTGGCAGCGCTGTCCAAGCCCTCCTGGAGCTCTGGCAGCCTCGGGGCCGTGCCCATTCCCTGGGGAGCCTGGGCAGTGCCCAGCACCCTCTGGGGGAAGAACCTTTCCCTGATCTCCAACCTAACCCTGCCCTGGCACAGCTCCAGCTGTGTTCCCTGGGGTCCTGTTCTGGCATCCCAGGAGGCTCTGGGATTCCTTGGGAGGATATGGGACCACAGACACCCCTGAAAGGAAAGGCTGATGGCTACCTGCGTGCTGAACCTCCCTGATTCCTGCCCAGCTGTTAATCCCATAGCTCCAAGCTGGGATAACATTTCCCTTCTCTCTCAGGGTGCTTCAAGTCTCCCTTCCCACCTCCCAAGCAGAGCCTGACATCAGCCTGGAAGGGAGAGCAGGGAAATATGGACTAATTGAAGTGGTAAAAAAACCTTTCCACGAGTTAAAACTTCAGGGAAGGTGTGGGAAGGCTTTTCCATACCATTTTCCAGGAGTGGCAGCTTCGGGAAGGAAGCATTTATTTGGAGATTTTCTCTTCTAGCCAGATTAAGGTTTTGTGATGAGCTCTAAGTGCTGTGCACTCACACAGGTGGGATCTTCTCCAACCCTCTTTTATCTGGTGGCCTGATGTTCATATTTTATTTGAATTAATTGTTCATATTTTTATTTTTCTTTCTTTATTCTGTTTTGGATAACTTTTCAAATTTTTTTTTTCCGTTAGAATGCTTGCTGGAGTTTTGAAACAGCTCAAAAAGCAGATTCAAAACTGGGCTGGAAAACCCCGTTTGGGGCAGTTCTGGCTCCCAGCTTGTTTACTACAGTTAATAATATATTCCTGAAATCTCAGGCCGTTTGAGATACTGTGTTCCAGCATGAAGCCAAAATGGAAAAGGAAGTAGCTGGGCATTTCTCTTTGAAATGAGAATCATTTCACTGGAATCATTTCACTGCTGGAATCAGTTCACTGCCATCATTTTCTGCCTGTGAACATTGTTCTACCCTCTTTGGGGTCCCAGTCCCTTTCTGTTTCTACGGGGGGAAGGTAGTAGAGTCTGCCCTCCTTGAAGTGAACACCCCAAGGGCTGGAAGGCTCAAAATCCCTTCCCTGAGCTGTGGATCCCTGTGATGATGGATCCCCTGGAGGGGTGATGGCTGTCAGCCAAGCCCTGACCTGTTTAGTCTGATGGGCAAAGCGAGCTCAAACAATTGGCAGCTCGGCATTGGACACCAGGACTGAGGCATCCCCCATCCTCCTCTGCAAATAAATCACAGCTCAAAGCAGCTGGGGTCGTGGCAGAGGGGATGTTTGGCCATGGGGTAGCGTGTTTCCAGCTCTCACCCCTCATAAAACTCAGGAGAGCAGCAGAGAAGCCAGCAAAGGTGGGGCTCAGTTGGGGTGGGTGTAGGGCTGGGCTAACCTGGCACCCGTGGGTGCAGGGAAGGTGAGAACAGGAAAAACTATGGGATCCCTACTCCAGTTTGCTGTTCTTTAAGTGGCAAATCTATCCCAAAGGGCCACTTTCTGGGTTTCTCTTATGGCTGTTCGTGGCCTACATCATCTCTGAGAAGAGAAGTGCCACTTTGGGTTTGTGTATCTTTCACTGACATGTGTATTTAGCACTCATTAACCACTTACCTTGGACTAATAATTCAACTTTTGTTCCAGATTTCCTCTTTTCCGCCAGTTCCTGGAGCCAGAGACCACTCCTGACAGATTCATTTCAGCTTTGTCCACTATGGTCTTTTAGCTGATTTGAGCAATATTTTCCGTGTTTTTTTTTTTTTTAAATGATTAGTCAGAGTGAAACCATCTCATTGCTTTAAACCTGCAAATTATTCTTGCCCATTTCAGCTCAAAGAAAATTCAGAACATTTGTTGCCTTTTACGAGGAAAAAAAAAAATGTAATTAATTCATTTCATCTTGGTGCTTTAGCCAAGCTGGTTGCAATTAACTTTGTGGTTCCTGTCCAAATTTGTCCTGCTCTTTTTTTCTGGGTGTTTTCATTGTTTTGTTCCACCTTCAATGGGCCTGATGGTTTGTTTTCCATCTATTTAACCTTTGTCAGCACTTAAACTCCCAGGACTGACAGGACCTGGAGTGTGTAGTCCTTGCACAGTGTCTCTTTTGGTTGGTGTTTTAACTCAAATGCACTTAAGGCCGTGCTTAAACCTGACTTCAGCACGATCTAAGCCCGTGTCAAATAAATTTAGGCAGGACTGGGGCTGTTTCCTACAAAAAGCACCTGAGACAGGAGGGGTTGTGAGCCTGGCACAGCCGTGGTGGGAAATACCCAGCTCTGCTTCTCTGTGATTTCCTGTCCACATAAAACTGAAATTGCTGCAATGAGTCAAATCAAATATAGACTGAACCACTGGGTTTTTCCCCCCTTAAACTAAAACTGAACCCTCAGAGGATCCGGTTGGCAGCTGAACCCAAACCAGAATCGAATTTGAGGCAAAGTACTTTAAAAAAGAGTTCAAATTGCTTTGCAGTGCCCAAATCTGGGGCAGTCCCCCCTTGGATGAGCTCGACACACGTGGGGTTCCCAGAAGGGGAGTTTGGCATCTCCTCTCCTTGGCTGCTGGGCAGGAACCTGCCTGGGCTGTCAAAGTTTCCTCATCCCACCTTGGGGAATGTTTTTGATTCCAGCAGATCAGCAAACGTTCTCCAAGAAGTGCTTTGCTGTTGGCTTTAGTGGTTGTAGGGTTTTTTTTTTTATCCTCACTGTTTCCGCTGCTCCGCTGCGGGATGAGGGATGTTGCACATGCACAAGGAATCCTCCACGGGCTGCAGGAGAGCAATAAACAGCCCAGGCTGAGGAGGAAGTGGATGGAAACCCAACCCAGGAAAAATGAGAAGTGAAGGATTCAGCCTTGGCTTGACTCTGTGCCCAGAGACGCCGAGTGCTGTGCTGTCACTGACCGCAGCAGGCTTAGGCCAGTCCTGGGGGCTTTGGGGAAACCTGGTCCTAGAGCAGTGCAGGGTTTATTCAAGCCCATTCCCATTTTTTTTCCCCCCCATTAACCCTGTTTTTCTTCCAGGTAATTTGGACTTGTATGTCACAAAACTCCTATTTTTCGTAACCACACCAATGCCTTCCACCAAGGGCTTCTATTTCGATCCAAAGGCTTTGTCCTTGTTTCCCAGGAGCTCTGTAGCAGGCAAGGACATCCAAAAGGCAAGGACATCCTTCAGATTCAATAAAAACAAAAGGAATTCTGGGTTTTGGGTTTTTTTTTTTCCTTGTCTATTCAGCAGTGGAACAAAACTCAGTGAAGGAGGAGGGAAGATTCCTCCCTCTGGTTTTGGTTATTTCCTTGGGCAGAGCTGCCATAGGGGTGGAGAAAAGCTGGAAGCAAAAGTCCCCAAGCTCTGGGAGTGGAGAAATCATCCCTGCTGGGTTGCTCTGCTCCAGATCATGCTGCAAATCCTCCCCCCAGGGCTGCAGGAATATCGCTGCCACCAGGATCCATCTGTGGAGCCTGTTTTCAAGCCTTGTTGTGCTAATTTGTGGTTTTCAGGAGAAAGTGTTGGAAAAGAGAGTAGTGTCGTGAATCTGAGCCAGACTTGCTGGTTTTGGCTGGTTGTCCTTTTTCTATACTCCAGTTGCTGTTGGATTTTTGGTATTTTTACTTTAAATCAAGGAAATGAGAGAAAAGTGAATTATATTAGGAAGACTTCCATTCACTTCTCTGACTCAGTAGAAGTCAGCTTTGCATAACTCTGCAAGAATCCCCTTGCTCCCTGTTTTGCTGATTCTAAAACACATTTCATAGTGACACTGAATTCCAAAAATCAAACCTGAGTCTAAGATACCTCCGCATCTGAGCTCAGTCAAATTAAGCCCAAGAGCAGTTCCACATTCTGCAGCCTTCCAGTACCTAAAAGGGCTCCAAAGAGCTGGAGAGGGATTTTGGACAAGGCTGTGAAGTGACAGCGTGAGGGGGAATGGCTTCCCACTGCCAGGGGGCAGGGATAGGTGGGATATTGGGAAGGAATTCCTCCCTGTGAGGGTGGGGAGGCCCTGGCACAGGGTGCCCAGGGAAGCTGTGGCTGCCCCTGGATCCCTGGAAGTGTCCCAGGCCAGGTTGGACGGGGCTTGGAGCAGCCTGGGATGGTGGAAGGTGTCCCTGCCCATGGCAGGGGGTGGGATGGGATGAGTTTTGAGGTCCCCTCCAGCCCCAACCATTCAGTGATTCTCTGATTATTTATGATTTTCGGTGCTGGTAACTCCCCTATCCAGCGCCACAACAGCAATTCCCGTAAGCTTTGCGGTGTTTATGGGGGCGGGGGAGCTCGTGCTCAACCCCTCTTACTTTCGTGCACAAATCACTGATTTTGGTGCAGACCCAGACGCAAAGCTCCCCTTGCCTTGGAGCAAGGACTGAGGGAAGGGTGTCCCAGGCGTTGGGCGCCTGGGCCAAGCCGTGGCGGGCGGGAGGTGCCCGAGACACCGAAGGGCTGCACAACCCCAGCAGCTGAGCCTGGCTCGGGGTCGAGGCCACCTCTGCCCGTGGAGAGCAGATTTAAGGAGCGGGCGAAGAACGCAGGGAGATGGCAGGAATATCAACTCTGCTTGCTCAGGGAAGGGTCGTTTTCCAGGACACCTGCTCGGCGTTGTCCTCTGCTCAGCGTTTGGAGTCCTCTTCCAACCTTGCGCGGAGGGAGCTTGGCTGGGCTGCCAAGGAAAACAGAGGGAATCACTCTTTTATGAGCCATCCCTTCCTCCCTTTCATGTTGTTTGGAATCTCCCAGTGTGTCTCTCCCTCACGAATTCCTTTTAATTATGTTGCATCCAAGAGAAAGCAATCCATCCCAGTTGGGCCTCTCCAGCGCTGGGACAGCGCTCGCTCTGCTCCTCCTCTCCCGTGTCCTTTTTTAGGGTTTCCAGGACTTCAGTCCAATGGTCTGAAGAAGAAAAATGATCTCAGGTGAGGGCAAATTATCCCCACTGCCTGTTCCTGCTGGGAGGAAACATTCACTTGGAATTCCAGGGAGCTGTGGGGTTTGGATGAGGAAAGAGCAGCATGTCTGCTGAGCACACCAGGAAAAGGTGGGGGATGTGTTTCTGACCCTCTTCATGGTTGTAACCATGAGAGATAAGGGGTGAGATAAGGGGTCACCACACCAGTGATTTGGAGTTATAATCCTCGGAATTATAACATTGTGTTCCTGCTGCCTCTGGGATTGCAGTAAACACAAATCTGAGGAAAACAAGAAGTGCTCAAATGTTCTCCAAGGGATGATTATTGTTTTCCAAAGGAATGATTAATGCNTTTTTTTCAAAAGAAATTTTTATTTTTTTTTTTTTTTTTTTTTTTTTTAACCCCTGTGGTAAACTCCCTTTTGTCCAAAAGAAAACTTTCCAGCAGAAAAAAAAAAACAAACCAAAAAACAAACACATAAAAAATTCCTCTTGCAAAGATTCCGGCTGAGCCTTCCGTTTGTTTGTTTCCAAAAGTCATTTTAATGAAGTCGAGGAGCTGCATCGGATTTTGTCAAAGCCAGAATGAAAACAAGATGTATCCATTAAAAACAGGGCTGGAGAGGGAGATTAGACAATTCCCCTGCCCTAAAACAGGACTGAGTATTTTCAGGATACAGATGAAATGTCAAGAATTGTTGATGTTGCTTTGGCTTTGCTTTCATCCTCTTCCCCAAAATGCAACCTCCCTTTTCCCATGGCTTTGCTACCATGCCTTGAACACATTGAAGGTGATGCCTTCTCCCTCTGGAGACTGAGGCTGACCTAAATTAGGAATGCACAATTAGAAATCTTCATTACAGTATCCCATCCCAGAGCAGCCCCTTGCATGGGATGCGTGGGTGGTGCTCCCCTGTTCCCTGCCCTGCTCTGGTCCTCATCCCAGATAAAACCCTGCCACGGCCTTTCTGTGGTGTCTTTGTCACCTCTTTTCTACCCAGGGTTTTAGCAGTTTTCCTAGGAATTAGTTTACCACCAGTGCTGGAGAAACTCCTCCATATCTACAAGATCCTCAAACCAAATGCCCACTTGCTGCTACTACTGGATCCATTTAATGAATCCAAACATTTTGGGAGCATGTAATCACTTTCACCTGCAGTTTCAACAGGAAATTATGGAAACATTCCCATCCCATGGAGCCCAAGGTTTCCCTGCCTCACCTGTTTTAGTCTGCCATAACTACAACATGCAGAGCAGTTGATGTTCAGATTTCTATCTGGACTTATTTTAGCGCAGAAGTCAAACCAACCCAAGCATTTCAGCTCCATTGGTAATTTGCTTCCATTTGTATTTGGAAAAAAAACAGAAAATCACATATTCATACGCTCCCTTCCCTCCAGACAAATGCTTTGGAGAGCTCTTTTCCCTGACTTCTGTGCTCAAAAGTGTCAAGGAAATCTGAGTCACTTGTCTGCTTTGAATTGCAAAGAATAAATGGGCTTCTCAAGCCCTTGGGCTGTGTTGGAATCTCAGCCAGAGGCCTCTATTAATAACCCAGCGAGTTCTTGTATGACACTTTCTTATCCTCATCTTGCAGATGGGAATGTGGCTCTCCAAGGTCACCCGACTTCGGAGGCACAGCCGGAGCCCAGGCCTCTCCTGCTGCCCACTGACCTGCTTGAACCAGAGAAAATGCATCACCCTCTTACACAACAGCTCTTCCAGCAGAGCACACCAGAAACCTGGGGATGTTTTCATGGAAATTTCCAGGGGAAACGCTCGTTTTCCTGGTCGGAAATGTCTGTCTTGGGGAAATTCTGCTTTTTCTGTGGGGAACATTCAGAATGCCAGGAAGAGGGGGTTGCCTTTTCCCTTCCTTTCCAGTTCTCCTCTTCCCATGCATTTCCCGATTTGGAGGGGGAATCTGTGCAAGCAGAGCCAACCACTCAGCTGCAGTGGTCTGGCTGCTGAAAATACAATGAGTTGAGATTTATCCTCACACCAGTGTCCTGGTGGCCATGGAAAGACTTTGTTTCGTGGTGTGAAACACCAAAAAGCACCAAAAGGCACCAAAAAGCACAAAAAAACGCGATCCCAGAGGAGGCCATGGAGATACTCTGAGGGCTGGAGCTCCTCTGCTGTGGAGCCAGGCTAGGTGTTCACCTGGAGAAGAGAAGGCTCCAGGGAAACCTTAGAGCCCTTCCAGCGCCTAAAGAGGGTCCAAGAGAGCTGGAGAGGGATTTAGAACGAGAGCATGCAGGGCTTCTGTCTCCTGCATTCGGGATATAAACTGGGAGGGAACACTTTTCCTGTGTTTTGGAGAGTTAGACCTGAGTGTGATGGGGAAACCAGCAGTGATCAGAATATCCTGAGGTGGAATATTCCCTTATTTTGGTGCTGGGCACCCAGGGGTGCTTCCCGTGGCTAGGAAACATGGTTTCCTCCCCAAAAGCAGACGTCTCTTCCCTGTTCTGCTGTAGCCAACCCAGACCACTCCTACGAGTGGAGTCCCAGAGGGGTCTGCTCATTCCAGGATGGAAATAGAGATTTATTTTCAGCTCCTACAAACTGAGATCATCTGCATGAAAATAGGGGTTTGCAAACCAGGATGAAATTGTCCTCGTGGGAAGTTACACCAGTACACCCAGATGACCTGGAATTCGTGTCCTACATTCATTGACCTCATCCATGCAGACAGGGATGGGAGTGGGGTGGAACTTGAAGGACATCTTCCACTATCCCAGGTTGCTCCAAGCCCCATCCAGCCTGGCCTGGAACACTTCAAGGGATGGGGCAGCCACAGTTTTTTAATATCCTTCCATATCACTTAGCAATTAGGGAATCGGGTGCCTAAGGTGGTTGTAGCAGACAAGGGGGTGCAAATCTGACTAAATATCCCCTATTCCTCAAATTCCTGGGATGTGCTATGTTCCTCCCGATTCACAAGGACCCCACGTAAGCAAGGCTGAGGAATTTGCCGTGGGAAATGAACCCAGCCCATGAATGGCACCGCAGCAACATCTCTGCAGATTCTGGTGAATGCTGAATGGATCTCGGCTCCACCTCCCAGACTGCAGGGATTTCACCCCAAAGAAACTGAACTGAAATTATTGCTTGGCTTTTAAGGGCCTTTTTGCTGTTTGGTCCCAAGGGAAATGGAGTCTCCAAAACGGCTGCCTGCAGAAAACTCGGAGTTTTCAGGGATTGCATTTGCCAAATGGAGATATTTTTGGGGAGAACTCCCAATTTTAAGCTCAGTTATTTAGGGACGAGCCTATGTGGAGATGTCAGGGATGCAGCTCAGCTAAGTTAACTGCAGAACTTGATCTCGTGAATATTTACCTTTAATAGAAACAGAGCCTTGAACAGACTCAGTGGTTATTTATGTTTTGGACAACTCCCTGCTCTTGTTTTGGGGACACCATCGTTGTTCCTGTATGCCCAGGGAATGATTCCTTTAGAGCAGGGGTCTCTCAATCTGATAACTACCATGAAATAAAAAGCTGAGGTGGCAGAATCACATGGAATCATGGAATTTTTTACCTTGGAAAAGCCCTCCCAGGCCATCGAGTCCAAGCCGTGCCCGATCCCCACCTTGTCACCCAGCCCAGAGCTCTGAGTGCCACATCCAGGCTTTCCTTGGACACCTCCAGGCGTGGGGACTCCACCACAGCCTGGGAAGCCCCTTCCAAGGCCTGACCACCCTTTCCATGACGAAATTCCTCCTGATGTCCAACCTGAGCCTCCCCTGGCCCAGCCTGAGGCCGTTCCCTCTCCTCCTGTCCCTGTTCCCTGGGAGCAGAGTCCGACCCCCCCGGCTGCCCCCTCCTGTCAGGGACTTGTGCAGAGCCACAAGGGCCCCCCTGAGCCTCCTTTTCTCCAGGCTGAGCCCCTTTCCCAGCTCCCTCAGCCTCTCCTGGGGCTCCAGCCCCTTCCCCAGCTCCGTTCCCTGCCCTGGATGTGCTCCAGCCCCTCCATGTCTTTCTTGTAGTCAGGGGCCAAAACTGAATCCAGGATTCGAGGTGTGGGCTCACCAGTGCCCAGCACAGAGGGACAGTCACTGCCGTGGTCCTGTAGCCACACCATGGCTGGCACAGCCCAGGGGCCGTCGGCCTTCTTGGCCACCTGGGCCCACCTGGCTCATGTTCAGCCAGCAGGAGCCATATCCATGCCTTACAAGCCCTCTCCTCACTGTTGGGACACAGGGTGGGGGTCACCACACGGGCACCCACCAGTGTGGTCCAGGCTGCTCTCCTGCCTCTCCCCGAATTCCGCTGCCATGACCTTCCCGCAGCTATTTCCACTCACCTGAATCACCCCAGCCCTGCGAGGCGATGCTGTTAATTATGTCATGCAGAGACAAATTTACAGTGCGGAGCAACAGTAGAGAACAACCCTGCTTGAAATGATGGGAGATCTGCATTCCACGGGCTCTCCGTAAATCACAGCCAGCTCCGTGTGCCGAGCTGATGGGCTCTTCCCACCCACTGGCAGAGCTGGTGGATATTGGTGCTGACAGCCCCAAAGAAAGGGAGTGCTGAAAAATAACCCGCATCGCTCCAGGTGGGTGAAAAAAAAAAGCCTATTTTAGGTGTCCAAGTGCTGAGCACCTGATTTTCTGGTGTGGTGGCACCACAGTTTCTGGTGAAGAAAAATTATGTTCTCCTAGCACCTGAAAACCTGACTTTTCCCAGCAGGAAATCTGCCCAACATGTGCTGGCTGCCCAAAATGTGAACTTCTGCAGCTCATCTTCCACATGCCCAGTACTTGGGCTACCCTTGCCTTCAAAGAAGGAAATCCAAGTTGGGCTGTCCAGGAGCTTCAAGACACTCGGTGTGGGACATTCCCACGTTGTTTCCAACGCTGAAATTTGGAAACACCTTCAGCCCCTTCTGTGAAAACGTTCTGCAGTAGGTCTGAGCTGGGTGCCAGGGAAGGAAAGCCAACACCTCGTCAATCACCGGTTTAAACAGCCAATTAGTGAAACGCCCACCTTGGCACACAGTCCTCTTCCCACTTCCCGGCTTCCAAGGCTGTTCCTGTGTGAATCCACGGAGCAAACACCTCCCATGGCCACCCACTTGCTCGGTGTCCCCGTGTCTGGACTTGCTTGCATGGTGTCCCCGTGTCTGGACATCCATCCAGGTGCTTCCATCTCCCCGTCAGGTCCGAAAATTTACGGCAGTTCATCTCCTGGCTCTGTTCAGTGTAGTCCAGTGTTTTTCTTGGAAGAGGGAAGCACATCTGTGACACCTGCAGGCGGCACACGCTGCTGGATTTAAGACATCAGTGATCAGCCAAGGGGAAACAGTTTCAAACTGCGCCGGGGAGGTTCAGGTTGGATGTTAGGAAAGATTTCTTCCCTGGGAAGAGCGGAGGAGCACTGGAACTGCCCAGGGAAGTGATGAAGTCACCATTCCTGGAAGTGTTCAAGGAACTGAGTAGACATGGCACTTGGTGGGATGGTTTAGTGGGAATGCTGGTGTTCGGCCAAAGGCGGGACTTGGTATCTTGGAGGTCTTTACCAACCTTAATTATTCACTGGGACATTCTGTAGGTGGAAATCTCTGTCACAGGGGGGCTCCCATGGCTTCCCTAAGGCGGGGCAAGTTTGGAGAGTGGTCACAGCCCTTGCCCAGTGGTGACTCTTGCCCTGACAACCCCAGGGCAGCCAGGGAAATGCCTGGAGCCACGGTGGGAGGACCTGGCATGTCCCGAGTCCTCATATACACCCCATCTCTCCACTTTGCCAGGGCGTGGTGTCCCCAAAATTGGAGCTGCCTGACATCAGCGTGGCCATGGTGGGCTCGTGTGACTGTCCCCTTTCTCGTGCTCCTGATGAGACAGCCCCAGCTAAAATCTCCCTGCTTTAATGCCTCGGGGAGGTGTTGACACTGCATGTGGAAGGCAGCTGTCAATTAGCAGCTGAAAAAACAGCCTGCGGTGCTAATGAGAGCAAATCGGAGACCTCTTCCAAATCGTTTCCATCCATTTTCAGGGCTTTTAATTGCTGTCATATTAGGAGGAGGATGGCAGAAGGAAAACACAGGGGGGAAAAGCCCCATTTGGGGGTCGATTCTTTTCTGACTCAGTGGCAGCCTTCTTCCCAGGATTTTATTTTACAGGAGTTTCTCAAGTTGTTTCTGAAGTCACTGGCCCTGGCCAGTCCCTGCAATCCCGTTTTCCCCCGGGACTGGGATGTTCTGTCAGCTGCCGCAGCTGGATCGAGGGCTGAGGACAGATGTTGTCTCCCACCCATTCTCAGTGCTTGATTCTGACTTTTTAAGGAACACAGTCAAAAAGGAAATATTGTGTACTGAAACAGCCTTGGTAAAAAATGCTTAATATCTCTAAATTCTTACCGAAGAAAAAGGCTTCCTGATTATTGTGTTGGTAAGGGCAGTGCTGGAGCCTCATCACATGAGGCAGCAGGAAGTGAGAGGAAAACAAGGGAATGAATGAACAGGTTGGACTGGGCTTGGAGCAGCCTGGGATAGTGGAAGGTGTCCTGCCCCTGGCAGGGGGTGGGAATGAGAAGGTCTTTGAGGTCCTCTCAGACACAAACCATTCTGGCATTTTGCGAAATACAATAAAATCTTGAGGCAAAAGGGTAGATTTTGTGAGAGGGTTAAGGGTGAGCCAGCCCAGCATTCCCCAAAGCACATTAAAAACGACCTGGAAGGGCTGGGATGGCAGCCCTGGCACGGGGAGCTTCCTGCTGCCTGCGGCAGATAAGGAAGCCCCAAGCAAACAAATCGATGTCCTTGCCGGTGTCGGAAGTGCAATGACCCCGCGAGGTCTCAGCCGCGCCAGGGTCAGCTGTGAGCTCCGGGGGATGCTGCAGCCACCAAAGGGCTGCCCCAGGGTGGGGCGCGTTTTGCTCCCTGTGAATCACTCGCGGGGAAGGGAGGGGATGCCGCTTCCCGATGCGCTGGGATCAGGTTACACTGATTAAATCCCGATGCGTGGGGCTGGTGCCTGGGGCTGAAATCCCACCCGGGAGGCTGCTGCCCTGAGTGTCCCCTTCCCGGGGAGCTGGCGTGAATCCACGGGTGGATTGTGCTGGGATGTGTGTGATGAGTGTGGGTGATGCAGCAGCCCTCGAGGCACCGGGGCAGCGCATCTTTTTGAGCCTCGCTAACCAAAAAAAAAATTTAAAAAGCATTTCCTCCTGGATTTGCTGGGGTTCTCGGCCCATCCTGAGTTCCACCAGCACGGCTTAAAGAGGGGCTGATGTACCAAGGGTGCCTTCCTTAAACCTTGGGACAGTAGCAGCTTAGCAAAGTCAAGCTTCCCCAGCTGCACCGGTCTGGAAACAATCCCGCTCAGCTGCTTCCTGGGCCTGCCTCGGGAATCTGGGCCAGTCTGGGACAAACTGGGGATGGCTCTGACCCAGGGAACATGCTGTTCAGGGAATGTCAGCTCCTGCCTCCCGGGGCCTGGGGGTGAGCCGCAGGGAGAGCGTAAGGTCAGTGGTTTTGTCCCAGCACACCTGCCCTGGAGCCAGCCCGGAGAGGGTCAGGCTGGGAAGCCCTGGACATGTGGCCTGAGGATGGATCTGTGCCTGGCTGCAGTGAGAACAAGCTCCACAGTGAAGGGAGAACAGGGGGGAAAACCAGAGGAGGTCCCCATCCATGAACCTGATGCTTTCTGGGACTGCCACAAGCACCTTCACCTCCTCCTCTGCCATTTCTGGAGACACTCCCAGTGCTTGGACGCTGGTGACACTTTCAGTGCAGGTGCAGAACATCCTGCCTGAAGCTCTTGCCTTCACATAAAATAGAGCTGCAGCATGGTGGTGACTGGATGCTTCACCTGGTGACATGAAACACTTTTTCCTGCCTCAGATTCGCAGATTTCCAAGTGCTCGGCCGCCACACGTGAGGCCTTTACTGCACCCATCCCTCCCTATATCCATCCCTCCATCCCTCCCTCTTGTTTTCCCCAGACAGTGTTTACCCAGACCATCTGCGAGGTCGTGAACCACAAGCCCACGTGCTGGGGCGACAGTGGGGGACAGAGTGGTCGGAGCTCGGGGCCAGCCATCTGTTCCATGGAATGCCACGTGTGCTCCTTGTTTGGAAAAGGGAATGAGGCAAAACAACCCCTTGTGAGGCAACGGCTTGCAAAGTCCCGTGGAGTCAGATCCTTCTCTTCTGCCTGTCTGGTTGGGGCTGGAGGTCAGCTCTGCATGGAAAAGGAGAGCTGGGCGGACAAAAAGGGGCTCTGTTTGCCTTTCCAGTACAGGATTGGAAGGGAAACAGCAGGAGGGAACTCCTGGCTTTATTGATGCTCATTAAGTGCCGAGGAGAAGCAGGGAAAAGAAACCCAGGGATGGGGTCGGTTCAGGTAGGCAGCACTCAGGGACGGGGAGGGGAGACTCAGAGGAACCTCAGGGGGCAGCTTGGGGTGGAGAAAGCTTTTGGGGTTTTATTTGCATACGGTTGTGGAGATTTCTTCCAGCTGTTTCAGCCGTTTCCTTTGTGGTGTTTTTTACCTACGCGGGGTCAGAGTTTAAGGTGGGCTTGGGGTACCAGTGAGGTAGAGAAGGGGCAGCGTTGTCCCTTGGTGCCAGTATGGAGCAGGACAAGTGTGGGGACAGCAGGACCGCTCCGTGGTGCAAAGAGGATGCCAGGGACTTGTCATCCCAAAGGACACTCCTCACCGGGACTCAAGCACTGCGTGGATATGCCCCCATTTACATGGAGATCCAAGACTGTAGCAGGAGGATTTGGGTCTGTCCCTTCATCCCTCCAACTTCCGAAGGAGCTGGTGCTGTTAAAGACTCACCACTGGACTACACTTCCTCCCTCTTCCCTGATGGAGAAGGTGCTGGATTTAGGGGTGAGGTGAGGGCTCCTCACTCCTGAGAACACTGAGTTTAAATCCCTTCACTTCCCAAAATGAGATGGAACATTTTCTTCTGCCGAGCTCTTGGCAGCTTTCCTAGGGGCAGCTGGTCAGAGGCATCAGTGTCAGCCCTGCCTTTACACCAGGGACTGACATCAGGGTCAAAACATCCCGTGGTTGGTGCAATCCGGGACATTCCTGCAATGCTCAGAGCCTGATGCAGCCTGGAGGGAAGGGAGAGGCACCACCATCGGGGATTTTTCATTGATACCTAAACAAATCCCCCATCTTCTCCCTTTCCCTCCTGGGGGTTCCTGACCTGTGTCTAAATCAGCCTTGGGCTTGGACTGGGCCTAACCCAGCCCTTGTCTGCAGGCTGAACTCCTGAAGGCTTAATAAACCTGGATAAACTTTGGTGGCAAACACAGAAAAATGGGCAACTTCCTCCTGGAGGAGTCAACTGAGGCACTGCTGGTCCCCCTGCAAAAAAAGGACCTTGTTTGAGGCAAATGAGGTTCTGGGGTGTGAGGAACCCCAGCTGACTCTCAGATTTGTACCCGGGCTGTTGCTGGTCCCACTGGAGCAGCCCCATTGTCATCACGGTCATCACCTGGGTGTCCCTGCACGTGGCAGGAGGTTGGAAGTGGATGAGCTTTAAGGTCCCGTCCAAACCAAACTGTTCCAGGATTCTATGTTATTTCAGGAGACATGTGGGACTGATCTCTCCTTTCCTGCTGGAAAGAAATGTAAAAGTTTGGAAATGTTAATTTTAAGCTCAGTTTATTCCGCCTCCTCACCTCCCCTTGAAGTTTTGTTTAAAGAATTTGTCTGGAAATTATTTTCAAGGTCACAGTGCCTGTGAGTAATCCACCCTGGCTGGCTGGAGAACTTTGGGTGTCATTTATCATTTTATCTCTTTTTTTAAACTACAGAACAGATTATGGAAGTGCATCCAGAGCCAAGGGCTCCCTCAAAATCAATGAGTTTGTGCCAGTTTACACCCACAGAGGAGGCAAGGGAGATTATGATGATGATAAGGGAAAGCTTAGGCTAAATATTAGGAAGAAATTATTTGCTGTGAGGGTGGGGAGGCCCTGGCACAGGGTGCCCAGAGAACCTGTGGCTGCCCCTGGATCCCTGAAAGTGCCCAAGACCAGGTTGGACGGGGCTTGGAGCAACCTGGGATAGTGGAAGGCGTCCCTGCCCATGGCAGCGGATAGAACTGGATGAGCTTTAAGGTCCCTCCAACCCAAACCATTCCAGGATTCTGTGATCTCCCATCATCTGAGAGACCTTTCCTGTGCCTTTTAAGATCATTCTCCAAAGAGCTCTGCTCCATGTCAGCCTCAGGTAGTTTCAGAGGTGAGGGAGAAGATGGTAAAAAGACCTGCCCATGCCTTAAGCCCGTGGCTGAAATTACGATGTGCTGGAGAGACACCTGCGCAGGGAGCAGGACTTGTTGGGAGATGGCTGTGCCGGGACCTCAGGCACACTCCATCCTCCCTCCACCTGGGAATGGCACAAGGTGTCCATGCCCCCACCCGGCCTCCAGGCTGGAGCCTCTGCAGGTGTTAAAGACATCAACTGACCACTCTCCTCCTGGTGTTTTTCCATCTGCCTGTGTTTAGCAGCTCATATTTTTCGAGCTGTAGGATGGGTGTGAAGAGTAATGGGGCATTGCTGAGGCACCCAGGGACCTCAGTAACCCAGAACTGGGATGGAGCTGGCTCTGGGGCTGTGCAGTGCTGGAATATTCCGAGGCATGGGCTTGGAAGTGACAACTCCAATGAAATTCAGAGGGGGAAAATATGCAGCAAACCCTCCAGGCTTGTGTCAGTGGAGCAGCAGGAGAAATAGTGATTTCTTCCAAGAAACCTTCAGTCCAAAATACTTTCTGTGCCTTTTTGCTCAAGTGCAGACTGGCATTCTGTAGGGAAAATGGTTTTCTTCCCAAAACCCACAGAGGTTTCGCAGGGAAGGGAGAGGGGTGGGTGACAGCCAGGTTTCGGGGGTGTTTGTAAAGGGGCAAACATCCCATTGTGCTTTGTTAAAGGTTGGGCATGTGCTTAAATCCAGGTGATTTTCGTCTCCTGCAGTGCCCTTTCCCTGCAGGTCTTCGAAGGCTCATTGTGCCAATGAATCCTTTGGAAAACCTGTTGGGATTATGTAATAGAATCCCAGATTTGGGACGGAGGGGACCTCAAAGCTCATCTTGTTCCATGGGCAGGGACACCTTGCAGTAGACCAGGTTGCTCCTGTCCAACCTGGCCTTGGACACTTCCAGAGATGGGTAAAAGAGCAGGATGCAATGGCAATAATCAGTACAATATTCCCTGTGAGGGCTTCCAAAAGCCACCGGTGCACTCCAGCCTTCCAAGGGTGTTTTCCAGCCCTTTGAGCAGGCGCAAGGGCTGTGAAAACCCAGCCCTAGAAATGTGCTGCATCCGGACGAAGCAAAACTTAATTAGGGCCGGCTGGGAGAGCTTTTCTTTCCTCTGCAAAAGTTCCTCTCGTGCAAAACAGATCTTTCATCAGAATGGGAAGATCATCGGGAATTTTAGAAACGAGGTGGATGCTGTCATCTGAAATGTGTTCTTCAAATAAAAAAAGCTCCTTTGGGGGCTTTGAAGTGATGCAGTCATTTATTCATTCTGATGTCAACAGAACACTTTTTTTCCAGAGAACTGCTCTAGGAATGGAGCCTTTCCAGGCGTGGCAGGGTGATGGATGGGTGTTTTGTATGAAAATCACTGAAAATTTGGAGATAAATTTGAACTGGAGACCTCAAGTGCTGGCACAGCTGTTGATCAATTCACCCTCGTGCTTTCAACCCAACAACCTCCAGCAACCTAATCAAGACAAATTTTAAACATATATTGGATATATTTTAAATGTATATTTCTGGTTCTATGTAATTTAACAAATATATCCCTCCTGCTCCTTTGCCTTCCTTCCCACAGACGACGTTTTAACAGCTTGAGTGATGTTGCTTTTATGATGCACAAGTCATTTTCCTAAACAGCAGGATAAAAGTTTGTTCAGGCAGGAATTTCATTAACTTTGGGGTCCTTGTTGCACTTAGCTGCATCGGGCTTGGCATGTGGGAATAATGCGTTCCAGGGCCTGGAATTTCCATTATTTTCCACCCAGTTTATTTAAAAATCGTTGGATGGATTATAAAAGGCCGTAAAAGAATGAAAGTGCTGTTGTTTCTTATTGTTCATTGCTGCATCCATATGTTTGGTGTTCCAGGGTTCCCTAGGAGATCCCTTTGGGGTGCCACGGAGGGAAATGCATCTCGTAAAACAATTCCTAAATCTTGCTTTGTCCTCATAAAAGAAAATCACGAGTCTCTGCGGATGGGATGAAACAGCAGGAAGCTCCTGATGGAGCTGATGGTGTTGGGTGAGGATTTCTGTCTGCAGAGCTCTGTGCAAAGCAGGAGCGTTTGCGGAGGGGGAAACTGAGGCACAGCACACCCGGTGTCCTGCAGTGCCAAACCAACCCAAACATGGGATCGACCCTTTTTTCCCAGCCCCAAGCCAATGTTTTCCACGTGCCCTCACCCAGATCCCTCCTGAGGGATGCCCGTTACTGAGAGGTACCTGCACCTCTTTTCCCCCCGCTCTGCACACCCTATGGGAAGAAGGTGATGGGGACTAGGGCTGGCTCTGTGCTTCCCAACTGGTGCCCATAGGATGTTCCTTAAAAAAAAAAGACCCACCCTGGATCAGATTTGCTCCCAGCCCATGTTCATAGGGCGGGAAGCACAGGACCTTAAAAAGGCTGTGTTGTCAGAGCCTACAGGCAGGCACTGCTCTGCTCCCCAGCCTTTTTAGGGATCCCTGCTCCATGGTTAGTGTAAATTGGACTAGGCTCCAAAAGAAATAGCCTTGTCCTATGGTCTCCAGCATTCCTGAGGTGGGGAATGCCTGGTACTGTAAATAACTGGCTAATAAAAGCACAGTGTTCTTACAGAATAAACAGCTCCGTTGCTTAAATTAAATAGGGATGTGAAATACGGAGGTGCTGGGTGCATCCCAAAATATCCCCTTTGGAGAGGAGCTCCCAGAGGGGACCCTCTAAGCAGTGTCCCCCTCCCCCAGCCCCCTGGGAAGGATGGAAGCACTTGCAGGGCAGTTTCAGCTCATCTTTTGATTTAAAAACTCCCTGTTCAGAGCATTAAAGTGCCGGGAACTGCGAAGGAAAGGGTGTGAAGAGGGAGGAGAGCAGGGTGGGGATTCATCTTTAAGCGTGGACAGTGTGTACGAGCGATCCTAATTGCCTGGCAAGCTTTTACTCAGTGTTCCAGGGATTCTTTTCCAGCTGGCTCTGTCCAGTGTTATCCTTTCTGAGACACAGGCAGATGTGCAAGGGGAATAACTCGTAGTGCCCCTCGCCCAGCTGCCTGCAAACAGCTCCTGCGAGGTGTCCTGCACCCACAGCAGGCTCACATCTGTCTAACGATGAGAAACCCACCCTCGGGCCGTTGTTTAATCTCCTTCTAAATCCCTTTGCTCCTCGTCCTCATCTTAGTCCATGGATGCATCTGGTGATGCTCAGTCCATGTATGAACTGCGCAGAATGGGTGGGCCCTGGAGATTATTTTATTGATTATTAAATTTATGGCACATTCAATGCCACAAAATCCTGCAAAAAACTAAGATCTGGAGAAAACGTCAGAAGGAAGTGGAGGGATGGGTGTGCATCAAGGATGCTCCTGTATCCAGGGGTGTTCCCACTGTTCCAGCAACTTCATAGAATCCCAGACTGGTTTAGATTGGAAGGGACCTTAATGATCACCAGAAGACGAGGAAAAACTCCAAGCTCAGCACACAAAACACAGCCCCGAAGAGCTGAGCAGGTCGGGAGGATTTTTGTCTCACACCCCCTTCCTCTTAACAGGCAAAGATCTGCTGTGGTTCATGGAAAAGTCGCTTTTCAGCTAAACAAAACCTCCTCCAGAGTGAGTCGTCCCTCCCTGAGATACAAAATAGTTACAAAAACGTATGAAGTTTGTTATGAATCCGAAACTTCTCTAATGAAAAGCTTTTGCTCTCCTCCCACAGCCAGCGAGGAGCGTCGCCCCAGGCAAGGGAGGATGGCTGGGATGTGTCAGGAAGAGATCCCACCCTTCTGCACCCAGGGGCCCACTGAAAATCCTATTGGATCATGGTGAAAAACATGTTTTTTCCCATTAGCTGAAGGTGTCTTTGCCTTTCTCTCTTGGATTTCCTTTCTTTTGGCGTTTTCCATGGAAATAAAAGGGGAGAAAAAGAGAACGGATACGGGGTTTTTACCTGGGAAATGTTGCCTGGAGCAAACTTTGGGGACCAGACCATGAGCCATGAGAGAGGGTGGGGGGGAGCTGCCAGATTCTGATGGCCACTTGTTTGATCCCCACCCTGACCTTCCCCTGGAGGTGACAGTCCCCCAGCAGCAAGGAAACAGGGCAGGATCCTCTCCTGATCAGCAGAGTCTGGAACAGCAGGAATAACAGGACCTCACACCAAGCACAACTAGGCTGGGAGAAAAGATTCTGCAAAATTATGGTCCTCGAGGGGTCTGGGAGACATTGCCTTGGGGAGTGGGGCACTGGGAACATCCTCTCCTGCCAGCTGAGGAAGCCACCAAGCAATGGGAAGCGACGTCTCCATCCCAAGGGCTTGGATAGCCTGGGGTGTGCCTGCCTGTGCCGTGAAATATTTATTCTGTGTGGCATCCTTGATTGCTTTCCCAATTTGTTCCGCCCCCC
>VZRQ01007447.1:0-11750 GCA_013397975.1 Machaerirhynchus nigripectus | reverse complement strand
AAAAGAAAAAATAAAAAAAAAATAAAAAAAAAAAAAAAAAAAAAACAACCGAATTTTCCCCAAATAGAAAGAGTCTCTCGGGTGGAAAGGACGCTGGGATGTTTGGATGCCCAGTTCCCTCGGATTTTTAGGCAGTTTCTCTTGCAGCTAGTGCCCTCTTGAGGAAACCTCTCCTCTATTCCATTTTCACAGTTTGTTTTTTTTTTCTTTAATCCCAAATGAAACGATCTCCCGGCAGGGAGCAGGAGCGAAGTCAGGGGCTGCCGATTCTGCCCAGGCCCTACACAGCCAGCGGTGCCGGGCACCGCCTCATGCTTTCCCAGGAAGGAGGATGGCATCGGGATGTGGCATCGCAGCGCCGTGACACCCCCCCGCGTCCCCAGGAGACGAACCCTTCCCAAATCAGCGTGTTCCCGGCGGCAATCCGGGATGCTGTGACCCCAGCCCTGAGGGAAGCCCTCCCACCGGCATCATCACAAGCTGCCGCCCGCTTTGCTTCCCTCGTCGCCTCCCGAAAACACGGGATAATTGGGAACGGGAGCAAAAGGTGAGGACAGTGCTCCTCTCAGATGTCCGAATGTCAAAGCGACGCTGGCACAAGAGCTGGCGGCAACAAAGGGACGTCGGGATCGATGCGGCTGGCGGGGACGGCAGCGGGATGAGAGGTTGTTTCCCGGGAAAAACGATGCCTGAGCCGGCGGAGCAGCAGTGCCACCGCCTGGAGCCCACCTCCGAGATGCTGTGCCTTGGGCGAATCCCAAAGCGAGCACAAACACACCTTAGTTTGGCTTTTCCGTAGCCAAGGCCTCTCCCGGAGCACGGGGACCTCACGGCGAAGGGATCAGGATTCACACAGCTCTTGGTTTTTTCACCCCGAAAGCGTGGAGAAGGCACGGATTTTGCATCGAGGTGGTGCAGCTCTTGAGCACGGCTTGGGGAAACTCCCTACATGAAGAATAAATGGTTTTGGGAAAGATTTTTAGGGCGGAGCTGGGGATGGAAGATGGCAGGAGGCGCTGCGGTCAGGCTTTGTTCAAGGAATATGGGGCGGAGGATGATGGTGGAAAGCAAATTCGTTGTATCAGAAGGCAAAGTTTTGCAGAAAATGAGCCCCTCGGGCTAATTTTACCCTAAAAACCATGAATTTACATCTGTGGCCCCGGTAATTACGTAGATTTGGAGGCAATCTTGCCATTCCCCATCACTTCCTATGCCTCAAACTGGGCTGCAAACGCGTCCAACCCCACTCCAAGCCATGAATGTGGCTCCTGAGCTTAATTCTGGGGAAAGGTGGGCAGGGCTGGGGGCTCCTGCTGCTGGACGGGACCTCGCTGGGGATGGGGAGCCACGGAAAGGCCACGGACGAGGGGTGGTTCCACCTCTAAAATAGCACCACTGCTGTTAAATACCATTTTAGCAAGTTGTGGGCTCTTTTATGGGATAAAAGCACAGATACAGACATTTCACTGTGTCTATATTGGAGCTGTGTCAGGGGAGGTTTAGGCTGGATATTGGAAATAGGGTGAGCTCCGAACAGGCTCCCCAGGGAATGGGCACACTCCCAAGGCTGCCAGAGCTCCAGCAGTGTTTGGAAAACGCTCTCAGGGATGCCCAGGGTGGGATTGTTGGGGTGTCCGTGCAGGTCCAGGGGTTGGACTGGATGATCCTCGTGGGTCCCTTCCAGCTCAGGATATTCCATGATCCTATAACCGGTCTCCAGCAGCGCTGTTTGCTCTGCAAGCAGGGGATTTTGCAGGGAACAAAGACAAAGAAACCAAATTGTACAACTACTTTAAAAACTCACCAGAAACAGGCACAGAGCTGGAAAAGCACTTCCTATCCCTTAAGAATATCCCTTAGGTACATGTAATGTGCAATAAGGGATGGAGGGTGGCCCGTCTCACGCATCCCCGTAATATGCGACAAATACCGAGAGAAAACCGAACGTGGATATCCGTATTGCACGCCAAACACACCCAGTTCTTTTTCATGACACGGAAATTCTGCTTATTACACAGAAAGAACGGGATTTAAAGGGGCTTTAATCGTCGCGACCCTCAAAAACCGCGCGCCGCCCTCAGCCCCTCACGGCCTTTGGCCACGCCCATTAGCCTTGGCCACGCCCCTTGGCCTTCACCACGCCCCGTCTAGGCCCGCCCCCCGCGGTCCTCCAGGAGCACAGAGAGGCGGGCGGAAGGTGCTGCGGGGGGGACTGGCGACGGAAGTGACGTCAGGGAGCGGGCGCCTGATCCGGGCGGGCGGCGCCGTGAGGGGAAGATGCCGGTGGCGGTGATGGCCGAGAGCTCCGTGAGCTTCAGGCGGCTCCTGGAGCAGTGCGAGACGCAGGAGCTGGAGGTGCCGCGGGGCGGGGGCGGTCTGATTGTGCGCGTGTGAGGTGGGGAGGGTCCGTGGGCGTGTGTGTGAGCGGGGGAGGGTTCAGTGTTTGAACTTGCACCTTGGGCTCGCCAGCGAGCCCCTCAGAAACTCGCCAACTGCAGATAAACGAGTATTTCCGTATAATTATTCACGTCGTTTCAGAGGGAGTATGAGGGGGTAGTTTCTGCGTTTCCGTCTTTCTCGTGGCTGAGAAAAGGAAAATATTGATAAGGGAAGTAAAGCTCTGAGCCAGGCTTGGGGAATTACCCTTAGGTCGAGTTTTATTGTGGCAGCTGTCACTGGAAGCTTCCTCCGTGCTGTTTTATATTCTGTCGGGTGTCTGCTGGGTGTCCGAGCCTGGCTGCAGGCACTGTCTGGAAAATATGTGGCACCGCGGGGACGGTAAAAGCTCTGCCCGGGTGATATCCACGCATTTCCACTGCTTTTCCAAACGTGGAGCTCGTGCACCCCACTGCAGCGATGCAAAAGCGGGGTAAACTCTGAATTTTCCTCTTCACGAGCTCCTGTGATCCTGATTTTAGCTATTGCTGCCTTGATTGGCTTCCTGCGAGCGCTTGCTGCACTCTCCCTTGATAAACCGCCTGAGGCCTTATCGGGAACCTTCCTAGCTTTTAAATTACTAGACTTTCGAAATTTTACAGCTTTTTTTATCGCTCGTTTATTTCCTCCTTGTGCGACTTGTGAGCTCTGCTGAAGCGTGGCAGGGGCTGAAGCAAGCTTAGCTCGGGGTTTTTAGGAGGGGCAGAGAAGCTTCGTGGTGGTGGAGCGGCCTGAGCTGAAGTTCAGCTGAAGGTAAACGAAGTCAGGGGTGATTTAATTCCGTTTTCAGACCAGCTGCTTGTGGGGAGCTGCAGAGCCAACAGCTGCCACTGTCGTGAGCCTAAGAAAAGAGTGATGGAAGATGTATCCTTACTTCATTAAAACAATTAAATTGCTCAGGCCTGTTATGTGATGTGGGGGGGGAGAAAAAGGGAATCAGTGGTCTTGGAGCGTTCAGTTTACATAAAGCTTGGCTTCCTGCCGTGTTTTCTCTCACAAGAACCCGAGAACCTGTGTTTGTTTTCAGGCCCCTGGAGGAATTGCCACCCCCCTTGTTTATGGGCAGCTTCTGGCTTTGTACCTGTTGCACAACGACATGTGAGTGGCTTGTCTCAGCCTGCGACACTGGGTTTGTCACCAGCCTGGTCGGACTGGGCTGTGTGGTGGACAGAATGCTGTGTTTGCAGAGAAACAGTGATGATAATAACAACAACATTCGTGGGGTTAAGTCTCTTTCACCCCTCGATCTGACAGGAAAACTCTTCTCCTTTGCTTGCTCTTCCCCACCCTTTGGAACTGTGGGGAAATTTAGCGATAAAGTGAAATTGGCTCTGCTGGGACGTGTTAAACATTTCAGTGTTCTGCTTTGGAGCTGTTCAGGGCTGCATTTGTTTTGGGTTGGATTTGAGGCTGCTCCTTGTGTTTAAATTCTGGCAGGATAACTCCGGACTGTCCGTGTTAAAAATGAGGGGTACTCTTGGCTTGAAGGAGCTAAATCAACAGGAAGCAGAGATCCTGGGAGTTTGGTCTGGGGGGTTATTCCGTGTCCCTGTGTGAACTTGATGCACTAAACTTGGGGTTTTAGTGAGAAATTGCTTTCCCAAACTGTTGTTAACTGAGGCAATCAATGAACTGTTTCTCGTGTTACGGCAGTCCAGTGCTGTCTGCTGGAGAGCAGCTCTGTTTTCCTACTTCAGTATCAAATGTTCCTTCCTAGAAAGAACATTTTAAAGCACTGAGAGTGTTCATTACAGCATCTGAACAGACCTCGGGGTGTCTCTCCGCAGCCTTTGGTGACTGAGGAGTGTTTTCAACTTAAGTTCTTTCTTTTCCTTTTTTAGGAATAACGCGCGTTATCTCTGGAAGAGAATCCCTCCTGCTATCAAATCTGTAAGTACTGGGCCAAATTGAACTCAGGAACCTGCTGTGTTTGTCGCACAGCAATGTTCTCTGAAAATCTGGGGGTGGGCATGGGTTTGTACATATGGCCAGTGTAGAGAATATTCTTCTGGATTAACACTTTGGGTTCTTTTTTTTTGGTCACAACAGGCAAATGCCGAACTCGGTGCAGTTTGGTCAGTGGGACAAAGAATCTGGCAGAGGAACTTCCCAGGAATCTACACAGCAATCAGTGCACATCAGTGGTCTGAGACTATCCAACCAATCATGGAAGCACTCAGAGGTACAAACTGAGCTTGTGTGGGGAGCAGGGAATTGCCTGGAATTACTTCTGTCTGCTCCAGCACAAACAGACAAATCGTTAATTATGAAAAATCACAAGTGGTCAGGAAAGCTGCTGCCAAGTTTTTGTATCAGTATTTGTATTCAAAAACCTTTTAGAAACAAGTAAATTGGTTTTAAATTTTGTTTCTGTATATTCCTTGACACTGGAATTTCATAAACCATGGGGTCTGTTCTGTAAGAGCAAAACAGACCATTAACTACCCAGTTGTATCAGACTTCTGACCAGTGATTCAGGGAACTTGGCTTGGCATTTCAGAACCTTGCAGCACTTACAAGAAGGTTTTTCTGTGAAATGTGATTTCAGACAGATGTTTTCTGCCCTGTGTAATGGTAACATGCGAATTCTGGCTACTAGAGGGCAGTGCAGACTGCTAAAAAGGGGTCTTCTGCAGTAACAAATTCTCTGTAGCTTTAGAAACAACTGCTTTTTAGATGCCATTAATTATGAACTAATTGTTGGCACATTGCAAACAGAGAATGCCATCAAATGTGGAGCTTCCTAATGTGTTTTATGTAGAGGTGGTAGAGCCCAGGATGCTGCAAGCTGCATTTGGGGGTTCAGTGTGGGCTCTGAACCCCTCAGTGAGGCGTTTTGTCCTGGCAGAGAACAAGTAGTTGTCTCTTGCTGCTGACTGTGAGCTGTGGGAAGGGAGGGGGGACTTCTGAAGTGCCCACTTGAAGGCTGGTAGTGATGTTCCAAAGGTGTTACAATCGAGGAAACGTTCCCAGATTTCCCAGCTGCGGAGATGAGTCTCTTGTGTCCTGTGTTTCTCTTTCCCTAGATGCAACCAGGAGACGAGCCTTTGGACTGGTTTCCCAGGCTTACACATCAATAGTTGCAGATGATTTTGCAGCCTTTGTTGGCCTTCCTGTAGAAGAAGCTGTGAAAGGTACTTGGCATTATTCCCTGAGTAATTTTCATACTGATGAGATCAGAGAGCTCCAAGTGATTACTAAAAATGTATCTAAAAATTGTGAGGCTGCTGACTGATTGGGCAGTGATTAGAGAAAAAAAATCTTGGTTCTGGATAATGCTTTGATTTTTTTTCAAATTTATTTGCCACTAGTCTATGTCTTACAAACTCCCAAATGCCTTTCCAGGTGTGCTAGAGCAGGGCTGGCAAGCAGACTTTGCAACTCGCATGGTGATGCCCAAAAAGCCAGGTAGGTGGAGCTGTTACTTCATCAAACATTCAGCATTTTGTAGGAATTAGGTGTTAAGTTTTTAATTACAGCTTTGCACAGGATTCTGTTAGATATTTTTTGGACGCTCGTGTTGCTTATAAGCGCGGGGCACGTATAAAATGTGAGGAAGTACAAAGTAGTGGGTTTGGTTTGGGCTTAGAAGTCGTTTGGATTAAGCTACATCCTCACAAAAACTTGTTTAAACAAAAGCAGACAGGGTATGCTGTGATTGCTCCCTCTCCTCCTCTGCTGCTGGCTCTGCCTCGGTGGAACATAAACTGGCTGACCTCAAATGACATGTCTCAGTCTAATAAAGATGAGTAAAAAATAGACCATCTCGAGCCTGAGACTGGGGTTTGGTTTTTTTCCTTCAGGAGAATTAGAACTTCTTTTTAGGCAGGGATTTAGTGAATCTTTGTGTTCTGAGGAGCTCCAGTTGTCGGTATGATTTCCTTTTGCTTTTAAAATTTAGATCTTCTGGATCTTTTCTTCACTTTCGTGGAGCTGATAACAGAATATCTGTTCCTGCAAAGCTTGGTCTGCAGAAATACTTGGTGCTCTTTTTTTGTTGTTGTTGTTTTTTCTAAAGCTGTATCTGTGGTTGGCTGAGGCAAAAATAAATATTAAGCTATAAAAGCAGGATGAAACAACTGCTCTTAAACTGCTCTGTGCAGCTCTGGCAGAAGGAGCCAAATTGCAGCATATCCAAAAGGGCAAGACCTGTTAGGCTAAGAAATGACACTGTTTGTACAGGCAGAGTTTTTGGGTGTTCAGAGCCCATAATAAGCAGGTGCCAGGTGTTGAAATTTACCCCTAAGGGCACAAAGCCAACCAGAGCCCTGAGATTTTGTATATGATCAGGTGGGGTTTTTATGGACTGGGTTGCAAAATATGCAGAGTTAAAATATTCCCAGCTAAAAAAACTGGGAATCACTTAACGTGTGATTTTACTGGGAATCACTTACGGGTTTTTTCCAAAAGTGAGTGCAGGAACTACTATTGAGGCAAAAGAAAGAGGCAGGAGGCTCTTTTGAAACAGCTAAGCCTTGGGTATTCTGCTTTTTAGTTCTAAAGTAAGGTGTGATGAATAAACAGGTTTAATTTTAATTACCTTTTGATCCATGGTTGGCTGCATAGAACTGTTCAAAGCTGTTCCACTGGGCTAATTTCTTATGTTTTTTTTTTCCAGGTGTGCTGGAAGCTTCCTTTAACAGATTTATCCCTTCATCAGGTATTTTTGTTAATATATAATGGACTTAGCTAAACTTGGCATAAACAGTGTCACCAGCACCACTGAGTGGGAACTGAGTCCTAGAGAAGCAAATGTTCTCACTGGCCCCTCCAAAATAAAAACCAGCAGCCCACCCCAATCAGGTGCTGTGTAAACTTGCTTCTCCCTCTGTCTTCTCACTCCCTCATGTTTTAAGAACTGCCTGAGATTTCCTGAGGTTCCCACTTCCGTAGCTGAAGTCCTGTGTGTTCTGTTGGCCAGATTTGTTTGGGGCCCTTCAGAATGGCAGCTTGCAAGGAAAGGAGCAACCAGAGAGTTCCAGGAGCTTCTTTCTCTAGTCAGAATACTGTCAGCCCTCCTTATTCAGACTCCAGTGTGTGCAAAGAAATTCTGGAGGCTGCTGACAATTGGAACTTGTCGCAGCAGTTTTTGTGGTTGGTAACTCTTGGACTACTGGAATGGTGCAGGTAACAGAAGAATTATGTCAGCTGGAGCTGTAGGAGATACAGTTAATATCTGCCCCCAGAAGGCTGTTGAAAGTCAGACGCATTTAAATTCTTTCCCTTGCTGTTGTGATGGATGGTATTGCTGATGGATTTGCATTTTAATTTTCATTAATGATCCATTTGTTTTATCTTTACAGAGTCTGCTCCGGTCCCACCAATTCCCAATGAACAGCAGTTGGCCAGATTGACTGACTATGTGGCTTTCCTGGAAAACTGATCACCCTGCTCCTGTGTTCAGAACAACTTGGGAATCCTGTGTACTGACAGTTTTAGACCTAAGATTCATTTTATTCCGTATCTGTTAAATGTTGCAGCGTCCCCCACTCAAAAGTGTGAAGTATCCAGTGTACGTCAGCCCCACTCCTGTTTTGCCAAAGCCCAGCTAGCAGTGGAACAATCCTTTAACTCCTGCAATATTTATTCAGTAGGTACACAGCACACACAGCAGTATTACNTTTTTTTTGACTCAAAGCAGAACCTTTTTTAGGTGTGTTAGGAATGGAGAAGAAACAATTCTCTGGTGAGTACTGCAGTGCTTATCACAGATCTACTGCATGTTGAACTAGAGGACAGAGAGTGGAAGACTGCCCAGCCCATATCTACAGAGAGAAAATATTTTTATGAAAGTGAAAGAAAACAATTTTGCCGTAACTCTCTTGCAAGTATTTTTGTGGCATATTTATAATTGATTTTTTTTCCTTGTTCTTTCTGGATTGTTAAATCTTCTTGTTCTGATTGAGAGATTTCACATCAGGCGTATTTTTACAGCAGAATAATTGTTTAACAAAGACATCTACACTTTGAGGAAATATTTTGACTTTTGGAAGGTTTTATTTGAGTGACATAGGACACCAGATGTTTTCCTGGGTAACCCTACACCTTGAGACCTGTCATGTCTTGCTCCATTTCAGTACACTGGGCCAGGATCAACAAGAAATAACAACTCTTGCCTGTCTTTAAGCTTTCTGGGTTACTTTTGCAGTGACTGGAGAGGAATTTCAAGGTTAGAGTAGGAGCAGAGCCCAGCTGGGAGGGGGGTGATGCATTGTGCTGCAGTGTCAGTGTGAGGAACAGTTCTCTCCGTCAGAGCACGGCTCTGTTCATCTTTGAGCTGAGAGTAGATTTAGAAAGCAAACATGAACTCTATTGCCATTTGTGTTAGGTTGGTAAAAAGGCTGTGGAGAAAGAGTGGTGCTTTAAGGGGCAGTGCATGTCTCCATTTACTTCTCCCCCCTTTCTGAAATTCTGTCCAGAGGTTCCATGGAAGCTGGCGAGTGTGCCCTTGTGTCGTGATTGTTTTTCCAGTGTGCACTGCCTACTGTACATTCTCTTGGTGAGGGGGTGTTAGCAGGGAGGTATTACAAACTCTGCTCTGCTGCCTTGAGAGCTCCCTTGGTATGTAAACACTTTCTCAAAATTATTATTTATTTGAAACCCACCTAAGACTTGGATTGCTAAATTTATCTTCAGTGATATTAAAGAACATGTTTACACTGACCTTGTGCACTTGACTTTTTAAATTTTATGCAGAATGCAGGTCTGGTTTGGTGAGTTTTTTTAATGGGTTCTTACTAGCCTAATTTGGATAGGGCTAGTTAAGGATTACTGCAATGTTTTATGCCTCGACAGCTTTGTGTGCAGCAATTGTATGATGTTGTATTAAAAAAAAACAAAACACTGGTACCCTTCAGATGTCTTGAAATATTCCTTGGTGTAAAGTATTTGAACAGCTGAGTGAAAATTTGCCGTCTGTGTTTGTGTTGTGCATCTCTGCACGTGTTGGTAGCACACAGCCCTGCTTGGAGAAATGAAAATTAGACATAATTAAAGGATTATTATGTACCCGATGAGTGGTAATAGGAGAGGAGCAATGTGGACACTGGTAATCTGTGTCTGTCTCAAATCTAGTATCAAATCTATGTCAAATGCAGTAAGTTTGATTGCCCTGTTCTAACAAGTTGATAACTTTGGGATTTCTGGTCTGCTGTAAAATTTAAGCTGGCTTTTAGCTTCGGGTGAGGCATTAACTCATAACTTGCCTTGAGTGCTGTGTTCCCAGCCACACTTTTTTGCCTTGGAATCCAAAGTATTTCATCCTCCTTGCCCTTATCCTGGTTTTTGGTTCACAAATACCTGTCTTCAGATGAGCAGCTTTGTGCTTCCCTATCCAGAGCCCTACCTTGGGAAACATTGCGTGAATTATATCCTAAAGTGACATCTTCAGGCATTTGAATCCTTACCTGGCCTGCACTAACCCCGTGCTTCCAGCTCAGCAAAGAGGAAGCATTTTTGTGCTCGTATTTGCTGTTTTAATGGAAGCAATTGGTGTGGGTTTTGGAGTTCTTCCAAGTACAGTGCTGAGTGGGAGGACCTTTGAGTTAAGGGACCATTAGGAACTCAGTTGGGAACAGAGGTTCGTGAAGGATTTGGAAAAAAGGAACTCGGTTTCAGTTTTCCATTTCATCTGCATCCCACATGTAATGGAACATTGTTTCTTGGCATTTTATTATCTTCTCCTATATGGGTCAGCAATGCTCATTTACCCACAGTTCCAGTCTCTGTAGGGAAAGCTACTTGAGCTCCAAGGTGGTTAAAACAGGAGAAACTGAGCGAGGAAGGAGGAGAGTTGAGTATCCCTGCTGAAGATCCACATGGAAACCTTCTGCGGGCTTTAATAAGAAATCCTGACAGACTTTCCAGTATCTCATCAGAGCTGCCAGTAATACAGTAAAGAAAATGAAAGCAGAATGCACATGTAGGAAAAAGTCTCCGCAGGCATTGCAGGAGAACAGTCTGGACGTTGCTCTAAGTCTGTGTTTCAGCCTGGGGTATGTGCAAGAAAACCCGTGTAAGACAGTAGGGGACATCTGGAAGAAGTTCTTGAGTGAGTGGTTGGTTCTCCCTGTGTCCTACCCTGCAGGAGTTGGCTGGACCATCACCCAGACAGCTCGTTGGTGTGTTCTTCTCTTAGGAAGCACTATCTGGGCTGGCTGGCTTGGCAAAATGCCCAACAATCCCAAAAAAACCCCAAAAGACAACAAGCTTTTGCCACTGTTTAGTGTCAAACAGTTTTTTGTAATTGACTCTTAACAGACCATGTGAAGGCAAATGAGTTGCTGGTTTGAGATGGGAAGCAGGTTTCCAAATAATTTATGTTCTTGGGTCATGCCAGTTAACTTGGGAAGTTTGTAACTTGTTGAGCAATGGGAAGTAACATGCGTTCCCGGTTTTCTGAATTCAGGATTATTAAATGCCAGATTCTTCAGTGCCTTCACAGCAAAGAACCTCAGCTTTGAGATGCCCTGGCAAGTGTGGCACAACTGGGAGTATATAAAGTCAGAGAACAGGTTAAGCTTTAGGAATCAGGATGCTCCCAATCAACTCCAAATCAGGAAACGTGGATACCTCTCTCTTGAATGTGTTCTCATGTAATCAAAGTACAAGACTGGGAAGGAAGGGAGGTTTTTAGCAGTAGGAACCCAATTTGGTTTTGCCATGTGAGCCTTATGTTACACAAGGATAAAGGCTAGAAACAAATAGTGCTGCATCATAACCAGCATCTTACTTTGTGTTGCGTTGTAACCTCAAAACTGAGGTTGGTGTAAAAGTCTGCAATGAGAACCCACATGACGTGACAACACTGGTAGATCAGTGATTGCACCGAGACCCAGATTTGGCCTCTGATCCACAAGGGAGGACACACTCGTGTAGGTGTTTGAGAACTGATAGATATTTGAGGTATGAAGCACCTTTTATTGCTTTGTCTTTTTAAGCAGCATTCAGCCTGTTCGAGGTAGAACATACCAGCTCCGAGAGCTGTCCTGAGCTTTACAAACTCAGAGTAGGATGAGGATGACCGACACACTGCTTTCCTATGTTACTGTGTTCTGTGTTGAGACTGAGTTTATGAATAAACATCTGGGACTTAAGTATCACATACAAGGGAAGTCTCACTCCATAATTCAAACCTGCAGCAAACAAAGGGAACTGAATTTAGTTCAAATATTTTTACTGAGTTCCCACTTGTGTGTTGCACTTTGAGCCTGGCACTGCAGCTGATACAGGGTAAACGAAGTACTCAGCCTGCCTTGCCCTTAAAAGAGGCAATACTGGGAAAAAACTGACACCTTTAGTATTTATATTTTTCA
>VZRQ01007446.1:28911-40592 GCA_013397975.1 Machaerirhynchus nigripectus | reverse complement strand
AAAAAGAAAAAAAAAAAAAAAGAAAAAAAAAAAAAAAAGGGAAGAAAAACACAACGAAACAAAAAGCCACACCAGACAATGGTGTCTAACAAAAGTTTTGGGGGTTTTTTGGTTTGTTTTTTTTTTCTTACGGGATATTGGGAGGGGGAGAAGGAAATGCGGTTCCAAGTTTTGTATAAAAACAGAAGTTTACTCATGCTTTATAGTTATATTGTGATTGCAAAAGTTTTCAAGAGTGTGTGCCACTGGGCTATTTTCTGGTATTTTTTAGGTGAGTTGAACCTGTGGCAATGTTTAGATCATTTGAGCATGTTCTGGAAAAAAAAATACTTGGCATGCCAAGGCAAGCTTTACATGAATCACCTAACACAGCATTGCAGTATGACAGTTTACAAAACATTTTCTTTTTAAGTAACACAGCCGTTCCCACTTGTAGTATATTCCATTGTGGTGGTGGTGGTGGTGTTGTTGCTGTTGTTTTAATTGGTGGTTTCTACTATGCCTTATAGTGCTTAAGTCCGGAAGTTTGTGCCTCTGAAATGAAGCTGAAGGCAAAAACATCAAGACAGAAACCCTTTTATCTTTGCCAAAATGGTGTGTTTTGTTTGAATGTTACAAATGGGGGAGGAGGGAAGGAAAATATCTTGGGAACCTGTGTATTCTAAATGTTCACTAGCACAAGAAAGCTGTAATACTTGTTTTACAGAAACCTGGAACTTGCCTTTCTCACCAATTAACTGGCGCTGTCCTTAGAGATGTAGGATGATGCAGCTATAAGGGCAGTTTACTTTTTATAATTCTGTCTCTTTTGATTGTCAAGGTGTATGGACTATATTTTTTAATCATACTGCCACATGATTGTGAATCATTTTTTAAAGTTTGAAAACAGAGAAGAGACTTTTAATGCTGGATAACAGTCAGAATTGACTGCATGATTTGCAAAAACTCCATATGGGGGAAAAGGGCTGCATATAGATATTGCTAGACTCCCAGCCTTGAGTTGTAAGGTGCAGAAGACTTTCAGATTACTCAACCTCATGACCCTTTCCTTGTTAAACATTCTTCACAAAAGAATGAAATATTAGGGGAAAACAAAGACATGTTAACCCACATGAAAAAAATAAAATTTAGACATTTAATTTATTACATGTGCTGCTATTCTTGGAGCTCTGTGCATAGTTATCCTGCAGACTATTACATTAGTGAACTAATGAAATGTTCACAGCAGATTAACAAGGCCTACACGTGACCTACCTCTAGTTCAGAGATCAGTAAAGTAGATATGTTTTGGAGAGACTGACATAAGTAAGTGAGAAAATTTAAATGTCCTGATATTAAATTAACCATGCTATTTTAGAAATTGACACTTTTGCTAATATGGTCCCTCTTTTGACATAAACCATAAATTCTAAAATGTAATGTATATTAAACAACTAAAGCCTGTCCAGCGTGTTAGTTTTGTAGAAATCTTGCAAAAAAATACCTTTAGTTTGAGGAGTGGAACTACTAATACTTCCTCCTTTTTTGTCTTTTGGTTATCTGTAGAATTTTGACTTCTATCAGTCAAACAAGAAATTTTTCTCTTTAGTCAATACATAGGGGTCATTTTTTTGGATCATCAAATTTGGATGATCAAAAAATTATACTGTAAATTTATCTTGAGCTTTTTCACAGTAGTCATGCTACAGGTGAGAAAGGAATAGAGATTTTGAAAACCGTGTCAAAAAATACATGAAGTTTGATGTAAATCAGTTGAAGTTTTTTCTCTCAAAATACAGTTTAAGCTGAATCCTCATTTATCATGCTGCAGGAAATCCTTATTTGACCAGTTTTTAATTTTTTTTTCTTTTAAGGAAGGAGTGTCAGATGCATTTTTAATCTTAAAAGTATTTAAAAATAACATTTGCTGTTCTAAAGTGTCACTTAAATGCATGTATTGTGTGTTGCTTGAGGGACAGAAATAGTTCTTTTGAAAAACTAATATTGTACAGTTACTGCCCCTCAAAAATGTTGCTGGTTAAAAATACAGTATTTTTGGCCACATCTTCGTGCTACAGCATCTTCATTCCTTGAAATTTAATTTTTCTGAAATATTTGGGCTTACTGTTCTCCCAGAATGCTTCCTATTATGGTAAATGTTGGACATGTGTATTACCCCAAAATTACTTTTTAATTCTACATGCTCCATCATCATTGTCTAAGTATTAAAATTTCCACAATATCTTTATTACAGCCAGATGTTCAAAACATTTAGGGTTTGTTAGAGTGGAGATGGTAATTTGACAGTATTCTAAAAGGTTTGGGGTTTACGGCTTGTGTACAGTGGAAACTCAGAAGCATGGGAGAAAAGAAATGAAACCTATGCCTCAGAAAAAGAGAACTCAGACTTTTCAGACAGTGAGGCAGATTTCTTACGGATTTTGGATGATTGCAGTAGTACTGCAAGAGCAGTGTGTTTTTTAGGTCTTTTGTTCACTTATGTTGTGGTAGGAGTAACAGCAAGAGGCCCATGTGCTACTTAGCAGGAGTTTGACTCATACCTGGTCAACAGTCAGTGGATCTCAGATCTTCATTACTGAAGACAGTATTTCAGGCAAATTGCAAAAATCAATTTGTTCTCTATTAAGTGAACAAAACAGTTTAAGTAAGATTCCTGGAGTGCAAACAGTTTGCCTAAGCAAGGACTGGAGTGAATGGTTCCTCATTTTTCTTTCCAGTTGCAGAATGTACGGGAGAAGGATCAGTCACTAGGGAAGGATTTGTTTTACGACTGTGTCTCAGTGAAGATAATGTCAACAAAACACAGTGTCAGTTGTAACCTTTAGATAGGTGCAATAGATGTAGAAACTATCTGTGTGATAAGTTGTGCATACTTGTGATCAAAACCTTACATCAGATACTGTGATCATCTCACCCAGTTACCAAGCACGTTGTAGGATACTGTCCCAAACAGCTAGGAGTTCCAGAATATTTATAAACTGCCACAAAATACACAACTGTCAGATCCTCAGGAGGACACCTGGTATCAGTATCTGATATGAAGGCACCAGACCCCCTCTCACAGCTGATTACTACCAACAGGATCTACCCTCCAAGACCTCCTCTGAACCTGGTTTTCATCTGCTGGGAGCTTTCCATCTCATGTCAGCCCTGCTGCTTTGCCAGTGAACTGGGTGGAAAAAAAAAACCTTATTTTTGCTCTTCTTGCTTGGCTGCTTTATTAGTCTAATTTTCAGATATTTCAGCCAATTTGGCTAAACAATGATTCCAAAAAGTGCTAAGCTGACCGAGTGGAAGAGGTAGAATTTTGTGGCCAAGAGGCTTAGAAATGAGGAAAAAAGAGAGTAACACTTCCCTCCCTGTAACACCTAGTCCTAGTGCTGTAGTATCTAAACCCTTTCTTTTATGTCCTTTGTGGGCTATTAGCTATTCTGACTTGGAAGTGTTGCAGTTTTCACTTTGAAAGGTCTTGATTGCATACTTTGAAAAAATAAAAAGGAAATTATAGAACAAGGAAAGCTCTCTTGCTCCCCTTTAAGAATCACAAGTTTCTATGTTCATGGACTAAATGCAGCTGTAGTTAGACTGATGCCAGCAAGTCAAACTTGGTGTTAAGGGTGGAAAAATTAAAGAATCGGACTTTTATTCATCTCACCAAAAAAAAACCCAAAACAAAGCAAAACAAAAACCCATACAAACGAAAACTAGTTCTTTTGCAGTAAGATCTAAAAAGAAAAAGAAAATGTTTTCTATCTTATTTAAAATGCTGTGTTGCTGGGCATGACATTCAACGTTTTCTGTGTCCTTGTCCAAAGCACTTCTTCCTCCATTCACAGTCATCTATCACAGTCATTAATTGCTTCCTGCCATCTAAAGAAAATACAGTATTGATTTATGTATGTGCATTCTGGAATACCTTCTGATCCTTGTGAGTTAAATGTAAATTGGTCTGGTAAAATTCAACAACTGATGATGTGTAGTACAGCTGACGAGGAACACACTTCATGCTTAATCTTGTTTCTTGTTCCTCCTGCCATTTTGTTCTGATTATTTTTTGGTATCTTTCCTTTATCCTGTTTGCCACAAAGAATTTCTTGACATACCAGATTCAATTCTGGTAGTCATAACAGAATTGATCATACTGGCTGCATTAAAGACAAATTGTGAATCAGAACAGCTTCAGAAGGTTCCTGTAATCAGGGGCAGATCCAATTAGCCTTTTGGACAGGCATTTCAGAAAACAAAACTATACCACTATAGTTGGAATACAGTCAATTGAAGGATGTAGTAGGCAAACATGGGCCAAATTATGCCATTTTAGTATGTTATTGTGCATTGTCAATAGAGAGCTGTTTGCTAAGATGTTGCTGAAAATTTGCCTTTTTTCCTGCAGTCCTGTATGAGGTGGTTAATGCAGTGATCAGGCTGGCACTCAACTGAAGAGATGCATTAATTTGACAATAAGTTCAAATGTATTCTTGCAGAGACTATTGCGTAAGATTACTTTATATGATGCTAACGACAAAAAAAAGATTACTTGCATGCAGTAAATATTTAAGATATTGCACTTTTATACATTTATTATAAAGAGGAATCACTCTCTCCCTAAAAATAAAATTCCATTTATCTCACGATGAAGTATCTGGAGTCTCTTAACAATTGTCAGTTACTTGTGCACACAAGTGTGATTATTGTATACTAGAGGTTAGTTAATCTGTCACATGCTGCAGAATACTTGGTTTATTTCAAATGCTGATTTTGGAAAGGCAGAATAATGTTTTTATGAGTATCTTGGTGACTACTTTTCTCAGCATGTTTTTAGGAGAACCCTCACAGTTACTGATAAGACATTTATTTTAGCTCAAGAAATTAACTGATTTAATATTCATTATAAAGGTTTTTCTTCAAGTGCTTTAGAACTTCACTGTTTTATCTCACTTTGCTGAAGTTAAGCAACCTGAGTGTAATTGAGAGGCAAAAGGGTAGATATAAACATAGTCAAATTTGATACTTCCTTTGCGTAATAATCTTTTAACATATAAATTTATTATATGACTATAATTTAGCTGATGGAGCTATTCCTCTTGAATTGCAACAGGCTGTGGTGGTACTAAGAAGAAATCAGTTTTCCTTATATACATAATCATATCATTCAGATTCTCTACAAGATGTCAGAAGTGTTCAAATAATGTTATGACTAATACATGTAAAAACAGCTTAATTGATTTTCGGTATTATTTAATATGGTCTAGAAATTGTTTGAATCTCATGTAAGAAATTATAGAAATGGTGCTACAAGTGGAAGATTTCTGTGGTTATGGATTAAACAATTCTCTTTTGATACAGATTCACACTCATACATGCTGATTTTATTTCTGCTAAAACAAGACAAAAGCAACTCCACTATGGATAGCAAAATGTAATCCTCAGTTAAAACCAGAAGAGCAAAACATTATATAGCTACAAGGTAGATACAGGGCTTAACCTAGATGATAATGTACAATGTAAATGAACAAAACAAATTTCTTCAGCAGAGAAAAGTTTATGTAAACTGAGAAACCATTTGTGAGTTATTTATGTGACTGTTTACTTGTTCAAGGTTAATAGAAAAAAAACCAAACTCGGTTTGAGATACTTTATTAACATCTCTCTAAGAGACTCCTTTAAACATTTTGCAGTACAAAGTAATGCAGGTTAGAAGTTCATTCTCCCTTACTCTGATGTTCAAAAGTTGAGTAATACACACTCACACTCAAAATACATACATTGCAGGGCACTTAAATGGGTGCCTCCAAATTGCAGCAGAGGGGAATAGTGTAATGCTGCAAGGCATGGGAGGTAAAATTACATCCCCAGTCATGCAGATGAAAATTATTTTGCTAGTTTACCTGCAAAATACACATTATTTAATTAATTTGTCTTCTCAGTAGAAAATATTATATGGCTTCAGTATCCTAGCACATAGTCTTATTAATTCTTTACTCTTCAGTTGTTCTAAAGGGAATAGGAAATTGGTTGTTTTACCCTAGGCTACAAAAACAGCTTAATTCCCTTGCTGAACTCTCTGTCATTAAATGTCCTGATGTGCTGTCTTTAAGAGCCATGAGTATGACCTTTATTTAGCCTTGTGTTGCACAGCAAGCAAAAAGACAAGTGCTAACCACAAGAAATTAATGAAAGGGCAGACAAGTTTAGCTGCTGTGGATTCATTTTCTGTGATCTATTCATATTGGCCTAGTCTTTGCTTTCAATAATTCTGTGACCAGCACAGTTTAGGAGAAGGAAAGTAGTTTCCCTTGACTGCCTGGAGGTCTTTTGAGTAAAAATTTGGTTCCACTAACATCTATGAAAGAAATCTGCTTCTCAGAAGAGGCTTCTTTTAAAGCTGATTATCTGAAATTTCCAAACATTAACCTGGTAGTTGAAGATCCTTAAGTGACAGAGGTTGAAGCATTAAAAGAAAGTGTGTATTTCCATCACTTAGGCTGACAAGGCATTATTTAAAATGCTTGTAGGTACATGGAAATTGCTATTCAGTGCACAGCGGTCACCTTGGCCTGTTGTGTCACTTGTGAACCCAGGGCCCTAAAGAGTCGAAGTTTTACGAGAATGTCGTAGTGTCTGATGTTTCTGCATTGAAAGCAAGAGCAGATCTGCTGCTGCTTTAGTGGAACAAAATTTCTCTATGACAGAAACACCGGTTTTCTTCCTTCTCCCTATCATTTTCATTAAAAAAAAACAAAAAACAAAACACAACGACAACAACACCCCAACAAAAACAAAACCTCTCGAAGGAGCTGGGAAGGCCAATGACAACCTACATACACATTCCAGACAACAGTTTTCAGCCATGTTGTTTGAGCCTACAAGTGCCCAATAGGTTTACAAATACGACCACTGGCTGTTGACATTGAGCCTGTACTTACATCCAGACTGTAATGTCCAGGGGATTTGATATGTAGTATCAAATATGTATGTACTGTTCTTTAAGAAGATGCCTTTCTCAAGTGGCAAGAGAAGAAGCAGGTAATGATAGATGGCCATAACCAGGTACTGAGATCTATGGTGAGAACAGGCAGGACACTGGATTGTGAAACATCCACAGACCGAAGGTACTGGTACAGGAGGAGGGGACTTTGTAGTTGTGGAAAACTATTTGAGTTACTACTTATGCTTAGGCCAGAAGTACACTGGGAAAACAGCAGTGTGCAATACATCATACAACTCAATGAAAATTCCTTTGAAAATAAAAATGGTAAAGTCTGAGGCATTATGCCAAGGCTTCAGGGCTGTCATTAAAGAAAACACAAGTTGAGAATATATCTGTGCATATCTGTGCATATCCTAACTATAAGTTCAGGAGACGTGACATTTGGAAAATGGGGTGTCGAAATAATGACATCAAGAATTCAACAGTAAGCCAATGGCAGGCCACACAATTTTACTTCTTTCATCAGAGATAGGTACAAACGCTTTTAAGTCTATTTTTCTATTTGTACATGCACATTTCTATTGGCATAGCAAGCATATCCAGGCATTTTGTGATGTCTGAGAGTGCCATAGTCTTACAGATAAAGCTTATTTATGTAAAGAATTTTCAGAAAGTTATTGTAAAACCATTGTAATATCATAGGTGATAATGAAAACTGCAAGTTGTATTTGGTTTGGTTTGGTTTGGATTTTTTTTCCGTTAAATTAAACAAGTTTATTTTAAAGGTGTTTTCTACAAGAGCCTGCCTTTCTTGATATTTTACGTCTCAGCACAGTTATGGTTTTGCTGCTGGCTGAAGGGGATTAGGTTTTCAGACTATAGTGGTAATGAGGAAATCATTAATGCTGTGGTCAAGAGACCAGAAGTACCTCGCAAGAGCCAGGCGCCTCTCCTGACTCTGCCTCCTTTCCCTCTCCACAGACGAACGGGAGGCAAGAGAAAGCTGGCCAGAAGCTTCCTGGCTGGGGCTCGTGACAGGCTGAGGAGGAAAGCCAGAGCTGCCCGTGCGGCGCTGCCCGCGGGGAGCGCGGCTGGCCGGACACACCGGCGGGCGGGCGGAGGGCGCTGGGAGCCAGGCTCCTCGCCCCGACCGCCCTCTTAACCCGCTCTGCCCCACTGCCGCTCGCACGGCGGCCCTCGCCCCTGCACACTAGCCTCTCGCACAGAACCTCGGCCCCACGCCAGCCCTGCCAGCCCCCACCTCCAGCTGCGCCGTGCGGGAACACCACAGCCCCTCGCTGCCTCCGCGCTTCCCTGCTCGGGGTCGTGCAGCACCACCCAGCTCCTGTCCGCCCGCTCCCGCACACACACACACGAACACACACGCCCCGCTGCTCTGTAAAGCGACTCCCGCCGCCCTGGTGCTGTTCCCATCCGTCCGCTGCTGTCTTGAGTGAAACATCCACGGTGTCCCCCTGGCCGCAGGTACTGCCCTGTGACACAAGGTGACAGCGGGGCTTGGCAGAGGTGTTAGAGGTGCTGGGGTCATCCTCTCGTCCTCGGCATCCTCTCATCAGTCCAGGGATGTTCTTTATTTCTCCTGATAGGAACAGTCCCTCTCCTTGCAATAAGCTGGGGTCATTTAGTCATGCTTACTTAGCCATGACTGCACGGTAGACAATACCGGTATCTATCTGTGTACCTGTGTATGTATGTATGCATGCATGTGTGTGTGTATGTATGTATGTCTTCAGAAAGTCCATGAAATTTAGAATCAGAATCCTTTAGGGTTGGAAAAGATCTTTAAGATCATCAAGTCCAACCAGTGAGTCCAACTGCCAGATTCACCACCAACCCACGTCCTTAAGTGCCACATCTACTCAGCTTTTAAATTTCTCCAGGGATGGTGACTCAGCCACTTCATGGGGCAGTCTGTCCTAGTGCCTGACAACCCTTAGAGTGAAGAAATTTTCCTAATATTCAGCCTTAATCTCCCCCGGCACAACTTGAGATCATTTCCTCTTGTCCTGTTGCTTGTTACGTGGGAGAGAGACTGACCCCACCTCACTACAGCCTTCTGTCAGGCAGTTCCAGAGAGCGATAACGTCTCTCCTGAGCTTCCTCTTCTCCACAGTGAACAATCCCAATACCTGGTATTTATTACTGGTGAGACAGGAGAGTTCCTGGAAGTAATTTATGTACCTGGTAGTTTGAAAATGCCAGTTTGCAATAGCTTGGGAAAATTTTAAGTGAGGTATGGAATAAAAAGAAGCACAGAGTTCTGCAAAGAAGACCACAACTTTTAAGAGATTTACTAGATTAATAATAAAGATTCAGTAACAAGACAGATATTGCTGTACATCCATTTTTACTCAGTAGCAAAGGCAAGTGAAAGGAAATAAAACACACAGAAAAAAGAAATCTAGTCATCTATCAAAGGAATTCAAGGGTAGGGAGTACAAAAATCATTAACGGGAAGTTTAAATATCAAAGGATGAGGTAGCACTAAAAAGACAGATACTTTTGAGTACATTAGAATAATATTAACTATGTTATAGATCCTACTTGGTTTTACCCAAATGGTAAAACACAAGTATGAAGAAATTAGGAAGCAGGCATACCAGGTTCCTGTGTCTGGTGTATGTCTGAAGGGAACATAGCAAGGTGCTGTCAAGTGAGTATGATTAAATACTTTCTAATTCATTAGTCACTAAGGATAATTGTGAAAAATATCAAGTAGAAATTAAAACAGGCCCAGATAACCTGCAGCCAAAATTTCCAAAAATGTCTTGTTTCATTTAATGTAGAACTTTAATAAATCAGGAACTCCAAGAGAAACATCAGAAGAGTGGGACAATGCTGCTATTGTGCTACTATCAGCTCTAGTTAAGCTAATTAAACACTGCCAACAGTGAGCACAAGTAAACACCCTGATAAATTTTCAAAAAATGTGCTTAATGTTACTGACTGCTTTATGATAAACTGAACAACAGTGATTATACTCGAGCTTCCTGTTCCACCTCTTCCATATTTGTGATGTGATCCAGTGGAATTGCTCTCCTGCCTTCTACCTACAGTCAGTGGAGCACAGGGATTAAAACCAGTCCATCCAAACAGAGTTTTGTGGGAGGTAATGCGGTTATTTTTAGTGAAGTTTAGACTATTAAAAGATAATATTAAAGTGCAAAATTCATTGTATTTGACAGCATTTAATCCAAAACATTTCTAAGTCCCTCTGAAGCTGCCCTTACTTAATGTATTTTTACCAGCCTTATAAAATCCTTAAAACTCAGAGGAGAGTGTTGCAGGGGCATGACTCTAACAGGAGATGGTGAGTTTAAGCTCTGTGCAGATGCAGAAACGTTTATGTAACATTAACCTTAATTAGTGGTTTTAATAATAAAAAGATTGGACTTCTTTCCTCATACCTCAGGATTGCAGACTCATAATTAATGTGCAACAAGCTCTTTTATTCCACCACACCATGAATCTTTACAGAACAAAACATTAGTAAATCTTAACATCAGCATGCACATGTGGATTTACTTGGGAAAATTTTCCTATGTGATCAAACCTTTAGGATTTATGAGAGGTCCTGGGCTTACCCTCTCACTTACATGGATGATAATATGAGAAATCCTTCTTCATTTGGTCAGCCATAATGTCTTTTCTACTTCTCTCAGGAGATGAGGTACACTAGGAGTTTTATTTTGCTCTCATCATTTCTTGTTTGTTTGTAGTGTTAGGATAGTGGATAACTTCACATTGCCAGATGAGATTAGCCTACCATGCCGTTAAATTAGCAAAATCTGGCTATGATAAGTCTCAGATATCTGGTAGAAAGAAACCTTGGCTGCTGCTGGTTGTTTTCAAAAGTATTCCTACTGCAAGGGCAGTTTTCCCTTTTGAGAATTAGACCGGTTTGTAATTTTTATACAATTAATTATTCACATTCTGAGTGCTACTTTAATTCATATCCTTTAACCCAGGCATTTCTGTTGAAGGATGTGTTAAATAATATGCACTTGGAAGGTGGTTGAATCTGGGATATTTTCCACTGCACCAGTATTTGGGGTCATTGAACCTGTCAAACTAGTTTGAGCCAGTAAGAAAGTTTCTCTGAGTCTGTTCCTTTTAAGGAGTGCAGCTACTGTGAGTTACTGAGCAATGACACACGCAAAGTACACAAAGTGCGAAAGAAAATTAAAAAGTCAGCCGAAGTAAAACTTTATCAAAGCATAAAATAGCAAAACAATAGAACAGCAAAACAAATAGAAATTAAACCCACCACTCTAAAGAGAAAGCCACACATGGTGTCAGAGCAAAATTAAGTTTATTTTAATCTCCCAGTTTTGGAATATGCATAACATTTTAGGTCTGTTTCTGTTTGAATGTCTGTGTCCTACATAGCTGTTTGCTCCTAAGAAAAGTGGATATAAGCCCCTGCCAAATAAAAATCTGTATCCATTTTTTACAGGTTAAAGTGACCATGCTCTATGAAGGCTCAGAAAAAATAAGAGATTTCTCACTTTTCTGTACTTCTTGAGTAAATGACAGCAGGATTTCTCATTGTCTTCTACCACTACTCTCGCTCATAGCAGGTGTGAACATACACATAGCTAGAAATAGTTAGGAAAGTGTGTATGTAAGTTAGGAGTAAAACTAAAATAGTACTGGTATCAAGTATTCTGTCTTTAAATCCCCTTTCCATATCAACAATACCTAAAAAGCCACTGTGAGCCATTAAAAA
>VZRQ01007446.1:265-28871 GCA_013397975.1 Machaerirhynchus nigripectus | reverse complement strand
AAAAAAAAAAAAAGTCAACATTTAAAAGTAGAAAAACTGGTTACTTCCCCATTGAACCTACATTAATACATTTTTACTCATGTTTTTTTCCAAAATATCATCTGCCCCACTCCAATACTCATTATCTTTTTCATTCAACCAACTACTTCCATGTAAAACACAGCATAAATTACAAGCCTATGAAACATATAAACATTTCCTTTGACTTCCTACCTCTACTCAAAATATCACTTCTCTTCCTGGTTGCTACCGAGCACTATTTCTTGTCCTTCTTGGTTGGTATCCTCCTGATTTAAAGATTATGTTCATCTTCAAGGAATTACAACAACAGTGAAAACCTGATCAGCAGAAGAGAGCAGTAAATGATAGTTTGTGCCTCTGCTCTTGAAGAATAACAATGTGCAACGGAAGAAGGAGGGAACTACCTGTAGCTGTTTGATGATTTTGTTACAAGATGTTTATATCTTGTTACAAGATACTGAAAATTGCTTCTGACTATCCTCCATGCGGCCAAATGTAACAACCACCCAGCTTAACAAAAAGGGGTGATTTACAACATTTCCCAACTGCATGTGAGCTGGTTTTCAGTAATATGAGCATACCAGACAATGAGATGTTTGAGTTATAAGGTTTTTTACATCACACAAGATTTTTTAAAACTTCAAACCTACCTCTAGCAAAACATACACTTTTTCTTTTTAGCTGAGAGCAGAATTTTCACTCCTGATGGTACAATGCAATTTATATTGTAATCAGCTCTCAAGGAAAACAGTACTGACACCAACCATTTACATGCGCCTTTGTTTTTGGCAGCCTTATCAAGATTGTTGTGAGTTCATATGCCTGAATCTGTGAGAGTGGGCATGACTCATTAATGGTGGATCAGCCAGAGGAGTTAAAAGGACATGAGCTCGATGCTCATATCTGGCCAAGGAAATACCACTGGCTGGCAGATATTTTAGGTGGCTGTATTTCTCTTCAGCTGAACTGCGCTGGTTTTGATTGGGGTAGAGTTAGGTTCCTTCACAGTGGCTGGTATGGGGCTGTGTTTTGAATTTGTGCTGAACACAGGGTTGATAATACAGAGATGTTTTTGTTATTGCTGAGCAGGGTTTAGACACAGCCAAGGCCTTTTCTGCTTTTTGTGCTCCAGGCTGGGGAGGAGACTGGAAGTGCATGGGAGGCTAGGAGGTGATGTATCAGGGACAGGTGACCCAAAATGACCACAGGGATATTCCAGATTATATGACATCATGTTCAGTGTATAAAGTGGGGGCAAGGAAGGGAAGGACATTTGGAGTGATGGCATTTGTCTTCCTAAGTCACCATTACATGTGATGGGGCCCTGCTCTCCTGGAGATGGCTGGACACCTGCCTGCCCATGGGAAGGAGTGAATTAATTCCTTGTTTTACTTTGCTTGTGGGCACAGCTTTCACTTTCCCTGTTAAACTGCCTTTATCTCAACCTGTGAATTTCCTATCTTTTACCCTCCTGATTTTCTCCCCAGTCCTCCTGGTGGGGGAGTGAGTGAGTGGCTGTGTGGGGCTTGGCTTCTGGCTGGGGTTAAACCATGTCATGCATCAAGAGAGATGCAGCAGAATTTTAAATTGACAAAGCTCACAGGAGCTCAGCAGAAAATATTGACAGTCTTGTAATCTGCACAATTTTATTACTCAGCTACAGAATAACCAAACTGTAAGTAGTGCAAGCTTATTGAAAGAAGTAAGTGAGCTGGAAAAAAAAGACTATTAGTGTTTGGAAGAAAGCTTAAGCATATCACATAAATATTTGTTCCAAAAATAAATTGCCAAGAGGATTGCCTACATTATACTGACTTGTTCTTAGATGAAGAAATATGTGAACCAGAGTGTGATATGTTCGGAAATATTCCCTGAAAGTGTTAAAAAAAATGTGTGGATATGACATTTGGGGATCTGTTTTAATGGTGAGCATGAAAGTGCTGAGTGAAGTGGTTGCACTTGGTTCTATTAGAGGTCTTTTCCAACTTTACAGTGCTATGATTCCATGAAAGTTCTTCAGCCTGTTAAAAGATCTTTGAACAAAGCTCATAAAGGTAAGACATATACAGAAAAAAATAAATTTAGACCTTGATTTCCTTCCTTGGAGAGCCAACCCTAATGTGGGAAAAGAGAGGTGATGTAAATTTCCAAAGTGGTTAGCATAGTGGGAATTGTACTGCTGAGTACATCTTTCTTTGTTCCAACAAAAAGCCTAATTCTGACACTTACCTCAAACTGTATGTATGGGTCATCAAATGCTATTAAACAAGGCAAATATTTACTTGCACTAGCAATGAGTAACATCATTCAGAGAATAGCCACATTTGTATGAAAATCCACAATCGGCCAGCTCAGAGATCCTGACTCCTTTACACCTGCCATATCCTCATCTCAGGAAAGTGTTCTAAAAAGTTACTATCAATAAAAACTACAAAAATACTTCACTTAAAAATTTTGAAACAACTGTTATATAATTATTTACTCCTGCATATTTACTTTGTAAAGTTGGAGACAATTGTTTTCCATCGACCTAGAAATACTAAGCTTGGATTTTAAAAACATTTTATATTCAAGATATAAACACAAATGTCTATGGGGAAAAAAATCACCTTATGCCTGTTTAAATATTTTTTATGTTTCTATTTTCTAATGGTTTCACCTCTCTATGTTGCATAAATTTTAAATCAAAAGCTTGTTCCTTGTTATTAAAAGTATTTAAAACTCTGGAAGTTCAGAAAGTTCAGGTATCATTAGAAGGTTTGTTTTCTTTAGAATAAATCAGTAGAGAAAAACATGATAGGAGGATGACAAAGTAAAGAAACAATCTCTAAGGAAGGTTTGAACACATGCATGGAGAAAGAAAAGCTGAGGGGGAAAAAAACCCTACAATAGTTTCATTTTCAATGCATACAGTGTCATTATAAACCTGAGTATCTTCTATGCAATGAAAGTTTCTCCCCATCATAAAAAAAAAGAAAGAAAAAAAAATAATAAAAGGCTTTCTACACCTGAAATATCCTTGATAAGAGATTTAAAAATTATGTTCTCATTTTACAGACCTTCAGGACATTTAGAAGGTCATAAAGACTGTATTCTCCACTGTTGGTAAACCTGTAAATGAGTCTCAGACTCTGGGACATGGAAAATGACATACAGCTACATTGGCAAGTGTGTCCTGAAACAGCTATGGAGTTGATTCTAGTCTGAGAATAGAAGGGGCTGAACCCGAAAAAAATTCCTAAAGCCATGGGATCTTTAGCCTGAAGGAGTTCCCGCCTCAACCACCCTCAGCCTAGAGGGTGCAATTTTAGCACAAGTGGTTATAGAGCTCTCTGTGGCTACAGTAGTGAAGCAGCTTGCTTGCAGTTCCATGTCCTCAAAGGAGATGATAGTAACTGCTCTAAGTCAGTGATTCCTGTACTGAGGACCATCAAACATGCCTTTTGTAATGCAGGTGGCGGGACAACGGAGGCAGCCCCTGCCACTGCACTGCAGCCCCTCTGAAAGATGCTTTGCTGCAGCTGCAGGGGAGAACCGGATGTGAGTGATATTCCCAGACTGTATGCCTTAAAAAACTCAAAACAGTAAGCTCACAGTGCTAGATTCAGCTATATAACCAAGGAATGAAACACAGGTAAGTCCAAGAAAGTCCTCCAAGACAAAAACTGGCCAACACCAATGGTAGACACATCCCCCACCTTTCACAGCTTCCACACACCTTGGGGAGCCAGAGCTCTGCTGCAACAGGCATCCTCCCATTCCCCCTCCCCTTCCTCTTCCCTTCCCTTCCCTTCTCTCGTTCCTGGTTTTCCTTTGAGACAAACCAAAGGACACTGCGGAGTGCCAGGGCACCCTGAGGACGCCGTGGTGTCACGGATGGCTGCGCTGAGGCCCAGGAGTCAGTGTTTGTAGGCCTGAGCCAGGCACCCAGGGTCGCCCTGCAGAGCATCCCTTCTGCACCCCCACATCCTACATCAAACACACGACTTCTTCCACAAGTTCTGTTTCACTGATGCTCATCTTGGCGAGATGTTGGTGAGGACTCCAGCGCAGATGAAGCTGACAGCTTTAAGCCTTTTCAGCCACTGCTAGAAAGCTCTGCACAGATGCCAAACACACCCCCAATAGAATTCCTGATAGAATTCCTCTGGAACCAGCTCAGGGTGGAAACTAAGCCCACAGCAGTGGTGGAAAGAAAACCAGATACTCGAAACTACCTGATACAAAATCTTAAACTAGGGTGACACAGCCTCAGTCAGGAAAGTTTTGCTTTTCGGTGGCAGCTGTTTGTCCTGCCAAAGCTTGATGTAAAAGGTCTCAGGGGTCAAAGATCCCAGTGCAGGAGCTGCTTCTCTGCTACAACCAGCCCCAGAGAAGTCTGTGAGTGCAGTGAGCTGGCAGTACACTGTCCCAGTGCTAACACTCCTTAGCTACAGACTCTGCCTTCATCTCTGACACCCACGGGTCAAGACTTAGCAGCATGAATGGTGTACCTCACCAAATAACCAACCAGGCTTCAAACAGAAAGTTGTCAGGAAGACTGAACAAAACTGTAGATCAGGAATTAAGTTTAAACAGGCTTCTCTCAGTGTTGGATTAGAAAACATTTTTAAAACAAAACTGATTAAAAAAAGGAGAAAACCCCAAACACTTATCCACCTTCAGTGTCATATATCTGCTTTGCAACTGCTTTTGCCTGCTAACCATGTGGAAATCTGTGTCTGACTGCTGTAACAGTCTACATTGATGTCTGTTGGATTGTGTTATGAATATTTATAAAAAATATGAATTGTCTGTTAAAACACTGCACTACAGGAGTTTTTAATCTGTGCTGCTGATGTCTTGAAATATTGTGAAGTAACTTTTACTCCAATTTGCTTTTCTTCAGTATAATGCTCTACCTTTATGTAATTTAACTGTTACAGCGTTTACTGGTTTCTGTTTCTCTCCTGTTTGCTTTTAGGATATCACAAGCTGTACAGTGTTGCTGTGCTTTAACTGAAAACACTACAGATGGTTTTCTCTATTATTTTACTGTTTTTACCAGGAAAACAGGTGAGTATGAGAACAGTTCATTTTGTTTTGAAAAACATAGGACTAACAAAAAAACACCTCCAGGCTAAAAGAGTTATATATATATATATATGTGTGTGTGTATATGTATATATATACATTCTCTTTGTATTTTTTGTTGCTGAAAGAACTGTAAACCACATTTTCGCCAGCCACATGCAGCAGTGTACAGCTATGATTACTGCATGTTGTGCACAAACTGGACAAATTGTTTTGTTGAAGAGGGTGGCAGTTTGAACATAAAACAGAATATACAAATAATGCTTGCAGTTTCAGGCCAAGCACAATTTTGTAGGTTTTTGAGCAAGAAATAACAGAATCTTAGTGTGATTTTTGTAAAAGAGATAGGAAAGTAAATGGAAAGACAGAATCTAATAGGCAAACATAAGGAGCTGCTTCATCTAGAAACTGTGTATAGCTTCATTAGATATGAGACAAAAATTTTAACTGGGAATGGTGTCCTTAGGTAACTTCTGCCTTCATGTGTACAGCTTGGCTAACATTGCTGAGTCATGGTGGAATGAGCCCCAGGATGAGCAGGCTGGAGAGGCTTGCCTCTGGAGTCTGGATTTCTCCAATCCTTGAGTTATTTAGATAAAAATATTTTTCATAATGTATTGGTTCTGGGTGAGCTGGAGTTCATTTTCTCACAGCAGCCCTCACAGTGGTTTGCATTGGTGTCTGGAAAGGTGTTGATAACACAGCTGTGTTTTGGCTGCTGCTGAGCAGCGCTGGCACAGCATCAGCCATGTCTCTCAACATTTTGCCCCATCAGCAGGCTGGGGGTGGGCAAGGCCCTGGGAGGTGACACAGCCAGGCCAGCTGACCCAAACTAACCAAAGGGACACTGCACACCATGAGATGTCACTCAGATATAAAACTAAGGGAAGGAGAAGGAAGGGGGGCATTTGTTATTTACAATGTTTGCCTTCTGGAAAAACCTCTACACGTGCTGGACCCCTGCCCTCCAGGAGGTGGCCAGACACTACTTGCTGATGGAAAGAAGGGAATCTTTTTTTTTCCCCTTTGCTTGTAATCACACAAACTTTCACTTTTGTTTTAGCAAACTGCCTTATCTCAACCTACGAGTTGTTTTCCATCCAATTTTCCCTTCCTTGTCCAGCTGAAAAGGGGAAGTGATAGATCAGCTTGGTAAGAGCCTGGCATCCAGCCAAGGTCAACCCACCACACATAACTATCTTGGAGGAAAGATTTTGGCTAGCTTAAGACTTAGATTTGATGGAGGAGTTATGGTAAAATCCTGTGTCCCTCTTCGCTGTGATGTAAAATGAGAATTGGTTTGTTTTGAGAGTGAACCTCTCCATTACAATGTTTGAGTCCAAGTTTGAAAATTTTAAACAACTGTAGAGCCACAACTTTAAAGGGCCAGACTAAGTTTGACTATTCTCTGAGTTTATCCGCTGGTTCTTCTTGCACTCTATTCATCTTCTGCTTCTTTAAAAAGTACTTTATTTTTTTCTTGTAGTGCAAATCCATCAGAGAAAACCTTTGGCAGAGCAAGAAAATTAGTATTTACTATTAATATTCATTAGTATTTAGAAAGCTGTGAAGCTGCTGATTCAGGGAGAACAAGAAGAAAGGAGGATGAGGACAGTGTTTATAATTAGCTTAAGATTAATAAGTGGGGGGTGAGGGGGATTTTATGTTTGTTTTCTGAATAGCCCCAAGTGTTTTTTTCTGGCCATCCATAATCTTACTGGTGGACTCCAAACTGTTAACCTGCTATCTTTTCTGATACAAAGTCTGTACTATACCCTTTTTTGAGCAGAACTAATTAATACTCCTAGTAGAAAAAAAAATCTTTTGGAGAATAACAGAAGATCTCCTGTCTGTAGTCCAAACATCTACATGGAAATTGGATGGTATGCAGAACTGCAGAACTGCAGGGACATAGCAGCTATACTTTGATCCCATTCAGCCTCCTAGGAGACTGTTTCCATGTAGTCACCACTCTTTCTCTAGGTAAGATCCTGTTTGGTTCACCTCCCAGAGCTGTGCAGGACTGGTGATGTTTGGGTTCTTCTGTTGTTCTCTTTTGACCTGAAAAACCTTTTCATGCTCAGTAATATTTTGGCTCAATGGAAGTTTTATATGAGGTGTCACTGCCTCTGAGGACAGGATTTCAGTCGACTTCTGGATTCTCCCTGCTGCACTGCTGTGTTATTTTGGGCAGTGTTTATATCCACCCAGTCACAGAATAAGAGTCATCGAGGTAGGAAGGAACCTTGGAGATCGCATCTGCCATTCCCCTGCTCAAAGAAGGGTCACCTGGAGCAGTCTACTCAGGACTGAGTCCACTTGGGTTTTGAATATCCTCCAAAGATAAAGACAACCTCCCTGGACAGAGGAGTTGCCGTCTTCAAATCAAATGAAAAGGTTTTTTTTTACATTTAAATAGAATCTCCTGTATTCCAGTCTATGTCCATTGCCTCTTGTCCTTTCATTGGACATAACCAGAGGAGTTTAACCCCATCTTCTACGCTCTCACCATCTCACCATTTATGCACACTGATAGTATTCATTTGTCAGCAAAAGTAAACAGAACTATGGGAACAGTAAATTAGCCTCCCTGTGTTCAGCAGCACAAAACATTAATATAAGATCCAACTAATGGAGGATAGTCTCAGCAAATATTTCAGAAAAATAATTTGCGATTTATGTATTTGAGCAGTGTATATCACTGGGTCATAAAGACTGGAAGACTACTTGTGGTTCAGAGGCAAATCATGAGTGATGCATGGCAGATTTTTCTTTTGTTTTAAAATAATTTCAGTCAAGAGTCTAAGTTTCATGAAGTTGAGAGAACTTGGAGTGCTAAATTTGCTCTGGTTGTCCAGAAGCAGATAGGCTCCAGCCTTCATGAAAGAAAGGGAAAAAAATAAGGGGAAAAAAGGGAAAAGAGGGGAAAAAAAAAAAAAAAAGGGTGGGGTGAAGAAATGGTGTCCTGGGAAACTTTCATTCTAACTGAGTGCTTGCTCTATGAATGTATCTATGTCTGTAAAATGACACATGAAAATTTTTGTGTCGTTTTGGGCAAGTGTTGATAGATTAATCTTTAGACTAGTCTGAAAAAGATCTTTTGATAGACCTCCAAGTGTTTTAATACTGACTACTGCTGATCTCCCAATTCTGCATTTTGTCTTGAGAGTAACTGGGGGTTTTGTCTTTGTCCCATGTATCACTGAACTTGTCCAGATACTCCACACCTTCTCTTACGTTTGTGCCAAATCCACATGCAAAAGGCTGATGTCTGAACTCTGGTTGCTTTCTCATATCACTGAAATAGGTAGTATTTCCCTGGTGATGTCTGTACCAGAGGTAAGATCCCTAAAGGAAATATTTCTTATTGTCAGAGCTGGTCTTTTATTCTAAGAGAAAGAGAATGCCTTTTGTGCATTAAGTTTTTACTTTTCTTATATAGTATACAGCCTTATATAGCATATAGCCTTATATGAGGCTGGCTTTTGATTTGAAATCTGGTTTCCAGATTCTCTCCTGTCTTCATAGCTGATTTAACTAATGCAGAGAATGTGAGCAGTGAAAAATACGTGAATATCTTCATTGTATTTCACCTTCAGTTTGGAAAGCTGTGCTCCCAGGACTTCTGGGAGGATTTGAGACAGAGGAGCTATTTTGACAAGTCCAAAGCTACTTATGGATACAAAGTGTTTAGCTGCTGCCTATTTAATTGTTTCTTTCAAATTCTAGCTGGACTTTCTGGTGTGGAGGGGTGGAGTTTTGGATTTTTTTCTTTTAGGTTTTTTGATGGTGGGGGTGGTTGTGGGGGTCTTGGGTTGGTTTGTTTGTTTGTTCTTGTTTGGTTTTCATTTAATCTTTTTACTTGTAAGGAACCTTTTTTTACAACAGCATAATCGTTATCAAAAGTTGATGACATTTAAAAACGATTGTGATATAGAATCATGGAATCACAGAATATTCTGAGGTGGAAAGGAGCCATCAGAATAATTGTGTCCAACCCCTGCCCCTGTGCAAGACACTCCAAAAGTCACGCCATGTGCCTGAGAGCATTGTCCAAATGCTTCTTGAACTCTGTCAGGCTGGTTCTGTGACCACTGCCCTGGGGAGCTGGTTCCAATGCCCAGCCACCCTCTGGGGGAAGAACCTTTTCCTGATAGCCAAACTAAACCTCGTCCAACACAGCTTCAGGCCATTTCCCCAGGTCCTGTCCCTGATCATAACAATAAAGAGATTTGTACCACCCCTTTACAGGAAGTTGTAACTGCAATGAGGTCTCCCCTCAGTCTCCTCCAGGCTGAACAGACCAAGTGACCTCAGCCATTCCTCACATGGCTTCGCCCCCAGGTCCTTCACCATCTTCATAGCTCTCCTTTAGATGCTTTCTAACAGTTTAATGTCTCTCTCATATTGTGGCACCCAAAACTGCCCCCAGCACTCGAGGTGAGGCCACCCCAGGGCAGAGCAGAGTGAAACAATCCCCTCCCTTGCCAGGCTGGTGATGCTGTGCCTGATGCACCCCAGGACACACTTGGCCCTCCTGGCTGCCAGGGCACTGCTGACTCATGTTCAATTTGCCACTGACCAGGACCCCCAGGTTCATTTCTGTAGGGTTTCACTCCAGCCCCTCATTCCCCAGTCTGTCCACACTGCTGCAGCTCCGATCTTGCCTCTGTACAATGGTCTCTGCATCTATGTAAAGAACAAATTTCTGTCTTTCTGCCATATTAAACAGTTGTTAATGTGATCTTGCCAAAATAAATAAAAAGAATATATAAAGTTTAAATTTTAATAATGAAGGATAATTTGGAAATAAGCAAGACTGTCACGAAGCGGAGGAGCATTGCTGTGCTGTAACATGCAGGTTGCTCTGGCCTACCTATTCTCTGCATGCTTGTTCATGTCTTCCTGTATAACACTTTCAATTATGTATTATGGCAGCTCTATCCTCACCTGCATTTTCCTTAAATTATTCAGTAATGTGGCATTTAGACTCTCTAATTCCTATGGGAGTTTTATTTTTTTTTTACGAATTTGAAGAATATTTTAAAATGTAAAAGTAGTGGTTGGTGTTGATGACCTTCTTGGGTTATTACTGCTTTGGTGGGTTTTTTCACTTTTTTGACTAGGTTTTTTTGCATTGTACATGAAATTTTTCTGTGTTGCAATTGTCAGCATTAGAGGACAACTAGAGTGGTTTAGGAATTTTTTTTTGGTTGGTTTTCTGTCACTAAATCCAGCTGTAGTCCACCCAGAAAGGAAATGAGATAGTTTTCCCAGTTCTCTTCTGGGTCTCAACCCGAACTGTTTCCACACCCCTGCCATATTTTCTGCCTTTCACAGAGGTGGTAAGACTTGGTGGTTTTGGCTGGGTAGTGTTCTCTCTCTCCACTTTTTTGTTTGGTCTCAAAACCTGGGTTATGGTGTGGACTAGTGGACATGGCTTGTATACCCAGTGAGATGGCCTTAAGCAGTCAGCTTAAGTGTGAAGTGCGTGACCTCTGTCCTGTGGGAAAAGTACATTATTTGGGTAATATTCACTGTCAGTTGAGAATGAATAATGTAACACCGGCTGGCATAAGATCCTTATGGAGCAGCTGATAAGTGATGGACTGGAAGAGCACCCAGTGAGGTGCATTGAGCACTGACTGGCCAGGTGCAGAGAGTGTTGATCATCAGCAACAAAGTATAGTTGGAGGCCAGGTAACTAGTGATGTATCACAGCGGGCAATACTGGTTTCAGTCCTGTTTAACGTCTTCTTTATGCATAGAAACATGTAATGATGGGGCTGAGTGCTAATGACACAAAACTGGGAGGAGTGGCTGACAAACCCAAGGGTTGTGCTACTATCCAGACCTCCAGGACCTCAACAGGCTGACAGAAACCTCATGCAACCAATGCAAACCTCATGCAAAACAAAGCAAAGTGCCAAGTCTTGTGGGGCAACAGCCCAATGCGCTGGTTTCTGTGGGCTGACTTGCTGGAAAACAGGTTTGGAAAGGTCCTGGTGAACAGCAAGTCGGATGTGAGCCAGCAATGTGCCATTGAGGCAGCAAAGGCCGGTTGTATGTGGTGCATTAGGAGGGATGCAGTCAGTAGGTGGAAGGAGATGGCCTTCTCCCTCTTCCAAGCTGGTGTGGCCACTTTGGGAGTTATGGATCCAGTTATGGTCTCCCCAGTACAAGTGAGGTTTAATCAGAGAATTATCGAGGGAAGTTGTTCCTGAAAAGTCTGTTTTGTTTCCTATTTAAAGTCTGTCCGGCTGCTACTATCAGTTTTATAGGATATATGTGCACACATGCACGCATACACGTGTGTCTGTGTTGTATGTGGTCTGCCTGTTCTATTTTTTAAATAAAAATTTTGAAGAAATACTTTTAGCATTGATATTTTCAACAGGAGCAGACTCTTTGGGTGGGGGAGGGGGTGAGGACAGTAGCTTTTGCTTGTTCAGCATGTGAAATATTTTACAAAGCCTCATACCACATGAGCAAAACCTTAGAGGATTTGACCAGAAGTTGTAACTTTTGGTTCCAATGTTTATTTTGCTCCAGTGTTTTCCTTCAAAATGTTTGGAATTAGAATGATGGAATTAAGACTAACTTGGTCCTGCATTCTATAGCATGAAAAACTGGAATGAGACATGGAACTTTAACTTAGTGTAATTGTTCTGCACTAAAAGATTATGTATCTACTGTTTTTTGGTTTTCCAAGACTCTTATCATTTAAAGGCTTATTTGAAGGTATGTTGTCATTTCCACCTTTACACTTAGTAGCAGAAATAACATCGAAGTAGCAAGCCGTGTAGGTGTCAAATAAGTCGTGCCAGAAGCAGACATTCAGATATATGCATAGCAATAGTCCATATGGACTTATAAATAATTTTTTTTAAGTTTTTTTTTTCTCCTCCACAGAATTTTGGATGTTTATTATTAAATATGTTTGGAGCCTCCCCCTCTGTTAATTTAACTTTGGAAATGGAAAAACTCTTATTCTGAATCATATTCCCTGTCATCAGCAGGGAAAAATTCTCCAGAATGTGCTTTTAACATGTGGGATTTTAGAATGCATGAGAGCTGTTTCCCTGGTAACCAATGTGGAAAATGGTTCTGAATCCTACAGAATATGAATGACATATCTGAAACAGTTTCTGGGTTTTGGGAGGATGTTTTTTCAGTTTTTGTTCCCCACCTCGTCTCCCTGGCCAAAATTTTTTTCCTTATACATCCATGGAAATATAACTTTTGTGTTGTTGGTTAGTAAAAAGTGACAGATAACACTTCAAAATATTGCCTGGCACAGATATCAGGAATGTTTATTGGTAAATGACCAAGAGTAGTGAAAACACATTTTATTTTTGGATTACATCCCTACTGGAAAGCAACAACTTCTTATGAGTAGTAGAGATTAAATCTGCTTTGGCTTTTCCCCAGGTCTTGTCACTGCCTTGTAGTAGTGGAAATGGTCATGGATTTGTTTTCATGTAACTATGTGCATTACACCGTGAAGCTAATTTCAGCATTTATCACAGTACCTCCATGAAAGTAGTTAACAGAATGGGCACAATAGTCCTCCGAAAGTGCTGAATTACTGTAAAGATTTTCCTCTTTGATAACCCTTAAAAATTCCCTTTCTCCTGTTTCAGGTCTCCTCCTTGAAATAAACATTCTGAAAATTTTTCTGCCTCTGTTGGGTTTAAACCCTATGTTTTTGTTATAACCTTATGTATTTTCATAAATTCAGGTTTATTTATTTCAAAGCCATTTTTGTTACATCCACATTTGCACACTAGCTCCATTTAGTTCTGCATATCAAACTGTTGTTCCTACAGTTACAGGAAGATATTTCCCTCTTCCAGTGGAACAGCTTAACAACTGCAACACAAACTATTGCAGATCCTGTGCTAAGGTGGTTTAGTTTGCATGCAACAGTGAATCTCCTAATTTAATTACGAGAAGTTGCTATCTTTATTCTCCTAAATATTTCTGCCCCTTTTTTTTCTGTAGAGAGTCAGAAATGTGGCCTGTCAGAGAGGTTTAAGAGCAGAGGCTTGAGGGTACTGAGTTTTGCAGAGCTGGTAAGTCACCTAAAGCTATAAACATGATTCTCTTCAGGACACTTTCCCAGTGGCCATGCCCAACTGGAGAAAATGTTGTACTTACCCATGTGGCAGTCAGTATTTGGAAGCAGAGGAAAAAAATATGAATGGTTGAAGTGACTGGGAGGAGGATATTTATCCGGCATTCACTGAAATATTTGCATGACACCTTTTGTCTCTGATCTGGTCAGTAGAATACATATGCCATATTGTGGCAGTAATGATTCAACTGCCAATTTCCTGAAAATGTGTTCTGAGAAAATGCTCATCAGAAATGTCACTGAGGAGTAAATTACAATTTGTCTATTTTGGGGGGTACTTGTTTTTATTTTTTTAAGCACATATAACAATTTAAAAACTGCTTGTAGTAACAGAATCCCAAGAGCTTGCTGGTATACAGCCATGTTTTGAAGACTTCCATTCTCTAATGCTGCTAGAATGGATGGCTTTAAGGTGTGATTGTATAATTCTAGGTATATAATGTGTCACTACTTATCTGTTCTATTATCTATATTTTCTGTGCTACCAACTTTTTATTACCTTTTTAGCATTTTTGTTATTCCTACTGTAACAACTATACTTCGTTTTCTAAAGATGCACCAGCTGAGGTCTTAAAACGTACATTCCAATTTGTGTGACCATTTGTTTTCCAGCTATTTTAATTAGAAAGATACTCAGTCCAAGACTAACTGTGTATGCTGTTTCATCCTGAATTTCAATTATCTGTAGTTTAATATCTCAGAAGCAAGCATATTGGCCAGAATACTCCATACCTCAGCCTCTTTTGGAAGCCCAGCCACTTCTTAACGTGCTTTAAAATGATGCTCTGTCAAGATGTGCTTCAAGAGTCTCATCTCATTTTAACTAATGAACCCTGAAGAGTTTTATGGGAATGGAGAGACAAACACCATGTATTGTGGGATTTGTACAGACACACAGGATCCACGGTTTATGCCAAGAGGCACAGCAAGGCACGTAAGGAGTTGCTGGAAGGTAAGGTACAAGAGGAAGACTGTGCACTCTATTTAACGTCAGGTGGGGAGCACAAAACTTGTAAAACCATCTTGTATTCAGGGTTATGAAAGGCCACGGGGTAAAGCAGGATGGCTCTGGTTTTTACCTATGTATTTCATACCACTTTGTGAATCACTTCAATAGCCCGTTTTCTTTTGCTATAGATTGATATAGAGTAGATAAATTGGATATTAATAAAATATTAACCTAAAATTTCTTTAGAAATTAAATTGTTTACATGCACTGAAGAACTCTAGCTTGCACTACAGATGATGATCTCTTCAAACTTGGCTCCATTTGGCTTTGGTGTTTGTGAGACTTGGAAAAAAAATCTTCCCTTAAAAACTGAAATTGGGGGGTGGGGGGTGTTTATTTCACAGCATTGTTATGTATTCCAGACAGTCACATAATGTTTTTTTGTTTAATTCAAGCTAGAGGCACTGTTGTAATGTGATACAGCTGTTTATTTTGAGATTCATAAAATTTAGGCCAGAAATTAAACATAGATTAAGCCATTTTCCTCTGAACTATAAGAGTTCCACTGGCAGTGAAGAAAGTTAGTGGTGAGATGTTTTTGGATGGGTTTTTAAAACTGAATTGTATTTGAGTTGTACTTCTGTTGACTTCTGAAAGCTGACATGTCATGACTGCCTTCCTGAGAGCCATGGTATAAAATGTAACATCAGCACTTTACTGAAACAAATTCCTTCCAAATTTTGTTTTGCATGTGCTCCATCATATTTCTATCATATTTCATATTTCTTTCAAGTAAACCAATACAACACCAAAATTAAAGAAATCACAAATATTTGTTGAAAGAACAGCTATATTATTCTTTTTAATGTACAAAAATATGCAATATTTCTTATTCCTTGTTAAAAAAGTTGCTTCAGTCTTCTTCTGATGGCCATGTTACCCAGAGAGCAGAGCTGGCTTGAATAAGGGACAGATGACAGCTTTGAAAGAAAGGCGTCAATGGATGATGCAAAATACAAAAAAAGGTCATAGAGCAAGAATTGGTGACATTGTTACATATTTTAGAAAAATGGCAGTGATTTAAAAGTAATACATAACATGCTGCACTTTCCTGGGTTACCTCGGTTTAGATTGCTGTTACTGGTAATGGCAGGAGCCCTGCAGTTGGGTGATTGTTCATTACAGTGATGGCAGGGTCTGCTGCAGTACTGAGATACAGCACGGCGACACGGTCGGTCGCAGTACCTTCCTGCTTTGTTATGGCTGAAGGTATGACATTCAGAGGAAGTCTTTCCTCTTTGTATTGACATATTTTCGACACCTAGTGGTACAAAGTATAAATTACTGAAGGTTTATTAATGGAAATACTACTTCAGCGGCAGTAACTGCTTAGTGGAGAAATGAAGCAAATAGCATAGCTCAGACAGTATGCAGCTAATTGTTAAACTTCAAAAATATTACAGTGAATGTTTTAAGAAGAAAGTATAACAAATGTGATTTTGCTCCTGTGCTATCCTCGAATTGGGGAAGAACAAGAAAGGTTGTCTATGACCCTCTCATTTTAAAGCTCTGTGGGACAGAAATGGATTCATTCAGCCACATCACACTGATGCTAAATAACAGGAAATATAGAGAAACTGAAAGGCATTGAGGAAAAGGGGTTGAACAATCACAAGGAGTTTTTCTTCTGAGTACTAACGGAATCAGTAAGGATGACTAAATTTCAGAAGGATATTGTGAGAGTAGGCAGTGAAATGGCAGGTAAAATTAATTGTAGATCAGTATAAAGTAATGCAGATGGAGATAGCACATGCTCTCTCTCTTTTAGTTGCTTACAGTGCAGGTAAGACAATGATGCCACTTCATAAATCTAAGTTTTGTAAACACCTTCAGATTTGACATTTTGGTACTTCAGGTGTCTCAGAGGTAAACAGAACTGATACAACTTTAATAAGAGCTTAAGGGATGGTCAAGCTTTGGAGTGTTTTCCACCTGAGAACCAAAATTACCTGCTTAGAATTCTTCAGTATGGGAAAAGTACAGAAGAAGGTAAACCTGTGTTTTCCTTCTCTCTCATTTCCCCACCAGTCATAGTTTAAGACCAGGCAGCAATCAAGCCTCACCCAACTGCTCACTCACTCCCCTACAGCTGGATGAGGAAGAGAACCAGAAGGACAGCTTACCAGAAGTAACAGCTGGAAGTCTTGTAAGTTGAGATAAGGACAGTTTAATAGGTAAAGCAGAAACTGTGCACACAAGCAAAGCAAACCAAGAAATTAATTTACCACTTCTCATGGGCAGGCAGGTGTTCAGGAAACCAGGGCCCCATCAAGAATAAAAGTGACTTTGAAAGACAAATATCATCACTTCTCCCTCCCTCATCTCTGTATGCTGACCATGATGCCATACAGTCTGAGATATCTCTTTGGTCAGTTGGGGTAACCTGTTCTGGCTGTGTCTCCTCCCAGCTCCTTGTGCATTCCCAGCCTTCTTACTGGTGGGGTGGAGTGAGGAGCAGAAAGGCCTTGACCTGAATAAACCCTACTCAGCTATAACTAAAAAACCCCTGAGTTATCAATACTGTTTCCAGCAAAAATCCAAAACTCAGACCCGCAGTAGCTACCGTGAAGAAAATTAACCCCTTCACTGCCAAAACCAACACATCTTTTTTATAAGAGCAGAGAAGAAAACATGGTGAAAAAATTCATGGGTCAAGATAATCTGTAGAATTTATGGGTTTACTAATTGAGAGACTATATGAACAAAATACAATTGATAGCTTACTTTTTATTCAAAAAATATGATATGCATATGAGGGATACAAATACAAAAAATAATTATCAGACTTTTCTTTATTTAAATTGCTTTCTCTTGTTTTTTCTCCTTAGGATTATACAGAAGAAAGAAAAAAAATATTTAAAGTAAAAGACTGGGAAATCAAAATTCTTTTATTTTTGTTCCAGAAGAAATTTTTGTTGACATAATATCAACAAAAACAAATTCTGGACTTCAGAGACTGGAGGAACTAGGGTTATTCTTCTGTGCATAAGAGAAGTATTTTGGGGATTAATAAATAATTTGTAAAACACCTTTGGGTCCTTGAGAAGGTAACAGTTACAGAAGCAGCTAATATGATTGAGAATATACTTAGTCCTAATTCAAATGCGTATATTTTGATGAAGTTATGGTAATCAGAGTTTATTTGAGGGAGTCTATTTTGCACTCTCTCTTACTGAATTTCATGTTTGGGTTTGTCTTTTTTTTTTCTTCCTATTAAGAAAAAAATATGAAGACTTAATAAGCAGCAAAATTTTTCTTATTCTGAGCACTGAGAACTGAACTGGATACATTCCCATAACACAGTAGTCTGGCAAAATTGTGTTCTTGATGATAGCTGTGCTGCTGGTGTCTTCAGATTCTGAAGATTATTGTGCTATTTTACACTTGCTGGAGTGAGGCGGAATTTAGTGTTGTGCTTCTTTATCAGGGGTAATGAAGCACTGAGTGATAAGAAGAGTTCGGCAAGGCCAGCTTCAGTGGTATATAGAAAGCAAAAACACTTCTGCTTACATGCAGAGAAGCCCCTGAGAGACAACCTGAAAATAACCAGGCATCACTCCAGTCACTTTGCAGAAGACCACTGCATTTTGATCTTTTATTGGGTGCCAAATATAATGCAAAGTACTATAAGTCTTGCAACTGTCATTTGTTAATGGATCTTAGGCCTGTAATGAAAAACAGTTGTCAACAACAGTAGTGAACAAAGAAATTGTGATTCTGCTGTCATAATGTATTGTGAAGGTGTGTTCAGTGCCAAAAAAGAATCACTATGTGTGGTCCCCCACTTTACACCATGTCTGCATTTTCCATGGCATGACTTCTTTTTTCTGATATATTTGTTACCCTATGACACTTTTATTAGTTTTGTTTATTTGTTTGCTTTTTTATTTTTCCTGTATTCAGGTTTGTGCTTTGACCAGGTCAAGTTATCTCCTTTATGGGCTTGTGAATTCTCTGTCTGCTGAATATCTCTCTTTAGTGCTTTTGTAGCAGAGAACAGATTGTTCTGTGCTGAGTGTCTCTTCTTTGTGAGTGTGACGTGTCTGAAAATCCATAACTCCTGTATGGGTAGAATGTCAAAAGGGGTTCTAACCCTCAGAAATAAAAGCATTTTATAGAAGGTATTGAAAGAGAATTTCTTGTTGCTGTTTTCAGCTGTAGATGCTGAAATGGGAGGGTAAGAGGATTTTTTTTCATTTTCTATTGGTCTGACGTTCCGTGGATGAAGTAGTTACGTACTATAGTCATGCTTGATCTTACGTTCAACTGAGAAAAAAAATTTCTCTTAATTTCAGGTCTTGTGTTCTTTGGGATATTTTTTCTCAGCCTCAACTTGAAATTGGAAAGTGTCATAGCATGTTTTGGGTACATTTTATGTGTAAATCCTGGAGAAGTTTAGGAATCTTATAGTTCATAAGGAATACAAGGAATCATTATAGTACTCTGTAAACTCTACAGTTCTGGAAGTGACTGTTCGGTTCAGGTTTTTTCTTCCTTTTTTTGTTTGTTTTGGGTTTGATTATTTGTTGGTTTTCTTGTTATAAACACTCTGTAAAATTTCCTGCTAGAGGTAAACTCATTGAGGGGTTGGGGCTGGAGAAAGTATTATTGATAATCTATATATCACTCTTTTTCCCGTATCATAGAGTGGGAATTGGTAAATAGAGGGTTGGTTGAATAGCCAGTTACAGTACAACATAATTTAGAGTCTGAGGTTAGTCTTTTTGTGTGAGAGCTTGTATTAACTACTTTTACAAACATTTCTTTCTGTGTGATAATACAGACTTCTAAAAAGCAAGCTGAAAGTTAATGACAGCCTGGCTCTTGGCTCCTTTGAGAAACAGTGCTGTGACTACTAATATAGGTAAATGAAAGATGAACTGTATGTGTGAGACACAGAGAAACAAAAAATCATTAGATAGCATTTGATAATAAGTCATTGCTAAGTGAAGTAGTGAAAACCCTTTTTTACTGCACAGGGGTTTTTAATCAACTTAAAGTTAAATTGTGGGAAATTAAATTTCAAACAGGAGTAGACAAGAAATCAGTTGATGATTGAGAAAGGTAAAATATACCTTTCTACTTGTATACATCAATCTTAAAAGGACAATTTAAAAATATATTCTTGGTTGGATGTTTCTGCCAGCCAGTCACATCTTCTGAATTATGTTCGTTTTTGCTGTTGCTACAAATATACAGAAGATACAAGCCCATAACTGGAGATGCAACAGAGATTTTAAAACACGAGTTCAACAAAACTTTTCCCTCATCTTCCAAACTAAAATATACCCTGTATTTCAGGAAAATCACTCTTCTCTCTCTCCACTCTAGGTGACATTAAAAATTTCAATTTACTTACATTGAAGGAGACAAAACTAAATATCAGAATGCATACATTTATCCAGCTAGGAAGACCTTTTTATATAGTTGTCTAGGATGAAGATCATAGAAAAGGAATTCTGTCCTTTTGTTGCAAGTTGGTTTGACTTTATAAATGCACAGGTAAGATGACAGGGCATATGCTTGCAATTAATAACATATCTTTGTAACAATATGTATAATCACTTTTTTTTCCTAGGGAGAAAAACAGAATACCGTGAACAATGCATTTCAGATTCAGTGTGTCTCCAAAACACATTGCGTCTCCAAAACATTTCTTACTTTCCAGAAATAATGATCTAGTGTCCTTTAGTCTTGCAAAGTTGCCCCAGCATGAGTGTGTTAGCAGAACTAATTTTTTTTTGTAGAAAAGAAGTATTAAAATGCCAAATTAATTTTATGGGATAGGTAAAAAGCTTATGTCAGAAAAGAGGAATGCAAAAAGACAAATATAACAAGATCAAATTTGGGAATTACACAAGGAAACCATGTAGTGTGGACAAATGGAAAACACAGCAAAGAGGCATTGGTGGATTTCCTTGCATGTACGCATTTGAAGTTTTGGAAAATTATATAACACAGTTATTTCTTCTCTTCATTATTTTAAACCTTAACAGAGGACCCATTTCTTATAGCACATGTTTTATTTCAAAAGTAATCTGATGGTAATAATTTTATTTTTTTTTAAAGCATATTTAATTGCAATTAAATTTAACAAAAAGACACGATACTTTTAAAATTGATTTTCATTGGTCTGGCACTAGTTCAGGTGATAAAGGGATAGAATTTATGGACAGTCTAGATGTATTTTACAAGTTAATTTTAGAGAGACTCTAATTCAAACCATTCCAAAACATGTCTTGCTTCATAATAAACATGTTTAATTATGGACCAATGCACAAAGTCTGGGTCTAGGCACTCCTAAACAGACGTATCAACTGGATTTTCCAAGGAAATGAGGCTTATATGAAGAGACTAATTATATGTCTTTGGACCTTTTGTGTGATTTCAGCTGAATTCCACAAAGAGGTTGAAGTTAGAAATCTGGAATTCCTCACTTCAGGGAATTTAGTGCTGCTGGATGGTTATAAATAGAGAAAGGAGAAAACTCCAAGAAACCTAATTGCAATAAAAGTGAAGAGTCAGCAGAGGAGAGGCTCTTTTGAAAGCACCTGAAGAAGGAACTGTGTTCATTCAGTCACAAAATGTGACTGAGCATGTAGCACCATATCCTTAGAGACTTGGACAGACAACATCAGATTGTTCTGCTTCCTCCCAGGAAGGGCATAGTTTTTCTTGTTATTTTTTGTTCTATAAGCTATTATTTTGAGTGAGAACACTGGCACCCTTCTAGAGCAAGGCGATTCAGTAACTGCTTTGGGGGCTTAAAGTCGTGTGCTGCTTCACATGACCAAGCATAAAACATGTTACAAGTGAGTTAACTGGTCTCTACGTGGAAGTCGGGAAGGAAATTTTCCACGTCTTAAATGGCAACCTTCGCTGCCACACATGGAATGTGCACGGGCTCAGCTGGGACATGTTTGTTGATATTAAAATATGTGGGACTTGTTGAGGGTGTGTTGGGAGTCTTTGTCTGCTTGTTTTATGTTGATTTTGGTTTGGTCTTTTTACAGTCCGATTCATCAGAATGCCTTGCTGTATTTAAAAATCACCAGACTCCCAGTTACACTGTTTCCAGTAATGCCACTGCTTCGAATGGTGAAGTTCTTTTTCTGGCACATCCTAGTAAAATTTTGTGCTAATAAAATGTAATACTGGTTATTACTAAGAGGCCTGTAGAAGTCTGTACAGGTTTGTAAATGTATGGACCATTTCCTTTTACTTTAAAGACTTTAAGTTTCTCTACTACACCGTGTTGTTGACAAGATTGCATACTGGGATCCATTTAATTTTCTTATTGCTGCCAGTACTAGAGAGGTTGTTTGCGTCATTGTTTGCATTACTCCACTGAATTTAAATAAATATGACTGTCTGGGGTTAGAGCTGTTTTTTGGGGTTTCTTCTGCTTCTTCTTTGGTAAATTCAGAATAACAGGCTGCTGGCAGTCCTCCTTCCTAAACAGGTTCTAGACACACCCAGATGTAAAAGCATTATTGACAGGCTTTTTCTTGTTTTCTTACCATGCAAGATCCAACTAGCCACTTCCTTGTTTTCTAGTGGAATTGCTGAATTACTTTGTTGTTCAAAACAAGTGACTGTAGGCTAGAAACCTGCAGGTATTTCTTTACCTTATAAAATCTCAGAGCTACCAAAAATCTGATGGAGTTTTCTTACTAACTTACAAATTAATTTCAAGATTTGTGTCACCTTTATGTTATTTCTTTGAGGGAGAGGGCTGTTTTGCTTTGTTTTGTGCATTTTTTCATTCTTTTGGGCTTTCTACCGTTCTGTCAATACAATCTTATATTATATACATTTCATTTTGCTTTTGGTCTTTTGCACTAGCGGAGATGGTTTAGCTTACTAGAAACAGAGATTACCCTTCCAGTTATTTCAATTAATTATAACTGACTTTCGGATGCTTCTGGGAAAAAAGAACATAAAAAACTCTAACTGGAACAACATCACAAGTGGAAGAGCAGAAAAGAGGAAAAAGTATGTCTTAGAAAGTGTATACTTTCATGGTTTCTAGCAGAGAAGTGTAAGATGGGAGGAAGGCTGTGTAAATATATTGGATTTTAAAGAATGTTTGAGCTGAACTTGCTTACTTGAGTTGCACTTGTGATAGTGGTGATTTTTAATTTCTTACATCTCCTTATCTTTGAGGTGGGGTCATAATTCTTTTTTTAGAAGGAGCGTATTTTCTCATAGTATACTGTGAAGGGTAACCATACTTTAGACTGCGCTTTTGTTAAGAAAATTAAGTAGTGGTGAATACTGAGTTAACGGTGAGAAAAATTGGGTTGTTATTTTTTTTTAGGCAATAATATGGCAAATATTTTTATTAATATGAACGTTTGTCCAGAGGTACACCCAGAGATCTACCAAAATCAGGTACTCCTCAGAGCTGATACCTTGTTAGATTTTTTCCAGAAAATGTCATGTCTGGATCTCCTGGAATTCATTGAGGCATTTTCTCTTTATCATATTTCATCTAAAATGTTCTGATTTTATAGTTGCTATTTCTATGTAGCATTTGACATAACACAAAAAGTTACACGGGCACACAGCACATAGTTAGCAAGGCTTGGGTTTAGTTCATTAGGAATGATTGGGAGGAAGCCCTTCAGCCAGCAGTGGATTTATTGCACATTGTTCTCCTCTTACTTTACAATGTTAATGTTAGTGGTGTAAATAGTACATATAGATAAGACATGATCTGAGAATGAAAAGGAAGGACAGTAGTGATGGGAAAAATCATTAATGATGCAGTGCTTGTAAGTGAAGACTCCAGGCTCATTGCTGTACTTGGAAGTGAAGGATTGCATATAACAGTTCATACTAGAAGGATATGTACAAGAGGTAAAGATTTTCTTCCTTTTCAGAACAGACTTCAATGTACTGCAGACCAAATATCCTCTCTCTTCCCCATGCTCTTTCCTTTGCAGCAAGTGAATAATTGCCTTGCTGCTTTTGTGGCTGCAAAAACATTATTTATTGGTCAAAGGGATGCTTGAAAAGCAAGTCTCCTAGTAGAGCAGAAGACAGAACAGAGTCCAGTTATTCTCTGAGCTGCGGCTTGAGGTGATTAAAAGTGTCAAAACCTTGCTGTAGAGACTGAAATGAAGTCACTGTACAGAGACAGCTGTGGCAGATATGTTTTTTCACCCAGCTGCTCTATCAGAACTTGATGCATCTGAACTGGAATCTGGATGGAAGCACATGCCTCTGGCTCTTTTGCCTGAGTTCAATCTGGCAAGTTCACATCTGTAGTTGTCACAACAAAATCAAGCAGAGTACATCTCTCAGATGACCTTGGTGAGCAGAATAAAGAAAAAAATTATTCTCAATTAGAAGGCAAGAAAAAATTGTTATTTTAAAATTGTTTCATCAAAGGTTCTAAGAAAATAAAGTTAAAAACAACACAAAAGTCTGTGTTTTTAGACTTGGCATGAGGAACCAGAGGTTGAATCAGTCCTGAGAGGAAGATACTTGGAAATGTGTGTCGCAGACAGAGTTTTGGTATCTGCACACAATTGGCTGTATGAACCACATGTTGTCTGCATGAAAGCCATGTGACTGCTATTGCTGACAACTCTTTCCAGCTCATTGAGATTTCTTGTGCGGTCTTGCTTGCATATTTTGGTTTTAAGATAGAAATGAGTGAATGCATACAGTTGAAAAATCTTTAGTCGTAGAAGAAAAACATGCTATTTTACAGACATATTTATTGTAATATGTGATTAACTCCTTGCAATGGAAGATCTAAGGATTTTATTTTAATGGAAAGTTTAATGGACGTTTCTCTGCAGGAAAATCAGTAAATTTCTATGTTGCTGCAATTAAATCCCTTAGTGAACAAGAAACAAAGAAATTAATTACAGATGAAAAGACCAGTTAGTAGCAACTCAGACAAAATCACTTAAATCAGCATCTGCTGTCACGTAAAAAATGAAAAGGCCACTTCAGAAAGAGAACCAGCTGGAAAGCTCCTCTAGGCCTGCTCTTTCCGTAGTGGTAGATCCTGCAACACATTTTATGGATTTACGATCTCCCAGCAAAATTATTGTTTGAAATGAATTTTCCACAATGAATACGTGGTTTTAGTGTTAGTCCATTTGCTATCAAACACCATGGTTCGATTTTTTCACTCCTGTTTTTCACCCCTGTATGTGTATTGAAACATGATGTGTACTGTTCTTTTAAGGAATTTGACTTAGATATTCTTGCCATGTATGAAGTGACTCTAAAGACCATTATATTGATGCTGGTCAGGAAATTTGAGCGTCTTTCTGGGAGGAATGCAGAGCATTCTGCAGGGTAGAAAAGGCAACTCCTGTACTGGATTTCTCTTTGCATTGTATTGGTAGGTTGTGTGGGGTTTTTTTGGGGGGAGGGGGGTTGTCACATTTGTTTTGGGTTTTGTTGTTGTTGGGGGGTTTTTGTGTGCGTTGTTGTTGGATTGGGTTCTTTGGGGTTTGACTGGGAGACTAATTTGGAGACGTGGAGACATGCCTGCTTGCTGCCTAGAGGCCACACTGCCAACACAGAAAGGAAGCCCTTCTGCTCTAGCAGTGATCATGGTGTTATCTATTTGCAAGGGCTGGTCTACTCTGAGCAGGTGTTTGCTCAGTAGTAGACAGTAGCTGTCAAGTAGAGTCTACAAAGGCCATGTTTACTTTTGAAAAATATGGATTTCAATGGCTTTGACAGTTACAGCACTACTATCTAGTCATCTATAGATCAGCAAGAACAGAGTAAATTAAGGCCAGATGGAACTTGGTGTGCAAACCTTATTCACTGTGCTTCATCAAATTGTAATGGTAGCACTCAGTGGGGAATATTGGCTTTGAGGAGAATGTGTGGTAGCACTGTGGGGAAAAAACTTGCAGAGCTCAGAGCAGCAGCTCATCACAGGAAAAAGAAGCTCTGACAAAACTTTTGTATCTTTTAAATAAAATAGCTTTCTTTCTGTCTCTTGATACTTACCACCTTTACTGAAAATTTGCAGTGGTATAGAATACACGCTCTCTGGATGCAAATACAGTGGAGAAATCCTGAATTAATTTTTTCAATTCTTGCTGTACAGTGAAAAATTGTATTTCTTAGAAGAAAAAAACCAGTAGTATGTTATGCACACATTTTGACTCACTAAGTAAGTGTGACATTAAAGACTATATCTCATGGTTTTTGAGTATTTATAAAATGCTACTTAAAAACTGAGGGGAAAAGTGAACTAATTTGCCCCTACGCTAGAGTGTACAACAAATACCATTGAAGCAACAGAATAAATTAACGATAGGCAATTCACATCAAAGAGGAAAAAGATCACAAAACATCATAAAATCGTAGAATCACATAATGGCTTGGGTTGGGAGTCTTGAAGTTTAGCATCTAGTTCCAGCCCCCTTGTCATGGGGTGGCCTCCCTGACACCCACTGTACCAGGTGGCCCCTAGCAGGGCCCCATCCAACCTGGCCTTGAATGGGGATGTAAAACTGTAATAACATGGGCTTTCAGGAACTGGCTTCAGGTCAGATTTTGTCTCTGTAGTATACTACTTTGAACAGGTTTGGTAAAACAAAGTCTTACAGTAGAAATTCGGAAGAAAATTCATTCTTATTTGGGAATTAAAATTGTTTTGGTGGGGTTTTTTTCCACATGGTTATCTTGTTTCTTCAATAAACAGGTCTGTCCCTCTGAATCCCTCTCTCGATTTTATTGTCTGTCTTAGAACATAAGTATATTCAAGTGGGCAGACGTACTGTTCTGAAGGAAGTCAGTATTAATTTACAGAGAAGTCTCTGAAGCTGAGACTTAATGATAGACAGTCCAATAAAAAACAGGGTAATCATATGCTTTATGGCTGGTATGTTTCTCTCCTGCTGTGTTTTTGTATGAGTTTGTGCTGCTGCAATTTCTTCTTTTATCCTTCTATCTCTTACATATTGGAAAAAAACCTGATTAAACAAGTCTGAAATTTCTAATACCGTAAAGAATTTTTGTAATTTTCACATTTCTCAATAAGTTGCCTAAAACACTTTGTGTGAAAATCCCTGGAAATTGACAAGCACTCTTTTAAAACAGAAATCTAAGTGTAGGTGTCCAAAGAAAGAAGAACTGTGTGCATTGTCAAAACTTTCCTGAGAGAGGAGCTCCAGTAATATAAACCGTTATGGCATTAGCAGAGGAAGAGCGCAGATACTAAACTCCACACTCTTATTTATTCATCAACATTGTTGCAGTAGAAACGCTCTGACCATCTTGCAAGCCTTCTGCCACATGTGCTAGAGGGCAGCTACCTGTCAGAATTCCAAATAAACACTTGCACTTGCCCACCAGTGTCTGAGGAGTTTCAACACTTCAGTTATGTGTTCAAACCATCTGCGCTACAATGAGTTCAAGCCATGCTCTGGGAAAAAAAGAAAAAGATTTATGGGATGAGCAGTTGATGGCTAATGGAATGAAAGAAAACAGAGGTGAGTTTCGTAACTCTGGGTGATCTCCACAGGTCTCTTCCAACCTCAACCCTTCTACGACTCTGTGAACTCTACAGGGATGGTGATAGACAGACCAGGGAGAGGGCACAGTCTTCAGGGCAGTGTGGGAAGGTGTAGTCTGGGAGGTAGATAGTGGAAAAAACAGGTCCATAGGAGTTCTACACCTTTACTGAGTTTTTGAGCAGACGTCTGAGAGGTCTTTTTGGTATTTGCAGGCCTGATCTTCTCCATAGCTGTGAACAACAAGTTCATGTGTCCTGTGTTATATAAGTGCACGGCAAAGCTGGTAATATCCAGCACTGAATTTGTTAGTCTGAAAGAGACTTGACAAGAGATTTACCAAAACACTGGCCTTTCCGCTTGCTTTCTTTTGTTTCTTTTCCTGCTACTTAAAGGGACAATTTTAGTCTCATGAACAGAAGTAAGGTAATTATACACGGCTACAGATGTTGTGGTCTTACAAAAAGAAAGTTGTGAGAGTTAAAAGCACCTTTCTGCTTTACCAGTAGAAAACGAAAATTGATTATTACTAGAAAGACTAGAGTGACAGGATTTTTTTTTTCTTTTTTTCCCCTGGAGTCAACGTAGAAAAATGAAGGGATTTTTCAAGGAAAACCCCTTTGACCACAGGGTATGTTACAGCATTCTAGTACAAAAAAACCCATTTGGGATAATGGATCAGAAAGCAGTTGGGCAAGCTAAGTATAAAGCTGTAGGAAGCCCAAATAGAACAGGGACAAATAATGAGCTAGAAAGTAGAGTAGGAATTCTGAAAGTAAGTATAACTTAATTTTATATGAGTTCGTATTTTATTTCTAGTTGTCTTCTGTTGAATTTCTGTTTGCTTCCTTTTCCTTTTCACAGAATCCCGATACACTCTGAGTTGGAAGGGACTCACTAGGATCACTGAGTCCAATTCTTAAGTGAATGGCCTGTATGGGGATTGAACCCACAACCTTGCTGTTATTACCACCATGTTTTGATGCTGGATATATGCTTGTAATTCCCCTGCTCTGTTGGTTTCTGCTTTGTCCGGTTAGCAACAAATCAAATTAAATAAATGGAACATAACACACATTACACTGACTTCCAATAGATAACATTTCTTAGAAGTCTCTCAAAAGCTGACAGCTATTCTTTTGTTATACCATGTCAAAAAGCCCCAAGAGTGCCTGGCACGAAAAGTGCATTAAAGAATAGCATAATGGACTAGAGAGATATTGTTGCAAATTTCTGGTCTCATTTCCTGTACAACACCGAACACAGGACTTCCTTTCATTCCAGCTAGGCTGTTTTTCTGAAAGCTATGCTCCAATTAAAAATAAAATGAGAATTGCTGTAATAGTAAATTAATTTCAGTTCCTGATAAAGTATTCCAGTGCTAGGTTTTTCTCATAGGAATGGGTGGAAAGTTCCCCTTGCTCTGTTCCATGCCAGGGTTCCTCTTTTGGTGTGTGGAAACTGTTACATATTTGCTGGTTATCTTGCAAAGTCATCTGTTACTTTCTGTTCTACACTTTGCGTGATTGAGTTAGTCTTGCTTATTCTCTTTGATCCCTTAATAGTTTCAGTTCCCATGAAAACGTACATTAGGCATGGCTCTAGTCCTTCAGATGGGATCAGTTCCAAGTTTCTTCATGGTGAAGGATAAAAGAGGCAGGGTGGCTACGCTAGCTTTTCCCCAAGTTTCACTGGCACCACCCAGCCAAGCCTGGCTCCACCCTCTTGACACCCTCCCTCCAGACACTCACAGACATTGATGAGGGCCCCTCTCAGCTGTCTCTGCTCAAGGCTGAACAGGCCCAGCTCTCTCAGCCTCTCCCTGTAAGAGAGATGTACCAGTTCCTTAACCATTTTTGTCACCTC
>VZRQ01007445.1:528907-569228 GCA_013397975.1 Machaerirhynchus nigripectus | reverse complement strand
GGGGAGATAGAGGGGGGACATGGCGAGATAAAGGACACGGGCGGGCACGGAGGGACAAAGAGTTCTCTCTGGTTCTCGTGGAGAGGCTCAGCCCCCACCAAGCCTTTCTTCCCTCCTGCCAGGAGCCCAAATCAGGGAAACACAGGATGGTTTGGTTTGGAAGGGACGTTGAAGCTCATCCCGTTCCACCCCCCGCCATGGACAGGGACACCTTCCACATGACCAGGCTGCTCCAGGCCCCATCCAACCTGGCCTGGGACACTTGCAGGGATGGGGCAGCCACAGCTCCTCTGGGCAACCCGTGCCAGGGCCTCGCCCCCTCCCAAGGAAGAATTTCTCCCTAAAATCTAATCTGTATTTCCCCTCTTTTAGTTCAAAGCCACCCCTCCTTGTCCTGTCACTCCATGCCCTTGTCCATTGTCCTCTCCAGCTCTTCTGGAGCCCCTTTAGGCACAGGAAGGGGTTCTAAGGTCTCTGCAGAACCTCCTGTTCTCCAGGCTGGATACCCTCAGCTCTCCCAGCCTGTCTCCATGGGTGAGATGCCCAGATTTTGCCTGATTCCTTTGCTGGGGACCCCAGGGAGCTGGGGCAGTTGTGTTCAGCAGCTCTGAGTGTGCTGCTCCCAGCTGGCACAGGGGATCGCAGCAGCAAACAGCTTCCCCTTGTTTCCTCCAGCCCCTGCTGCCCTCAGGTAGCTCAGCCTGGTCCTGGCATTGCCACCCTGCCCAGCTGTCACAGGGACAAGCTGGGAACACCACACTCAGCAAGGCTGAACTTCATCCAGAAGCTGAGCCCAGGCTGATCTCAGCATAGTTTTCTTGGTTAGATTTAAAATAATAATAATTTTAAAATGCCCTTCCTCTGTCCTACATGCCAGTGAACATCAGGCTCACCCAGCCCCAGCCTGATTTTCCACTAGTGACAGGTAACATTTTGGTGAGGGTTGTACATTATTTAACACCATATCTTTGGGGAGATAAAAATTCTTTGAGTGAATGCAAGCGTCTTCTCTACACACCTGACAAGGGTGGAAGTGGCTGTTTTACACAAGGCTCATTAAATATAAAACCACGATGTTGATTTCAGCATTTTAAATTACTTGAGCCAATGAAATGGGATAAATATTTGATGGTGGATTTTATTAAATTTCCACCACTATTATGTTACTGCTAAAAATATAAAGATTTCTTTAAAGCCTGCTTGGTGGTCTCCAAAGGCAGATGATTGGAAATCTGACTCAAAACCCGCCTGCAGGGACTGCTTTGGAGATAGGAATGAATTATCTCCTTCCCTCTGTCCTCTGCACGTAACAGCAGGTTCTTCCTGCTCCTGTCAGGGTTAGTCAGTCCCTGAAAATAGCGACAATAGCCTGGGCCAGGCCCGGAGCTGTGGGAGGGCACACAGCCGAGGCTGTGCCCACCGAGGGTGGCTCTGCATGGGATAACCCTCGGGAGCAGCGCGGGAGGGCAGGGAGCATCCCACAGGAGGGTGACTGCGGGGTGGCTGCTCACAGATGTTGATCAGGTTTGAAGTCTCTCGGCTGTCCAAACTCTCAGGATCGTGTTTGTCTCCTCTCCCAGCTTTTGCACGTTGCAGCTCTGCTTAGAAGGCAGAATGGAGCAGAAGCACCGTGTGACCCGAGCTGTGCGCGTGCCCCGAATCTGGAGGGGCCGGGGCACTGTCCCCACAGAGCGCGTGGTGTGGTGTGGGCTGGGGTCACCTCGGCGAGCGCTCACAGCCGCTCTGCCAGCCGTGCAGAAAGGGAAATCCACCGAGGGACTGCAAAGAGGACATCACCAGGATGTTTTTAAACTCTGATTTGACAAAATCCTACCAGATTTTCTCTCATTAGCACTTGCCTCTGAACGCAGCTTGAGGTGAGACCTAGCTTTCAGCAGAGCTGTGGCCCACACCAGAGCCCCATCCGAAAGTGCTGCCCCGTGAATCAGTAGCACATCTCGAGGCAGAGAGCAGCAAGTTGTGCAGTCCTGAGTCTATAAATATTTCTGTTTGCCTTTGAAAGGATTGCTGCACAGTGGCACTTTCTCTCCCTGTCACATAATTAACTCTTGCTCACTTTCTGTCACTTGTCCTGCGATAATTCAATACATAAAGTTTAAAACCCCTCAACAATTTGATTCTTGGCATTTAAGAGTCACCAATTTCTGGGCAGATGAAATCTCCCAGGACAGAGCTGGTCCAAGCAAAGGCACACGCCCATGGATGAGCACCTGAGATGGAGAAGGCAGCTGGGCCAGGTGGCACTTTCTTAGCAGAACAAGAAGCCATCGGGATTTTCCTGAAAAGGTGTGTCGTTCCCTGGTGTCCTACAGGAGGGGGAGTTTAGGCCATTCCAGGAATCTCATCACAGTTCAGTAGCTCCCTGAATTAAAAAAGGATAATTACAGCTGAAACACCATGGAGCAGGGCCATGGAACAGGCTATTGAGGTCAGTCCCTTGTCCACTCTCACGACTTCTTCCAGAACTGGAGCGAACTCCATGCCGAAAAACCCCCACTTGGATTTCTTTTTTTTTTACCTCTGGTTCCCAGTGCCAGAGGTTACGTGTAAAGAGCTGTAACTGCACCTTGGAGAGGACCTTCTACCGGCAGGGATCCTCAGACAGCATCTATCTTCAAAAGAGCAGGAAAAAACAATCAGAGGAGACATGTTCTGTTCATGCAACAGCAAGCAATATTGTTCCCTTGGTAGGAATCACGCTAGGACAGCGGCTCCAGTGGCCCGGAGCGCCGCATTCTTACGCATTCCTTCTGACTGGGGACTGCAGTGCAACAGGGGCGATTCTGTTATCAGCCCTGGGAGGCTCTGGTAATGAACCCACATCCTCATTACAGTCTGTACTAACCCACATCCTCGTTACAATCTGTGCTTCCTACCTCAGGTATTGCCTCTACCCAGCATCGCTGCTGATCTCCTGTATCCCGACTCTTTTGAAGCAGGTTTTCCAGGAGCAGCTCCATTACACGATGCCACAGCTCTGAGTCATCTCCCACCTCTCCACGGGGCCGGCTGCATTGCCTTTGTCATCTGCACGGCTCGCATCCTGTACAGAAGATGTCACACAACTGTCCAGACACCGTCCCAGTGTGTAGTAGCTGCTCTTCAGAGACAGATTAATCATGTAAGCGGAGAAAGACTTCAGCCGGGCACTCCTGCTCAAGCAGCGCGTTTCTGGGGCTCTTTTCTGCGTGCACAGGTAGTGCTTAATGCTTAACACAGAGTCGGAATTAAAAACCGCCCAGGAAGAGGGTTTAGGGCTCAGAGCGTTCTAATAATGCTCTCACAGAGCCAGAAACTTGACTGCCACCTCTTCCTGTCCCTTTCTGTGTCTCTTCCCAGGGCAGAGGGGTGACTGGTGTAATCCCAATCCTCCCAGGTTCCAGCAGAAGTGCCTTGCTTTCTTCTTACCATTGTCTTGGGTCGTTTTCTTCACTACATGACCCTTGCTGGTTATTCTTTTCAGCTAAAAATACCTGCTCCTCACATGTCCGTCTGGTGGGCAGGAGCCACCGGGGATGTTGTTTTGACACTTTGATTTGATGCAAGGACACACGAATAGAAAGCCACCAGTGAATAGAAGAATAAATCTATATGTTCCTTGCTGTCACTTCAACTAGAAAGCAAAGCTGGCAGCTCTCGCTCTTCGGGGAATCTGAGATTATTTGGACAAAGGTTTCCCCGTGGGTGGCACACTCGCAGGAACAAAGGAGCGGCGTTCACAGGAGGAACAAGTGTCCTGCAGCCAGCGTGATCAAAAGCCAGCCCCGGAACCGTGTGTACACTGGGTTGGGCAGGACACATTGAACAACAATCAGGTGCACAAGAAACCCATTCAGAGAGAGGGTTCTGAGGGAATTGAAACAAGCGTTGGCCCGGCTTCATCTGCAGACAATAGCACTGTTTAAGGAGAAGCTGCGACGCTCTGTGTGGCTGTGCTTTTGTTAGCCTGTTTAACAGGAAAAGAAGTAAACCAAGTTCCTAGGCAGTGCCCAGGAAGGTGGGTGGGTGACTTACCTGTGCACAACTGACATAGTTTCCATGCCCGTCCGTACACCAAGGTTTGTCATTGCTTCTCTGTGTCCTGCCAAAACCCAGCCACATCACCAGAGACTTTTGCTCTTGTGCTTAACTTGGTGCGTTTTGGTATCAGAACTGTTTCAGGATAGATTTTAGGGTAGAGAGAGAGAAAGCACTAACCCCTGTTCTGGCCAGCTTGGAGCATCCCGTGCTGCTTCAGGGGCCAGAGGCAGCAGCACTGTCATCTGTGGACCTCCTGTCCCACCTCCCAGACCTCCTGTCCCACCTGCAGAGCATCCTGTCCCACCTGCAGAGCACCTGTCCCACTTCCCAGACCTCCTGTCCCACCTCCCAGACCTCCTGTCCCTCTTCCCAGACCTCCTGTCCTACCTGCAGATTGCCTGTCCCCCCTGCAGAGCACCTGTCCCACCTGCAGGCTGCCCGTTCCACCTTCCAGACACTGTCAGGCTCCTCTCCACCAGCATCAGAGCCAGCAGAGCTGCTCTGGCCCTGGAAGTGAGCCTGGCCCTGTGCCAGCCAGCATCCATAGCAGGGTGATCCTCTCTGTAATGGATTTCTTCCAGCAAGGGAAAGCAGTGCAGTGCCCCTTGTTGCTCACACACAGCTGAACACTGGCTTCTCCTCCCCTCTAAGCTCTCCAGAGACAAACTGCTCTGGCCAAGAAGTCAGAAGGCTGGAGCAGCCCCTGGATCACGCTATTCCCTAGGGACAGCACTGTTTTTACCACTGCTGACGTTCCTGCTGTGTTGCCAAGGCCGAGCTTCCCTCTCTCCGTGTGCAGCTTCCCCGCACTTGACCCGCGGCGCTGCTCTGCATTTGCAGCTCCGCAGTTCTCAGCGCTTCGTGCTCTCGGTCACACTCCTGCGCGGGAAAGGGACACGTCCCCCGGCTTTGTCTCCACGCTCGGTAACCACGGAAGGAAAAACCCCTTAAGGAGTGCCAAGGTTGCATCTTTGGGAAGCAGAACTGTACAGGTGTGCACTTCCAGAAGTGCTGCAGACAGGAGTTTATTAGATTCCACTAGCATGGCAACTGCTGCATTACAGATGCCGGAGACTTTGGAAGGAAGCCAACCACCAGTTTCTCAAGGAATATTTTATCACCATTGGGCTGTGCTGAGTGAGAATTCTTCTCCTCAAAGCAGGGAGAGCTGGGCGGGAGGAGGAGAGGGGCCACCACAGTCAAGTTGAAGCAATTCTTTCTTCTGTAGTTTAATCCTCTTCCCTCCCCTTGATATACAGTTTATTTAATTGTGGAGACAAGATGCATTGCTTTCTTGAGGGATTGTGGGAGAATATGTGTAATCCAGGGGCTGTAATTGAACTCGGTAATAATAATTATACTTCTCTTCATTAATATGTCTTAAAGCTCATTACAAACTATTTTCGTGCCAGCATCTTTGCCAAATCCCTACAGGGTTAGAGATAATTTCTTATTCCAGTAGAGCAGTGACTTTAAGGACTCCTGCAGGGCAGCAGCAACAGTCAAACCCTGAGCTCGCTGTTGAGGCCAGGGAAGCATGATCCCAAGGGATATGAGGGGCTGACCAACATGGCACAGCTGGTCAGGGGCTGCCCTAGGATGGGGAATCCCCAGGCTTGGTGTCACTCAGCCTGCAGCAGCTTCACTGCTCCCTGCTGGGGATGAAGCACCTCTCCTCTGAGGACAGGCTGAGAGAATTGGGATTGTTCAGCCTGGAAAAGAAAAGGCTTTGGGATGATCTAATTGTGGTCTTCCAGTGCCTGAAGGGAGCTGACAAGAAAGATGGAGAGAGACTATTTACAAGGGCCTGGAGAGACAGGACAAGGGGAAATGGCTTCCCACTGAAAGAGAGAAGAGTTAGATGGGATATTAGGAAAAAATTCTTCCCTGTGAGGGTGGGGACGTCCTGGCACAGGTTGCCCAGAGAAGCTGTGGCTGCCCCTGGATCCCTGGCAGTGTCCAAGGCCAGGTTGGACAGGGCTTGGAGCAACCTGGGATAGTGGAAGGTGTCCCTGCCCACATCAGGGTGTTGGAACAAGATGAGCTTCCAACATAAACCATCCTGGGATTCCGTGATTCATCTGGACTGGGGTCGGTTGGGCTCTGAGAATGCTGTTCCAAGCTCAGTAGTCAGTCATGGCGCAAAAAATCCTGCTTGAATCTGCCTGTCCAGAGAAGGGGAGCCATTCCTGAGCCACGAGGCTTTCCCGAGCTGTTCCGCCTGGCTGGAGCGCCTGCGGAGCTGCGCCCACCGCCGGCATCCAGCTGTGCTCTGACAGGCAGCGCCTGGCGTGGGGGGCCTGTGTCACTGCATGGCCCGAGGAGTGGATCTAAAAGTGGATGCTTTTCACTACAAGGATATCTATTCCAGATCACAAGTCTGCAATTAAAATGAAAAATTCAAACTCATTTTAATTAGACAAGAGATATGAGGGACGCAGTGCATTAAGGTGTGTTCCAAACTCTCAAGTCCCATTATCGCTGAAGTGAGGTCCCGGTGCAAATCCCAGCGTGCAGGGGGCAAAATGTTCCCTAGGTTTAAAATAATGTTCTGCCTCTCTCCAAGGAAGGGATGTGGCTCGTTCAGGAATGCTGCTCGTTCAATATTTAAGTTCAGTCTGTGCGACACGCGAGGTACCTTAGCATTCATTATCCTGCTTGTGCCAGCATCTCTGCCGAGTCCCCGGTGCACTGGGGAGAACCATTTTCCTGCTACAGCAGCAGCACTGAGGTGTGCTGTGGCAATTACAGGGGAATATAAATTTCCAGCTCTCCTGAAATCGCAGCACTCCTATTGAAGCAGCCCACTGGCAATGTGCTAAATTTGCCCAGACAGCGGCAGGGCCAGACAATGATGGCCTGTGGAGATCCTCCGGAATAGGCTGTGTGCCGCTGGGTTGGCTGTGGATGAAATGCACTCCTCTGTCACCGGCTCTCCGGCTCAGAGCAGTTCCAAGAGGGAAAAAAAAAAAAGAAAAAGGAGCAGAACAAGCGGCAGCAGCACAATAGGCTTTCTTTGAAGCAATTCTTCCAGGTATGCGTGCACTTGCTCCCTGGATCTGCAAGTATTTGTCAAATAAATTCAATTTATTTTCTCAAACAACCGTTCCTGCTTTTCGTTGGAATCTCTCCCGTCGAACTCGCCCATCACATTTTAAGTTCCCATTCCCCAGAGCCACCATAGCCAGGAGGAGCAGAGCTGCAGTGTCCCAGGGGGCTGCTGGCCACCCAGCTGGGCACAGTAAGGGACAGTTCTGCTGCTTTTGCTCTGCAGAGCCCTCACACCATGAGCGAGGAGAGCTCTGAGCTGGATCATCGGCTCCAGGTGGAATTTGCAGAGACAGAAGAAAAACAGATGACAACGGAGGAAGTTTGGATGTTTGAATGGCAGGCACAGACACCTGGAGGGTCCTTGCCGTGTCCTGCCTTGGAGCAGAACGGAGCAGAGGTCAAGTCCATAGCTGTCCTGGCTGGGGGGGACCGTCCCCTCCTCCACATCCCCCTGTGGCCGCGCATCCCTGAGCTCAGACGAGACCCCCGTCTCACAGGGAATGCCAGAGAGCCCCGGCAGGAGCCGGCATGGCTGAGGGCAGCAGAGCACGGAGCAGCAACTTGGAAATCGTCTCTGCCTGTCTCAAAGCCGCCTCTGTGCTGTGAGCACAGCTCCATGCGGGAGCCAGACAGCTGGGATCAGACAGGCACCGCACCGCCAGGCTGGTGCTTGTCAGCTCCTGCCGAGGGATGCGGAGGAGCACACGCCGCACGCCTCCGCTCCCGCTGGAGAATCCTCCTCTGCGGCTGGAGCAGTGCAAGGGCTCGTCTGAGGGACGCTCACCCTCCTCCAGCTCCCCTGTCCCTGTCCTGACGGGAGGGAGGGTGGGAGCCCCACAGAATGGCTGCGCTCACACCGAGCCTGTTCCCACATCTTCCTCCCGAGCCCTTTGCTTCTGAGAAGATTTTTGCCTCTGAGTTTCTCATCTCCTTCCAAAACATGACACATCCCTTAAACTGACTTGAATGTAAACGATGCAAATGCAGGGAGAAGGTAATTAGTCTCTGGAGGCTACAACTGTGTTTTAGGCAATGAAATCATTGGAGACGGGGACTGTTTCACCTCACTGAGAAAGGAAGAAATCCCTCAAGAGTTGGTTTGGGGAGGGGTGGGCTTGCAGCCCATCGCTGCTGAAAGCTGCCACCCTTTCCTTGCAAGAACTGCCTTGGATTTAAGCTGCCTTTAGGGCTTCGTTCCCCAAAGCGGGACAGGAGGAGGCTCAGGCAGCAGCCCCCAGTGACACACGCTGTTCTCATCTCCATCTGCTCAGCCCATGCAAACACCCCACCCCTGAAAACCCCCAAATGCTCATCCCCTGTGCCCTGACGTTCACCCCGTGGGTTCTGCCTCCCTGCAGCACCAGCTTGCCAAAACTCACTCCTACTCCCTGGCCATGGAGGCCTGAAAGTCATTCCTACCCTGGCCCAGGAGCTGCAGCTGCGGTACTCTGGCTGGGCTCATATGTTCCAAATCACCCTAATGGCACTTCAGAAATGCAAATAAAAGTGAGATTATGATATTTTACGTAAATAAGCAATGTGGCAATCCCAGCCTGGCTTGGCCTGCCAGGCAAATTCACTGGAGAGATATTAACATTGAAATATGTGAGCGTGTTTGCATGGAACATTTATTGTATAACTCTGGGCTCCAATAAAGCCTTGTATAAATTATTCATTTTGGAATCGAGATGAAATGCCAAAACCCACCCACCAAGGGACTGCTTCTATTACTACCAGAGATCTAGTCTTAGTTAGCAGCTAAGCTGTTAACACAGCTCACAAGGTGATTCCAAATGGGGAATAACCCGTTGCCTCCATGTCACCACCACGTGCCCTGTGCCGGGGGCAGCAGCTGGGGACCCCCACACCCACACCCGCTGCTTTAGGGGGAAAACCTTGTCCTGAAGAGTGTGAACTCCTGCCTGCCGTACTCATCCGGGGAGCCGGGAGGGCAAGGAAGTGTTCGTAGAGGAAACCAGAGCTCGGACAAGAGCCTGGCACGCTCGGAGCCGCGGGCCGTGAGCGGCCGCCTCGCTGCGCGCTGGGCTGGGAGCCTCCGGAGCCCGGACCCCGGGAGCAGCCCCCGAGCGTGTGCCCACGGAGCTCAGCGGGCACCGCCGGCTGCCCCGGGGCGGAAACCTGTGACTGTCGGGCACCCGCAGCGCCAGCACCTCCTGTACCAGGGCACAAAATCCCGGGTAGCAGTTGCCATGGCAACTCCTCCTCTTAAACACTGCTGTTAAACAGTTGCATCGAGGCCTCCGCGAGCATCGAGCATCGCGGGCCCCCTGCGAGCTTCATCACAGCGGCCGCAGTCATGACAGGACCCTGGTCCTGATCCTGATCTTAATCCTGGTCCTGATCCTGGTCTTGGTCCTGTTTCTGGATGATGCATGGGTTTGTGCTGCTCCCTGCCTGGCACACTGTGCCGAGGCGTAGCCACAGGTCGCTGTTCTTTCTGGAGCTGAAGGCTGACATTAAGGAGCCAGTTACCAATTTGCTGTTGAAAATTACTTTTTTCCATCTGAAATACCTGCGGCGCCCAAAGTGCCCAGGTGTAGCTGCAATTAGTCTTCCACTCGCCCCTTCCTCCCGCCCTACGCCTCCCCCCCTGTAGTTGCCAGGAGGCAAAACAAAGTGATGGATCATGGATGTGAGTTTGGGGACTGCTGGCTTCCCCGATTTGAATGGGAAGGGCTGCAGGGACGTCTTTTGAGCAGCGTGTAGCCTGCCCAGCCTCACCTCCAGCCCACTCAGGTGGGTGGCAGGATTCTCCTTCAGCCTCCACACGGCCACTGTTTCCCCCTTCTCTCCCAGCTGGGGCAAAGACTTGATGATCTTGGAGGTTTTTTCCCAACATAAATGATTCTGTGATTCCGTGATTCTGCATCAGCAGCACTGGACATCCCAGCCAGGGAGTCAGAAACCCATGAGTGCCACTGCAGTCCCAAGACACCGGGCCCTGCGGGCACATGACGTTCTGGGAGCACATCTGGGAATGGCAGCAGCAGTGTTCTGTTCCAGCAGCAGCAGCCCAGCACTTGCACAGTCCCAGACATCCAAAGTCCCAGGCATCCCGTGCAGCTGCAATAAGTTCTCCTTCCCTAATGTAGCTTTTTTATATCAGCAGCTGTCTCAGGCTCCAGCAGGGTTTTATGGATCATAAGAAAGGCTAAGTGGAAGTTTTCCTTTTTTAATTTTTTTTTTGGAAGCTGATCAAACACTCTGAGTCGAATGGCGTGGTGTGGTGTGGAGCAGGGAGCAGTGACAGGTGGAGGGGAGCTGCCGGTTCCCTGGGAAGGGACACGTGTCCCACAGCTGCACCGTGGCCCTGCACCACCCTCCAAGGACACCACTTTTGGCCCCAGAGCAGGGATGGGAGATGGGAGCCACAGAAGGGCATCAGTGACACGGTGATCTTGTGCACCAGCCTGCTCCTGGCTTGTTTTGGCTGCAGGGTGGGGAATACTCACACTGCAGGGAATGCTAATAAGGGGTTTGTGTGTGAGAGAGAAATAGAGGTGAAACCACCTATCACAACTGTGAATAAAGGAATTAGGAGAGTAATAATTACCCATGCATGAGATTCCAAGCAGAACAATCATCACAAGTGCCGTATCACTTGCTGTCTGGGTCTCCACAGACATCTCCCACCCCTTGGTTTGTGTGACACTGCACAGCTCCGATGCTCCGCCACAGCTGCCAGCCCTGGGACCAGAGCTGTCAGGACCAGGGGAGGCCTGAGAGAGCATTTTCTTTCTTGGGGAAGCAGCCAAGTGATTTCTTTCCCTTGTAACCCCATGTTGAGAAGCTGAAGACAAACACAGCCTTGTCTGCAGCTGGACCTCAGCGGTGGCAGACTCCATGGACGGGTTAGGAAACATGCCCTGGGAATGCAGACCAGGTATTGGGACTTTAAACAAAACTTCACTCTGGAAAAGTCTGGAAAATGCATCTTGGGCTTCAGAGGCCAAGTCGTGCCATCTCATTGTGCGGCGGAGATGAGACAGTTCCAGACTGTGACATCTTTAGCAGGGATTTTATCTCCTCGCCCACAGCGGTGTGATTTGGGAGGCTCCATGTTTTGGCAAGGAGATGATCCAGTGGCTCTGAGGACCTGGAGCCAGCGGTGTCACAGCCTCTTCACTAAGCTGGTGTTTAGAGCCTGTGCTGGAACACTCGTTGCACAAGTTACCAAGGCTGTCTCTCCCCAGCATCAGCTGCTGCTTGCAGGGAGGGACCGGCCAGATTTTGACTGCCAACAGGGCTGGAGCTGCTGCCCACCTCCCCATTGTGCAGGGGAGAGGGAAATGGGATCAGGATCTGCCCTTCCTGTGGGAGACGGGCGAGCATCCCTCATGTGTGGGTGCAGGGGGCTGAGCTGTGCCCCCCAGTTTGTGGTAGTAGTCAGGGCCTCATTGCACCACTCAGTGCTATGTGGGGGAGTTTGCCGTGGCTTCCCAGCTGGATCACGCCTGGCAAGTGCAGCTCAGAGGGGCCACGTGCCAGTCCCCTTCCCACCTGCCCCAGCCACTGGAGGAGAGTCTCATCCTGTGCCAGCACCTTCCCACGCAGCATCGCGTGGCACGCCGAGGAGGCTCAGCCTGCAGAAATCCAAACAGCGAGGAAAAATGTCAATAAACATACATTTTTTACAGTCCATTTTTTTACCCTGGCCAGCTTTAACCTGTTATTGCACCAAGCCATTAAATCCCCTCCGTGAGGGCAACATGCCATTTGTGTAATACAGCGTAATGGGACCATTAATGCCTCCCCTCCCTGCCACAGCACTGCTCCAGGAGAGGCAGTAATATCCACATTCACAAAACCAATCCCTTAGTTCCAGGTTATTTGCCCTTAATGCAATGATATTGCCGAAATCCCCCCTAAAATTAGCCCAGGTGATTTTAACAAAACCAATAAAGCATATTAATTAATAATCCCCGTGTTGAATACATGAATACAAACAGGTCGTTCTAGCTGTCTATGAGCTCTTTCAGGAGCAGAAGGGCTTGTGATTTCTTGACGACGGTCACCAGAGGACAGGAATAATTCGCAGCCGAGTGGCTCGATGGAGTCACAGCTGACTTGCCCTGAGAGCGGGGCCCCATTTTTAGCTGTGAGACTGGCGCCATGCTCCGTGTTTGCTGGTATTTTCATTTACTGCCCTTCCGTGGTCTATGTTTAAAAAATAATTAAACAGCATTTCCAGTTCAATACTGTTGGGCTCTATTAGTGATACAGTCTAAGGTGCAGAATTAAAATAACGAAGGGAAGCAGTACTGCCTCCTGAAGCCTGCAGCCCCTCTCCAGGATGCAGCCCCATCCCGGGGCTCCCTGCTGTCCCTGTCCCTGCCCAGGCCAGCTTGCAGTGACAGGGATGGGAATGGGGATGAGGATGGGGATGGGGATGGGGATGAGCATGGGGATGGGGATGAGGATGGGGATGGCGGTGGGGATGGCGGTGGGGACGGGGATGGCGATGGTGATGGGCTGCCAGTGGAACGGAGCCCGGCTCTGCCAGCCCAGCCCCCGGCTCCCCTCCGTGCTCTCCGGAGTGTCCTTGTTCCCCAGCCCACAGCTCCACTCAGAGCACACAGCTGAGCCATCTCTGCTCTTTTCCTGCTTCTGACATAGCGGCTGAGGCTGCTGGCAGAGTTTGCCAGCCGAGGAGAACGTGAGAGACAGCGCGCTGTGATTATTAGCCACCCCCTTCTGAAAGCCTTGTCATTAGCAGGGTGACGTGGGGACAGCCACCAAGGTGCTGTGGGCTGTGGGCATGCAGCAAGCAGGGAGGACCATCCAGGGCCAAAAACAGCTTGGGAAAACCCTGTTTTGAGCATGTCTGGCTCTGGAAGTAGCCCAGAGCACCGTGCAGCAGGGGGGCTGGAAGCAGAGTGGAGTGACCCAGACGATGTCCCTGAGAGCAGCGGGAGAAGCCGCCGGTGCCAGGCCTGGACACGCCAGCTCCAGCAGCGTGACCACAGCGCTAACTCACAGTTAGAAATGTTTGGACGCTGCTGAGATATGTATCGACAGCAGCAATTAATCCCCTGCTTTGTTTGCTGACCTGCTGCATAGGAAGGGTCACACTCAATTCAGCTGCTGAAACACGCCGTTATTGTCGGAGGCAGCGACTTCCCTTCATGCCTCTTGCCAGCTTTTAGATTTCATTCTTCTAAATCCTGGCACTGAAAAGCACCACCCCAGGCAGCACTGGAGGCTGGCGCTGGTGGAGACGGGAGCGCCGGCGAGGATGTCCCAGGGGATGTGTGTTCAGGACAGCTGGGGGGGGCTGGCACTGCTTCCCTGCCAGCTCCACGCCTGCAGCGCTCGTGTGCCAGCCAGAATCAACATTTCGTGGGCTTTAACCTTCTTCCAACTTCTCCTCCTCCTTTTCCTCCTCCTCCTGTTCCTTCTCCTTCTCCTCCTCCACCACACAGCCGCGGCTCCTGCTGAAGCAGCTTTGGGAAGGCTGTGGCACGGATATGCCTGCCAGCAGGTAGGGCCCCCACCCCAGCAGGGAGACTCGGCCTCATCCTCACAGCTCTCCCTGCCTGCACATGCAATCCAAGGAGAAATGAGTGCTGAACTCACTGCCTGCTCACGCCACCCGCTTGGCTGCCACCCTCGAGGTGCCAAACATGTCCTGGGAGCACAAACCCACCATGTGTGACTGGTCCCAGCTCTGTTCTGGCTTTTCCTTCCAGCACTGTCCTTATGCATTTTCTGTCAGGAATTGATTCCTACTCTCCTTTCAGAAGAAGATCAAACAAGCCCTTATGTCTCCCTTGGCTGCTTCCTTTGCGGATTTTTAAGTCGTTACCCTGGGTTTGAAGTTTGATTAAAAGGGAAGCGAGGAGCCCTGGTGTGGGGAGCCCAGGCTGGAGCCATTGTGGGTTGGAAGCACAAGACCCCAGAGACCCCAGCTCGTGCGGCACCAGCCCCTCCTGCCCCACACAGGATCCTCCAGCCTGCTCAGTCCATTCTGCTGCTGCAGGGGAAATCGGAGCTTGTGGCCACCATTTTCTGCCCTCATATTTTATTTTTTCTAAGCAGCACTCAGTCGTTGGCACCTTTCATCTCCTGCCCAACACCCCAGCACAGCCATCCTCTGAAAGAGCCGTCCAGGAACACAGCCGAGTCCACAGCCGTGTGCAGCTTGGGAACCATCTGCCTCCCGATTCCACGGCAGCAAGAGCTTTACGTTAGATAACACCTGTGCGTTAAACCTTCATCCCTCACCGGCTGCCGGTGCTTAAACAGCAAAGCTGAAACACGCTGGGATTTACAGGATTATTATGTACGTGTCGTCATCTCGAACAATGGACGTGGATTTGTGACAGACGATGTGGGGACGAGCTCCGAGCAGGAATTGTCTCCCCGAAGACAATGCCCTTGATGGATAATAGCGGAGCCACCTCCGAACAATCGGGGGCTGATTTTTATTTTGGCTTGAACTCCGCTTTCTCAGCGCAGGTGTCCAATTTGTCCCTGCCTGTATAAATCCCACCAGTTAAATGACTCAGCTGTTGGCACAAATCAACCCGGGAGATGTTTCCCTGGCTGGGTTTGTACCTCAGGAAGGCAGAAATACCATGCCCGTAAAAAAACAGTCAGCTCTGGTATCCTCATGCCCTAAAGGAGATTTATTGGGATGAGTGAGGTTAAAGCAGTAGTGGGTTTCTGACCCGCTGGCTCAGGCTTCCCGGCACTTCAAAGATCCATCTGATGCCCAAATCCTGCCCCAGGTACCGGCGCAGGCAGCAGCTGGGATTTATGGCTGGGGCTGGCAGTGGGTTAAGCACCATAATCTGAGCGAGCGTTTCTGTAACCTTCTGACAAGGGTAATAACCGGAATGAGATGCACGTTGTTCCCAGGAATTTATCAAGCTGAGATTGTCTCTCCCCCTTGGGAAAGGTCACAGTGTGCCTCCTTTTATGGAGAACAAAAGACCAAGGGCGGCTGCCCTGGGGTGCGAGTGAGTGTTTGTTTGGAAAACCTTTAGGTGAGAGGAAGTTCATGGTAAAATGGTGGCGAGCGAGGCCGGGCCTCTGAGCCTCACAGAGAGCCTGCTCCCATCCCATTTTACCTTCGCAAGCCTTATGAGTCCCACAGTTTTCCACATACAACAGGCAGGGATTGCCCTCACCGGGGCAGGGCTGTTCTTGGGCAGGCTGGTGTGGGCAAAGCAAGGTGAGGCCAACCCGTGCAAGCCCACCCTCTGCAGAGAAAATCTCTGTAATGCAGAGTTTGTGTGTGGTGCTGCTCTCACAGAGGCTGTGACCAGCCCCTGCTGCCCGGCCACGTGCCAGATGGTGCCCAAAGGTGGGAAAACTGAGAAAACTTGAAGAAAATTCAGAGCTCCCAAATGGAATAATCTTTTTTTTCTTTTCTCTTTTTTATTTTTTTGCTGGAGCAAGGTAGCACATGGGTGTTCCCACCTCATTGCTCCCCCTGGCCAGGCTGAGGTTCCCAGGTCCCCTCAGACTCCCAAATTCCCAAGCTGCCTTTCCCCTTCTCCCACCCTCCCCAAGCTGCTGAAGCCCCATGTGCCTCAGCAGCTCAATCAGGAGCCACAGCAGCCTTGAGCTGTGGGTCCTTGCAGAGATTCTGATCATTTCGCATTGTTTGAGGCTGAGAAGTAGAGCCTGGATTGTGTAAAGTAATTAAATAAAGCCGTCGGTCCTCCCTCTGAAGTGGCTGTGCCAGCAGTTTCATTATGGTTTGTTCTCTTCGGAATGTGACCCGGACAGCTCTTACACCACCCTGAGGTTTCACTTCAAGGATCTTAAAAGGAAATCAATTATTTTTAGAAATATAAATATTTTATGAAGCTGCTTCTTTTTGTAATGATGGAATAAAGAAAAATACGGCCACTTGGCTCTTCAGTGACAGGCGGGAGATGCAGCAATCCCACCTCGGAGCCTGCGGCACCTGAGTCACCTGCTCCAGGCATCCCAGCAAGGAGTCTGCAATGGAATATCCCCTGTTCAATTATACATCTTGGAGCTGCCAGGGTGATCAGACTCTGGTTGAAGCCTGCTGCGAGGGGAGAGGCAGCAGCTCCCTTCTGCCTCGGTGGTCACGGTGCATGGGCAGGTGATGGCAGTGGCACAGGTGGCCAAAGCAGCACTGGGGACCTCCTTGCTGGTGGGTGACGGCGTGCTCCGGGGAGGGGATGTGCGTCCCCTCAGCTCCACACATTCTGTACCCCAGATGGTGGGAAGGGCTGTGGGGGGACAAGTGGCAGCGTTGCCCCCAGTGCCTGGTGGGAGCCTACAGGAAAGATGGAGAGACACTATTCACAGGAGCCTGGGGTCACAGGTCAAGGGGGAATGGCTTCAAACTGAAGGAGGGGAAGAAATGGGAGAAATTCTTCCCCGTGAGGGTGGGGAGGCCCTGGTACAGGTTGCCCAGAGAAGCTGTGGCCTCCCCAACCCTGGAAGTGTCCAAGGCCAGGCTGGATGGGCTCGGAGCAACCCAGTCAAGTGGAAGGTGTCCCTGCCCATGTCAGGGGGGTGGATGATCTTTAACGTCCCTTCCAACCCAAACCATTCTATGATTCTATTATTCCATCAAAGGGCAGATCCAGGGATGCTTCAAAATGCCATCAGAGCTGCAAGTGTGCTTGAACTTCCAGCACCACGGCACCCAGCCCTTGGGTGGGCTCCATGTGGGAGAGAGCACCCAGCCCTGCTCCCTCCCTCAGCCTGGGACCCCAGTGTGGCTGGAAAATGCAGGCATTTAAATCTTGAAATTGTTATTGTTTCTATCAAAGGAGTGAATCCCCAGCTGCTTCGGGTTGCTCTTACATAATTCAGGCCAATCAGCGCTTCCTCACGCAACACGCGCTTAACTTCGACGAGCCCTAAGGCAGTGCATTTATATTCTGTTCTGCTTGCCATGAAATGAATGGTGTGACGGTGACAAGAGGAAGAGGGAGCTTTAAAGAGAGAGAAGAAGCCAAAGAGAAAGAAAGATAGTTGAAAGGAACAGAAAGACAGGGAGAGGAGAAGATACAGAACAGCAAAGTGGTTTATAATGGAAGGACTGTAATTTATTTTGACACTAATCATGTATTATTCATTCAGAACAAAAATAAACCTTATTAACCAGGAAAAACAGATCTCCCATCTCCAGCCCACGTTGTGACGAGCGAGTCGCGGCGGTGAGGATCCTGACAGCCGCCTGGCTCCGTGCCCCATCCTGTGCCGTGCGTGTCGGTCCTCGCCAGCACCGCAGCGCCCGCGGGCGCAGCGAGAGGAGCTGCTGCCCTCAGCCCCCCTTGGGCTGCCGGGGAGGCCGATAATGCACTCGTATTGTTTCCATCCCCAGACGCTGTCCCTTGTCTCCGAGGTGCTGGACATCCTTCCCAGGCTATAAACAGCCGGGTGGCACCGCGGGGATGGGCCCGGCAGCGGCAGCGCTCCGAAGCCCGGAGGGAAATGAGCTCGTCCCCCCCGTGAGTCCGTGGCTCAGCGCAAGGGCACGGGCACAGCCCGTGGGAGCACCGAGCTGGACGTGCTTCTGCCAGAGGGTGCCGAGGAGCTGGGGCTCGTCGCCACCGCGCCAGCACAGCCCGTCCCGCACGGAGCAGGAGCTCTCCGCAGCATCTCGGGTCTCTCTCTCATCCCCACCGCGGTGCTGCCAGCCACCGGCCGTGCTCTCTGCTCCCTTCCGTCCCTGTTCACAGCACAACAAACACAGCTCATCCTCTCCCAGCCTCGAATGAACCTGCCCCGGCTGCCGGCAAGATTTAGGAAGGATTTTAAAGCGTTGTTACTGACTTATGAGGCTTTAAATAATATTGGACTCTGCATATCTTTCAAATCTACTGTCTTTTAACACCCCCGGTCGGATTTTAGGGGCTGAGCCTGGAGATGGATGGGGCTGTCCTCGCCGTCACTCAGCCGTGGGTGCTTTGCCACCTCAGCATTTGTGTTCCCGGGGTTTTAAGCCACTCTTAATTCACACTTTGGAGCTTCTCTTTTAACACGAAAAGCAAACACGTTTCAGCAGCACTTCCCTTTGCTGGTGTAAGAAGTGTCCTGGGCAGGGGGAGGGAGTTGAGTGCCACACGTTAGCACCCAGGGAATGTTGAGCCCCTCTGGGCTGGGTGAGCTTTATGCACCTGGTTGCCCCCTCTGCAAGAGTGGTGGGTCTGGGAATGACTTTTAAAGTGAGATTTATAAGGAATGGAACAGGAATGTTGCCTGTTGGTGACACGCTGAGGTCAGCCCTTCCCTGGTGTCACCAGAGTCCTGCCCTTGCCCATCCCAGCTCCTCTTCTGGTGCTGGGGTGGCTTTTGTGCTCACCCCTCACCTCCACACACTCTGGATCACCAGATGGGTTTATTTACTCATTATGACACAGAAAATATTAGAAGGGGCTCCCTGTGACCCCTTAACAGGAGCGAGGGTGGTGGGAGTTGATGGAGACGAGGTTGGAGCAAGCAGGAAGCCACAGGACAATGTGCTTCAGGAAGCAGCAAATTATAAACTGGGGTATTCAGTCTCCAGAAAGCTCCAGGGTTTGATTCTCTAGCCAGACCTTCAGGGAAAAGAATTAGAACAATAATTATCAATTTGTTCTTTGTGTCCAAGGGCAAATTCAGCACTTAGAGGACAGAGTTGTTGCTGGCTTCTTTTTCCCTGCTCTTTGTAATCTTGATTAGCAGAATGTACTTTAGTCTTTGAAATGAATGATTCCACCTCTCTGGCCCGCAGGGCTCCTTCCTTGGAAAGCATCCTACATCTGGGAAGCCTTGGGCCATGCTCTGGCATTGTCTGGGTGAGCTGGCAAAGGTGCCCAGGGGCTCCCCCCAAATTCCCCCTCCTGCACCTTGAAAAGCAGCTTTGCCCAGAGCTTGCTGTCACCTGACACTTGCCAGCAAAGGACGGTGCTGTCCGTGGGGTTTTAGTGACTGGAGGGTGTAGGGTGGCAGAGCAGGGCAGCCCCCAGGCACCCACCCAGGCACCCAGCCACCCCTGCCTGCCCCTAAAACCCACCTTTCTCCGTGGGGTTCCCATCACAGCCTGTTCCCTGCACTCCCTCTCATTATTGATTCCATTCCCTGTTAATAGCCCCTGTCATAGGCCACATCGACAATAATGAGGCATTTTATGGTGATCTATGGGAATTTCCAGAAACCACATTCTTTATTTATTCAGCGATGTAATGGTAATTCAATATTGTAGCAAGGTGAATTAAGGGGTTTTTTTTTACTCCTGGGCTGGAAGATGTGACTTTCCAAAACAGAATTGCTCCTGAGCAGAGGGGTGAGAGGAGTTGTGGCCATCCTGGCTTTAATTTACAGATAATGGACATTTTTTACAGTCATTATTTGAATTAATCAGTTCCTGCTTGACCTGTCTGAACAATTCTTGGTGGGTCTTGAACCTCGTTCATAAAGGGAGCTTATCCTTCAGCTCAAGGAAAGGATGAAGCATTAGCAAGAAATATAAAATGTAATTTGGCCTCTTCATGACCAGAATAATTCCTGGTCAGGGCTGAGTGTGCAGGCCATTGCTGATGTAACCCAGCCCGGCCCCTCCTGCCTTGGGCTGGTGGTGGGAGCAGAGCTGTGTGCAGGCAAACATGGGCTCTGCTTGTTTCTTCCTTTTGGGTTGTTTTTAGAAGTACAGGAAGGAGGATGATGCCCAAGCCAGCAAGGAAAGGCTCCTGGAATGAGCCACGTGATTAAAAATGCCCGATGTAATTCAGATTGATAACTGCATTAAACTCGCGGGGGTTTCCCATCCGTAATCGAGTCACACCTACAGCACTGAGGGCAAAATTATGTTAATCACCACCAGCGCTGGGTGATGGATGCAAACTCCTGGTGTCAATGCCAGTGCTTGGGGACGTTAATTAGGGATCCTGATCTCTGCTGCTGCTCTCCTCTCCATCCAGTTCTGAGTGCCAGGGGAGAGCTCAGGCTCTCACTCTGCCCTGAGTGAGCTCCTGACTGCTCCTTGCTGCCCTTGTCCCTGCGAGCATCCCCAGCACTGACAGCCCTTTCTCCCTGCCCTTTCCTGACATATTCCTTTCTTTCATGGGTCTGCAGGCACCTTCCACACTGTCAGGACCGTGGCACCGTGCAGGGGTCCAGTCTTGATGCAAAAAACACCAGGACCGGACCCTGCGGCCACAGGGGATGTGGTTCAGCCCCTCCCCTGGGAACTGGGTGAGAAGCTTGAGCCAGAGCACACTCTTGGAGGATTCTCCCAAGAAGCTGCAGCAGCATGACCTCAGCTTTCCCTCTCCCCCGTGTGATGCCTGGATAATACAACGTGGACACGCACAAACACACAGCGTCCCCCGGCCAGGGAACACAGCCCTGGTGCTCTTTTATTTTGACATCAGATAACCTTGATAAATTCTCTTATTAAATTTAATATCTTTGATCAATCACAGTAAAACTTGAGGAGATGAATTATTAAAATGAAGAATTGCTTTCTAGGTTTTATGGTTATTGTGCTACCTAAATTAAACATGTAGGTGCTGTTATTTAACAGGAAAATACTCCCCTGCCCCTAAAGCCACGTGTATCACCTCGGCTCGGCCAGAGATCTCCGATAAGCAGAGACCACACTGCCCTCCTTGCACACACTAATCACGCAGTGCCCTGTTTTCCTGAGCCACTCACAGCTGCCAGTGTCACCTGTGCAATGGTGACACCAGCTTGACGTGTTCTGAGCCTTCCCCCGCTGAAGCCCCAGAGCTGAGGGCGTCGCCCCTTCTGCTGCCGCAGCTGCTCAGACCCGAGAGCTGCGTGATCCCAAAGCCCGCTGGATGTTCCCGCTCCGGGGACGAGCACGCAGCCACCATCTCTGTTCTCACCCATCTCAGGGCTCCCGAGACACCTCCTGCAGGAACTGGCTGGTTCTGGAGGTGGTCCATGCTCACCAGGCTGCTCCGGGAATGGTGAAACTTTGATGCTTGAGCGACCTTTCTTTTTTAGGGGCTGCTGAGCACCGGCAAGGTCTGTGCGTGCCGGAGGAAGGACAAGGAAAGCTGCTCACAGTCCAAGCTCCTCAACTCCCTCGCCCACATTCCCCAGGAAATCCCTCCTCCCACCCATAACCAAGGGCCATTTTTCAGAGCCGGTCCCAGTTCTCTGACTGCTTCTCTCTCCAGCTCCCGCTCTCCCTGCGTGGCTGGACAAGGTGTCATTACAGTGATTGAAACCCAGCTCAATTTCCTGCAGGGCCTGTCTGTGCTCAGCGCCGCCGTAACGCTCACGCTTCCATTTCCCAGCTAAGTGCCTCCGTCTTTTCTTGGCTGTTATTCTAATTTGATAACCTTCTATATTTTTTAAGCTTAATTGTACAGGATGTAATGAAAGCGGTGAACACGTCAGCGCCAAAGGGGCAGGGACGGGGGATGGGATTTGGATGGGAAGGTGCTGCGTGGCACCATCGGGGTGTGACAGCACCTGCAGGGCTCCCCAGCTCGGCCAAGGGAAGCCTTGGGCTCGCAGGATCACAACTTAAAACTTAACAGCAGAAAGGTTCAGGGCAGCGAAAGCAACTCCTCCACCCAGGAGACCTTGAAATGAGGTTTAATCTTTTCCAGATTTATTTCAGTGCCTGGAAATCCAGGACAAAAAACTTTGGGGTTTTTGTGTGTATGTGTGTGTGAAGAGACACAGAGTGACATGTATTTTGGGGTCAGCAAGGAAAAAAAGACGGGGATCCGATGGGAGTGGCGTGCAGCTGGCTCTGGTGGGTGAATGCCAGCCCAGTCTCCTGCTTCACCTGCAGCTGCGGTGAGCAAGTGACCTTGGCCATCACCAGTGACCTCCCAGATGTGTCTTTGCTGCACCTCACCAGCAGTGCTGGGGCTGCTGGGGGCACTCAGCCAGGCTTGGAGCCCATGGAAACATCAGGAGATGGGGCAAGGCCAGCATGCCCCACAGCTCACCTCTGTCCATGTCCGTCCATCTCTCCACCTGCCCACCCGACACCTGCACAACCTCCCTCCTGAACTCACAGACATCAAAGACCCAGCTTCTTAGGCTTGAAAGCTGGCAGCTTTGCATGGGTTTTTTCCCTCAAGATTGCAGGGAAAAACAATTAGAAGGGATAAAATCGAATGCTTTTTGAAAGAATGGGTTATTAGGCACATGCAGCGCTGCCTTGTCGGGATGAGCTGCAAGGGACCAGCGGGGTTCGGGCTGGATTATGCGTTTAGAGGGATAAAGAGCAAATCCAGAACTACAGTTCTGCCTGAGGGAAAACCTACAAGGGTATCGGTATGTGAGGCAAGGAGCCGAGGTCCAGGCAGGAATTCATAATTACCCGCTGCCTCCTTCCCTGAAACTTCGCTGCGCCATCAGTTACGGGTTATTTTGGGAGAGAAGACACTGAGGTGACAGGCACGCTCCTGCCTCAGCCACGCAGCAGAGAGGCCAGGCAGGCAGATCTCAAGGTGGGAGAGCTGTTCCCAGCATCTTTGCAGCTCAGGAAATGTGGGCAGTGTCATGAGCAGTAACGACCAGCCCAGCTGCCAGAGGAGTGCAGCGAGCCACCGTGTTTCAGGTGACTTCATCAAGGTGAACTTCTACATTTCTCACCCGCCACGAGTTGTCTCTGTACCCTTAAAACCAGCTTTAACCACCAGGCTGCAGATATTTTTCCTCCCACTGCTTCCTGTGTGTTGGTTCTTTCCGTGACAGCATGTCCGTGCCCCTGCTCGCAGCTCCTGGGCAGTGATGGACGAGCGAGCCCCCGGCTGCCGGCAGAGCCGCCGAGACAGACGGGCTCAGCACGGCCTCCCCTGTGGCACCGGCCTTGCTGGAGCTCTGCTGGACACGGGAGCTGGGCTTTCACAGGCATCTTTTGGTTAGGGCTAGCAGGGCATCCAGCTGTGCAGCACAGCTGCCGAGAGCAGGGCTGGAGATGAGAAGCAGCTCCTCCCCTGGGCTGTGACAGTCCGGGAGAAGCTCTTGTCCTCCTGGTGTGAGACCTCCCAGATGTGACACTTGGGCTGCAGCATCAAGGCAGCCACAGCCGTGGTCAGCATCCCCCTCCAGAGTGCCCAGGTGGGGTCTGGGATGCTGGGAGGAGGCAGGGCAGGGCAGGGGAGTCCCAGTCCTTGTGGAGGTTTTCTACATCTTTGGACAGACACCCCAGGCCCCCAAACCTCAGGTCACCTCCCACCAGGTGGGATGGGACCAGCCAAGCCACAGGAAATACTACTCCTATATTGACGCCTCCATTCCTTTGGCACCTGGAATTAATTCTGTATTTGTTTGGGCTGTGGTGGGTTTAACCTACAGGAAGAGCCAGCCCTTGCCAACCCCCAGCAGTTTAATAGCTAAAGCGTTTGATTAAAAAATTTAATAGCCCTGGAATGATGGAACAGCTTCTGTCCACAATGTATTAAGCTTCTGGCATTCAGATTTATATGCAGTGTAAATTCCCTTTATATGAAAACATTTGTTTCCTTTCCCACATCCACAGCAGAGCTGCCCCTTCTCCTGCTTCATTTCCAGCCACTTGTTTATTGTGCAGTTTTGGGAAGCTGCCACGTGTGGGGAGGCGGATTCCAGCGGCTGTGATTCGGAGGAGCAGAAGGAAACGCCACTGCTGGCAGCTGCAGCCAGCCCAGTTGGTGCCCACGTGCTGCCTGTGCTCCAAAGAACCCCAAAATGAGCAGCTTTCCAGTGGAGAAGCCACCACAGAGTCTTGTGCCTTCATCAATTTCTTGTTGTGGCCAGTTTAGTGCTCGTGTCCAGGCCGGGCTGAGAGACACTTCTGGTGGCCTCTGCCACCCCGCTGAGTTACACATCCATACCCCTCTCTCAGGAGCACTTTGCAGGAGCCCAGATAAACTCCTGCCACCAGCAGACCCCATAAATCCTCGTTACCATTTGCTCCAACCCATCTGCCCGGTGTTTCTCCTCTCCCCGAGAGCTCCCAAAGCCTCCATAACTCTTCTCCAGGTCAAGTAGTCCATGGCAGACGGATACATCCAATTTACATTTGCTGCCTCAGCCTCATGTTTTTAGGCAAACATTGTTCCTTCATCCTGGAGGAGCAGCTTGGGCCGGGCAGGCAAAGCCAAGTGCCAGGGTCACATCTCTGGGAGAGACAAAACCCAGCCAGGCTCAGCTGGGACAGACCCAAGGGCAAGAGGAAGGGGACAGTTCAGGGAATCAAGGCTGGCTCCTTCCCCCAGGAAGGACATTTTTGTCAACCAGCATCTCTCAGCACTGAGCCCACGGCCAGGAGGGCACCAGCAGAGCCTCCTCCGCTCATCTTCTGGAGAAACTGGCATTTAATTTCCCATCACTCCTAATCCTCTTACTCCCGTGGACTTTGCGAGGGTGGATTTTGAGCTGTTCCGAGCTGTATCATAATGTCAGGCAGATCCACGGGCTTTAGGCTCTGCTGAAGGGCTTAATAGAGATTTTTGTCACCCCGGAGAAGCTCGGGAGAAAGGAAAATTTCCCCCCACAGGTGCGGGCAGTGGGGTTGGGAGGCTGGTGGTGGCTGGAGCTGGGGAGCACGGAGGGGCCCAGCTTGGGACAAGGAACTATAAATATCCAGCCCCTGTACAGGCTCTCCAGTGAAAGGAAATTGCCGATTATCTTTGGCGGCACTTTATTAGTGAAGAACAGTTTGTTCTTACACTCCTCTGCCTGCCTGCCTTTTTTAGATGAGAAACTACATGAAATATGCTGTAAAATACCTAATGTGCCTTTTTGGGGTAATAATTCAAAGTCCGTGTTCATGAATTCACATTTTGCTGAAAAAGTGGGGAAAAAAATAGAAGCAGGAGATCCTGGGTAATTTATAACCCTTGCTCTGTGCTATCGCTCCCCGGCCACCAGGATGCTGCTGCTCGGGGATTTGGATCCTGCACGGAGCCAGCACTCTGCTTGCAGTCCTTCATTTCGGCTGTTCAGGCTACATTAGGTTTTTCAAAGCTGAACAACAATTTGGAAAACACATAAAGCCACTTCAGAGAGCTGGAGGGAAGTATCATATCCCTGGGATGGAACAGCTCCGATACCTGTTTTGATAGACTGGCCAATTAAGAATTACCAGCAGAGCTGGGAAATTTGCATTGGAATGTCGTTTCCACCGTGATGAATCGGAGCTCCCTACCTACGCTCTACCTGGTGGATGATCTCATTTCATTTCTAGTGAGGCTCTGTCACTGTGCCTACACTCATGGCATTACTCACGCCGCCACGGAGAACACTCTCATTTCTCCCAGGAGAACCAGCCAAGGGGCGCTGCAGCCAGGGACCCCCAAAGAGGCTCTTTCATGTCTCCAGTTCTGCGTTCAGGAGATGCCCAGGGCAAAGGCAGATGCAGCTCTGGGCTCCTCCTTCCCAAGGCAAACAGCAGGACAGCTCTCTGTTTGCTCTCCCTCCTGCTTGCAGGATTGAATTATTATCCCTGCAATCATATTCTTAAGGTTAAGAACAAATACATATAAGAACCTTGTGGAAAATTGGTCCACTTTGGAGTTGACAGAGGAGCACAATACTTCAAGCTGTCCTAACAGTTTCCCTGCTTAACAGAAACATTTTTTATTCCATTAGTGCCAAGTGCCCTCATCATGCTGAGATTTTAAGACAAGTTTCTGTGTGAAATATGAGGAGTCTCCACTTGAGGCCATGTGGAGAGAGCTTGGTGCTCAGTCTGAAGGGCCGGGGAATTCTCCTGCTCCCAGGGAGCCCAGAGAAGGCACATGGGCAGCAGCAAAGCCACAGAACCACAGCCAAGAGGATCCCCTCCTGATAAAGCCCTAACAAACCCACATTAGGATTTATGGTGCCTCACAGACAGTTCTTCAATACCTCGAGCTGTGACCTCAGTGCTGGTGTTGAACTATGGTTCAATTTTTGCTTGTTATGATTTGAGACTCTGCACGTGATTAATCACTGGCCTGGAACACCCAGGGCTGCACAAACGGGGATGTGGAGGGGAATTAGGGAAGGGTGTTTGGGTGCACGGCTCAGCATCTTGAGTGCCTGGAGCTGCTGCATCCCAAACCCCGCCAGTACATCCCTGACCTGCCAGAGGAATGCTCTGTTCCCTCTGGGGAAGGCCAGGATTTGGTTCCAAACAGGGTGTGAGGACCTTCAGGTCTGATAACAGCTTTGGGGAATCCCTGCACCCTGTGAGAGACCCCATGGTCACCGTCACTGGCACCGTGATGCCTCTCACCAGCCCCAGAGAGATGCAGGAGATGTCAGTGCAGCCACTTTGGAGACATCAGGAGCTGGGGACAAGGATGTCGAGGGATACCAGCACTGGGGCTCTGTGGAACGAGCAGTAGCTCCCACTTAGCTTTTATTAACCAGATACATCATGTGCCAAAAGGGCAGGAGGAAAATCGATGGCAAGGACTGAAGTTATGGACAGTGATCCGGCAGCTGGAGCTGCTTCCCAGCGCCTTCTGTAGCCGCTTCTCAGGGGCCTTGTGCAGACAGGCCGTGGATCTTCCCAGCAGAAGCCCTGACTGATGAAAAGTATAGATTTACTGGGATTTGTGGATGCTTTAGGGGAGAGGGCAAAGCCTTCTCTCACAGAGAAGCAACCCTGGATGGACCCAGCTGCATTCCCAGCCCCTTTACAGAGTTCACTCGTGCTGCTGGACCTCCCTTTTGGGATACCAGCAACTACACGAGAGCCTCATTTCTTCCTCCCAGCTCAGTCCAGAGCTAACATCTTTCATAAAAATTTAAATCCCAACCAGAGGTAACACACAGACAAGGACAGAGCCCAGACATGGCTCAGTCTTGACGACTTTATTAAAGTTTTAATATTCCTTTCACCTCCAGCTAATCTGGCGGTCGTGACTGGGACAAGGAGAAAATCAGGCTGAGGAGATGATGAGCGCCGTGCCTGCAGCCGTGTTCTAGTGAGGGCTCCACTCCCTGGCTTGGCTGCCCCCGTGCCCCCAGCTTTCTGCCACATTTGGCATCTGGTGGGAGAGCAGGGCTGGCATCCTGCGGAGCCCATCTCTGGCTGCCAACGTTAATGACACCCTTACAGAAACGCCTCACCCAGGATGGATGGGTTTGCTGGGAACACCCGCACCTCCCGCAGCTCCTTGCAAGGACATATTTTAAAATGGAAAAGAAACGCTGAGAGAAACCTGATTTGCTTAAAATAACCGTGGAGGTTGAATTGTTTTTGTGCTGGAAGAACAAATAAACAAACAGAAGGCGCAGGTTTGAGGAACGAGAGCAGGCTGCGTGTGACACTTTTAATACAGAGTTATGGATGGCACCGTCGTGGGAGAACATCCTGTTGGGATGGTGGAACATGGCTGCTTGTGCAAACAACTGCACCGCCAGCCTGCGGGCCGGGGGATTATTAATGAGCGCTTCATCAGGACCTTCCTTTGCAGAATTTCTAATGACTGCTTAAAAAAATATGCAAATACATATCCGTGCTTTGGCAGCCCATGCCGGGAACACCGAGTGCTCTGCCCCTGGGAGCGTCACAGGGCTGGCTCTGCCAGGAGCAACTGGGCTGTTGCAGCCCGAGCCAGAGCCTGCAGCCCCCTTGTTGCCTTTCCCTGGGCTTAGAATTAAAAGCCGAACACGGTTAGAGAGGAAAAAAGGTTTTTACCTCGGTATTTATTTAAGGATCCTCAGGTGCATCTTCCGAACAATGCACAATGCATGGACAATGCACACTGCCCCAACAATGCACACGGGTGCACACCCAATGGCCCCCAATCGGCCCCCCCGATGATTCACATATACAATTATAGGCCTTGCAAATTAGCATATCTATCAGAGATTCCCCAATGAGAGGCTCAAGAGAAGCCCCCGTCCTGAGGAGCCTTCCCCCTGAATGGGCCTGTCTTGGTTTACAGAATGTGTTCTGGAGAGGTCCTTGGTGTCTGGGGCTTTCTGACCCAGCTGCGAGGTTCCCAAGATGTTTGGTCTCTTGGCTTAGCAGAACTTTGGGTCTAAGCTGGTTATCAGACTTAAGGAATTACAAGTGTGTGGGCTAAAAGCACCAAGGATACATGAAAGCTGTATGAAAAGGTATATGAAAAGGGTATATAGGAGGGGTATATGAAAAAGCAAAAAATCATCATGGCATCACCCTCCCCAGCTTGTCCCTCCCACAGCTCTGGAATGTCCTGTGCAAGGAGAACACGGTGTCAGGTGTAACTCGAGGGGAGCTCCAGCACCGCAGAGTCAGGACAGCGGAGATGCTCCTCGTGCCCTGGCTCAGCTGGGTTATCCACAACGAGAGATGACATTAAGGAGAGTCTCCCTGGTCCTGTTACTGCTCCGGGGGGATGAGCTTTGGGATGAGCATCTTTTGCCAGTGAGGCTGGAGGGAGCAGCAGCAGCATGCCCAGGCAGCACCGGGCGGGTCGATGGGAGACAACTGCAGTGTCACTGAATTGTTCTGTCCTGGATGCAGCTCCGGGCAGCGAGGGGCTGGCAATAAACAGAATTTGCAGGGTGACTGTTGGTGAAACCCTGCTCATTGCCAGCTGTAAATTCACTGCGGACACGTCCACCTTTATTTCCCACCCAGGGAACAATATCCCCTTGCAGAACCGGGGCACACTGCTGTCCTTCTGCTCCACCAGCCTCGCCGAGGAGCTCGTAAAAATTAAGGCACGGGTTTAGCTCAGTGAGATAAGGGCTCTGTGGTGCCAAAATCCAAGCACAAAGTCGCTCCAGCCCAAGGAGGCTGTGCTGTGGCAGCAGTGCCAGCTTCCCTCTTCCATGTTCAATTTGCGAAATTCTTGGAAACTACAATTAAAGAAGTGGCAGCAGTTCCAGAAGTCTCATCCAGCTTTTCTTTAACCCTTAATTTTTTGCAAGGAAGGATAATTTGAGATGAGCGCACGCTGGTGGCACTCAGGTCCCACACGGGCCTCAGCAGCAGCTCCCACCTTCCCATCTGCCACCAGAGGAGCAGAAATGGGGGAAAAATGGGTCTCCCAGCCAGCCCATACTGCCCTGGGCCTGTGGCCCAGCTGAGCCCTCACCCCACACTTTGCAGTGCTTTCAAATGACTAATCAATTATTCTTTATTAGGGTTATTTCTTTCATTAGTGGTTTCTTCAATGCTTTCAATGTTTCATTAGTCTCCTCTCAAGTTACAGTGGATTTCCAGCACTGTGGAAGAGGATAATTCATTTTATTAGGTCATTTATTTTCTGGGCACATTTTTAAAGGTCAATTAATCCATCTAAATGGAGGAGGAAGTATGGAATAGCATATAGAGCCTCCCTCCCTCTCTGCCGGAGAGCCTGGTGTGAGTTCACCTGCCCGGGTAGGGAGGGATGCACCGGTACCTGTGAATGCCACATCCTGGTGTGGCATTCCAACCGGAACTGTGCTTCCAGAATCTGTTTTCCAGCTCCTTCCCGAGGATGGAAGAGCTGCTCAGCCCTCCCAGCCCCAGAGTGGTTGCTGTGCCCATCCCTGTCCCCACTACTCAGAGCATCTCCTGCCACCAGGATGGGTCCTGTCACACCTCACAGCTCCCAGCAGGGACGCGGGAACTCCGGGATCAGCACAGGGTGGGCTTTGGTGGTGAAGATCCATGGAGAGCTGGTCAATCCCATCTGACCCTCCTCTATCACTCCTTAGAGGACCCGAGACCAGCTCAGCCCAGGGAGCCAAACCCGGGACACGCTTCGCTGCCGCTGCTGTTCCGGCTTGTGTTTACATTTGTATTGATGCCCACGGTGTAAAACACCAATTATTTTAACTGAAAAATCCATGGACCAACCTCATAAAGCTTCCCTTAAAACAAGGGTAGAAAAGCATGAACGGCTTGATGCCTCCATAAAACATTAAAGGTGAGTTTTATTCCAGCTGGGAAATATCTGGAGGTCTTTGAAAAGTCAAACCCTTCACGTGCAGGAGCTGGAGAGGAGCCTGTGTCCTGCCTGGTGACAGGGAGGCACGGCCACCCCACCTGCCTGGGCACAGCAGTGACGCTGCAGGTCGTTCCTCTCACCATCCCTGGTCTGATCCAGCAGGAAGGTGCCAAAAATGCCCTGTTTTGGGGTCAACTCAGCAGCTTTGTGAACCGCTGCACCCTCCTCGTGGGGTTTTGGCAATGACGAGCAGCAATCAGCAAGAAGCCGGGCATTTCTTCCCAGGAAGAGCCCCAGCCAGGGAAAATACAGATAAAGCCCCCCAACGTGAGGGTTCAGAGAGTAGTTTCGGGTGGTGCTGTAACAGGCTGGCAGAAGAACATTAAGGAGGATGTGTGGTTAGTGCAGCGCGTGGGGAGGGGAAGCACAGAGCAAGGGCTGCTCCTGCTCGCTGCTCACCAGGCCGGACAGGACGCTCACTTTTCGGCCTTTCCAAACCTCTCCAGGTGTGTGCACCAGCCAAGGGCACATGCACAAGGTGCCCTGCTTCAGATTGGCTCCTTCATCTTCCACCTTTGCTCGATCTCATTAAAAGAGCAGAAAAGCTCTGCCGGGGGCTCTTTATAAACCCCGAGCTGATCGATGCCGCCTCTGCGGCCGAGGGGACGCTCCTTTAATTGCAAAACAAAATATTTTTTTGGTTTTTTCCTCCTTCCAGCGCGGGAACGAGCTCCAACCTCTTGTGATGCCAGGCAGGTTTCAAACCACTTATTAAATAATGCAGAGCAAGAGTTAAAAATTGATGTTAAACTTGATTTCCTGCAGCCTCCTGAGAGGCTGCTCAGCTCGTTATAGCCGACGTCTGCGCCGCTCACCACGAGCCTGCAGCGTGTTAGTGCTTATCAAACTCATGGAAAAGGTCCTTTATTAATCTCCTTTCCCACCCCTGACTCTTCCAGGGCACTGAAAGGCTCTTTCTAAAGGAGCCTGATGCTGTGGGTGGACAGGGCTCGCTCTGCTCTGGGTCAGGGTCTCATCACCCTGCCACACGCTGCTCCCTCTCTGTCCTGGCACAAGCACCCTGCTGCACCTGGGTGGTTTTACCCAGAACAGATGCCTGAAAGTGGAAGGGGATGGATGGTGGGAGGCGGACCCGCGCTGAGAAGACGCTGGGGACAGGTGGGGTGTGTGACCTCGGAGCAGGAGCAGCTCCCGTGGACTTGGGCTTCAGCAGCAGCCACCACCTCGGAGGGGAATCCCCTCGCCACGCCCCGTTCGCCCTCTGATGGTGCCGCAGCACCTGAGCTGGGAGATTAAATCTTTGTAGATGTATCCCAAGTCTCCTGCAACAGGCTTAGGTTTCAAACAGACTAAGTAAATATTAATAAACCGTAAAGAACCCGAGCTCTGTTAGCAAAGGAGGGGCATAACAGACGGGCTGCAGTTAACCGGAACATTATTTCCAGCTGACGAGCTGGGCTGGTCCAGGAGCCAGTGTGAGCAGCCCTGGGGCTCCTCTCAGTGCTCCAGGGGCCCTGAGATGGGAATGCTGTGAAGGGCTCCAGCCATGGCTCCACGTGCCCCCGTGCTGGGCAAACCCAGCACTGCCACCACCACTGACACTGCCAGTCAGGGCATGTGGGACACCCTGTACCCCCTGTCACCACCACCCAGGGCACCCAGGGCACCGCCATCCTCGGAAAATGCCACCCAAGGCACCTGGGGCACCCAGCACGTGCCACCACTGCCACCCCAGGCGTGCAGGGCACCCAGTACCCCCAGTCACCAGCACCCAGGGCACCCAGCACCCGCTGTCACTGCCACTCAGAGCACCCAGCACCTGCCATCAGCACAGCCTATCAAAAGCTGGTATCCCAAAAGCTGGTATCCCAAAAAGCTGATATCCCAAAAGCTCATATCCCAAAAGCTCATATCCCAAAAGTGGGGCAGAGGGTTTTGTACTCAGGCACTGTCCAGCCACGAGTGCAAACAGCAATTACCAGTGAGGGGAAAACTTCCAGGAAGCAGCAAGAAGCAGAACGATCTTCAGAGGAGCTGCCAAAGTGAATGAGAGGAGAAAAAGCCATTCAGCTTTTCAATATTTTGCGCCAGGCTTGGAAGAACAAACAACCATGTGAAATGGAGCATCCTCTAAATTACCGGGAAACCGGGGGCTCCCAGGCTGGTGAGGACTTCCCTGCATCCCATAAAGCGCTTTGTGAGATCTGCTGCTGGGAAAATGATGAAAAGGGAGGGAATGCATTGAGGGTTTTCTCAATTTGTTTTGTGTTTTCTTTTAGTAGGGCAAAAAATGTACAGAAAATGGCCTGGCCACCTCGGATCCTCAGCAGAGGGAGATCAGAAGGCTCCTGGCTTTGCTGACGGGTGTGTGGGGGATGAGGAAACAAGAGGGAAGGCTGGCGTTTACAAATTGTAGCTATTAAATCTAAATGGGGGGAACGAAATGGGCCGTAATTGAGCTAACCAGTCGTTTCAAGAGTGAAATCCCAATCTCGGCAGTCAGCAAGAAAGTTTTCATAAATAGAAATACCAACTGTTCAGGTGGAGAACTTAAAGATCTCCACACAAGTGAATGATAAAAGAGTTACTTGAATACATTCAGAGCCCATTGTTCGAGAGAAGAAAGCAGTAAAGAAGAAGAAAATAGGGCTCCTCAAAGTAATGAGTGGAGCAGATGAGGGAGAACAAAGGGCCGGCAGCTCTGCACCCACTTCGTTTGTTCCCAGCTCATTGAGGGGAAGAGAAGCGCCAGGCAGCGACGGCTGTTTGATACCACTGAAAGGCTGGTGTTATTAAAGCTCAGATAAATAACCCAGCAGGCACGGGCTGGGGGCTGCTCACTCACGTCGGGCTCCGGAAATGGAATTTGGGGCTTCTGGAGGGGGCTCAGCGTCCCTGGGGTCGTTGTAATGGATCCGATTGCACCCGGGTGGCTCTGGCAGCCCTGGCACAGGGGTCCCTGGCTCTGTGCTCTGCTCGGGGGTGTGCCAGGAGAGATGTGCCTGTGCTGGCAGAGGCGTGCCAGGGGAGATGCCGGCAGAGGTCACGTCAGGGAATGTCCAAAGGAGGCTACGAAGGTAGGGAAGGGTCAGGAGGGGCCACACGAGGAGCGGCCGAGGGCACTTGGTGTGTTCAGCTGGAGGAGACCAAGGTCAGACCTCATCAGGGTCTGCAGCTCCAACCTCTGCTCCCTGTGACAGGGACAGGACCCTGGAGCTGGGCCAGGGCAGGTTTAGGTTGGATTTTGGGAAAGGTTCTTCCCCCAGAGGGTGCTGGGCACTGCCCAGGCTCCCCAGGGAACAGGCACGGCCCCAAGGCTGCCAGAGCTCCAGGAGCTGCCAGGGATGCCCAGGGTGGGATTTGGGGGTGTCTGTGCAGGACCAGGGGTTAAACTGTGGTGATCTTTGTGGGTCTCTTCCACCTCAGGAGATCCTGTGACTCTGTGAGAGATGTCCCAGTGCCTCGGGCTGCCTCTGAGCCAACGCCACACNCCCTGGAGCTGGGCCAGGGCAGGTTTAGGTTGGATTTTGGGAAAGGTTCTTCCCCCAGAGGGTGCTGGGCACTGCCCAGGCTCCCCAGGGAACAGGCACGGCCCCAAGGCTGCCAGAGCTCCAGGAGCTGCCAGGGATGCCCAGGGTGGGATTTGGGGGTGTCTGTGCAGGACCAGGGGTTAAACTGTGGTGATCTTTGTGGGTCTCTTCCACCTCAGGAGATCCTGTGACTCTGTGCCTTGGGCAGCCTCTGAGCCAACACCGCATTTCCTGCACTGAAACAAGCTGCCCATAACCTCTCCTACCAGGCTGTTTATTGTTTTGGGTTGCATTTATTTCCAATTATGATTCAGTTTATCCCAATTAAATGCCACTTATACTTCAATGTAGTTATCCAGTCCAATACTCCTAATTAGTTTGTAAAGTATTAGAAGTCAATTTTAATTATTTCCAGTGGGTTTCAGGGAAAACTCAATTAGATATCTGTGCTTTTACTCCGAGCAGTGGCTACTCCTTCCCCTCCCTGAGGTTTCCTTCCCCGCGGTTCCCTGTGCCCACCGGTGAGTCCAGTTGCAGCCACAGGGATCCACGGGGACCTCTGGAAGTGGGGGCCACCCAGAGCCAGCGAGGTGACGGGGCCAGGCCACCCCTCCCTGGCAGCAGGAGCATCCCTGTGGGTGGGCACCAGGCAGGGCGAGCGGCTGGCACAGCCTCTGTGCCAGCTACCTGGGGAGCCTCCACGCTGATAATTATCTGCGCTCACACCGTGCCTTGTTGTTTTTTGGTAATTGCTTCGTTTTGCACGGGATTTAATTACAGAATCCACACAGGGACTGGGGGCAAGCTGCAGCTGGGGAGGTCTGGCCCGGCTGTCCCTGTCCTTGGGGCAGTCCTGTGCCAGCAGGGAGGTGACAAATGTTGGTGCAGAGAGCGGAGCAGGTGCTGTGTGGATCTCTGGATCCACTTTTACTTATTCCATGCAAAGCCAGGGCCAAATTGATTTGCCCCAGCTCCTCCTTGAGAGGAGTGGTACTCACTAAACCTAATTTTGTGCCCAAAAATCTCTCTTCTAAACCCCAGCTTGCCAAAACAAGGAGTGGCACAGTCAAAACGGTGCCGCCTCAGATGCTGATGAGCAGCTGCTGGCGCTCACGTCCCATCCCATGTGGATAAATTCTCCTGCTTGCACTGGGAAAGATGAGTGGCAGAATCCCCCCTTTAGGGTGGCAAAATAACAACACCAAACGAAAATAACAACACCAAAAAAAAACCAAAAAAAAAAAAAACAACCAAAAAAAAAAATCTAAAAGCAATTCCAGGCTTTGACTGAAGATGAATCCTCCTCTTTGCTCATTATAAAATACCTATTATCTCCCTTTATCTCCGAGCCACCAGTGTTATTTCAATTTAACAGTGTATGGGAAATGCAAGGAAATATAATAAAAGAGCCGTGGATGCACTATTTAGTGTCAGAATGACAGATGCTTCAATTAGGCAGACACGGCTATTTCTCCCCAAAATAGATAAAGATGAAATTTTTATAAGACTGCCCTGTTTGTGTTTACGATACGGCGCTGGTACACGCTTTCATCACAATACAAATTAATACAAAAGCTCCTGTTTCAGTGGAAACCTGAAGGGGTTTGACAGCAGTTTTGCAAGTTGCCGAGCTGGCTGGTCATTCCCTCAGCACTGGGAGTGCCTTGGCTCTGACAGGGACCGAGTGGCACCGTGGGCAGGTTCAGGGCACTGACACGGCACTGGCCCACCCAGCCACGCTGCCCCAGCCCCCTGGGGGCCCTTGACGCCTCTGAAGGTCTCTCCTTTCCAGTGCTGCTCCACCCCAAGGCGTGTTTGTACAGTAAGTGGGTCAAGGAATAGTCAACAGAAAAGTTACATCTGTGTTTACCCAGGAATTACAGATACAGCCTGAATTATGCATGAATTAAAAAAAGTCAACACGAGCGGCACAGTAAACACGTTGGCTTTGCCAGGGGTTTGAAGAGGGGGGATCAAGGGAAAGGGGTGCAGGGAAGGCTCCTGCGGGGTGGGAGTCAGAGGCAGAGGGATGCCGTGGGGTGCCAGGATGCAGGAGCCGTGTCCTGCCTGTGCCCTGGGGCCCAAGGGACTCCTGCACACCCACACTGGCACCTGAGGCACTGAGTTTATTCCTGCCTTGAGCCTGGTGGTAATTGTTTTCCCTCTTGTCCGCTCTCGCTGTTTGCCCCAGGTCAGATCCCTCACCCGGCTCCGGGGATGTTTTGGTAACGAAGCGCTGCAGACATTATTTATTACTCTATTTCAGCCAAAACAAGCATTACTCTCATTTATTTATTAATCACTTCTCAAATTCAAAGGAAATGTCTGTGCAGATTCACAATTAAGGGGGTTTGTGGCTCGAGCGAGATTTCCCTGTAACTTCCAAAAATAGATCCGGTGTTTATTCCTCATTGTCTCAGTAATTCTGAGCAGTGATGATCACCCTGCTAACCCTTCCCGAGAGCTGTGACCCGTCCGCAGCCCTGTGACCCGGCTGCATCCCGAGAGGAGGAAGAGGAGGTGATGCTGCATTCCCGCTGGGATAGGCTGCTGGGAGGAGGGAATGCTCCTCCCATGAGCTGGGTGATGGAGGCTGCCCCATCCCAGAGGCCACACCAGCCCCCCCAGTGATCCCAAGAGCATCGCTGCCCGACCACCCTCGAGCCCTGGGACGAGTCTGCTGCCGCTCTGCAAACCCCAAAGAAGGGGAAATCCCAGACCCCTTGTGCCACCAGCGCACCAGGGATGACTATGCTGAGCTGTTCTCATTCCTACCTGCTTCCAAATTCAGCCCTAGCTTGTCACTCATCCATCACAGCCTGAAGCCTCATCCCCCCACAGTCCTGGGCTTTGCTGCTCTACTTGGGACACTCCAAGCTCCCCCCAAAGCCCTCACTGTGTTTCTGAGAGCCCAGACCAGGCTCCTGAAGTGCCATGTGCTTTCAGGGACAGGGAGTGTATTTATAATCCAAAGGCATCCTCAGGGACAAAAATTACAAATGAGGTGTTACGACTCAGCAGTTTGATCCAGTTCTGGGACTTAAAAGATTTGTTAATGATAAATATGTTAATGCCATTAGCATTTCAGAGGAGGAGAGGATGATGGAACACAAGAGAGACCTCAGGACATCCAGACAGCTTCATCTCATGGCAGTGACGTGTGACAGGCAGAACGCGCTGCCTGCACTGCCACAGCGAGTCACACCTTGACCCCAAGGCCACCAGGCCGCCAAATTTTGTTCTTGCCCCCTGCTCCAGCACATGAGGAGCATCTCATATGTCACATCTCATCATCTTGTGTCATCTCATCTCATCTCATCTCATCTCATCTCATCTCATCTCATCATCTCATCTCATATCTCATCTCATCCCACACTCCCAGGTACTGGGGCTGCTTTTTCCCACCTCATCCCAGACCCAGCCCAGGCCTTGGCACCAGCCATGCTGGCTGCGTTCTCAAAACTTTCACACCTGGGAACTAAACTGCTCCTGAGGACGTTGGGAACTCCATATCTCACCAATTTCTTCCATCTTACTTTCAGGTCTATCCATCACCGCCTCTTAGCAGGAATTTCCATATTCCAGCCGTGCTCTGCTCTGGCAGCCATCCCCTCCGAGCGGGCTCTAACCTGGTTTGCCTCACGCAGACGTGACTAACACATTTAACCTTTTTTATGAGCCATATTTATTGTTTTCAAACCTCCACTTTTCCAAATCTGCTCCCAACAGACATTTGTCTTTTTTGAGGTTCCCGGCATTTCCAGTGCAAAGCCTGGGAATCAATACAGCTCACATCCCTTCAGTTTTCCCAGCCGCCGGATCCAGATTGGATTTAAGCCGGGCTCCATCCCCCGTTAGGCTTTAAGCAGCCCGAGATGGAGCTTTATTGACTGCGGTGGGAAAGTGTGATTTATCCCCTCTGCTCATCAGCTCCCATTTGCCCAACGGAGCCGCTCCTAGGGATGGCTGGGAGTGGGACCATAAACATATTTTACACTCTTCTCCTGAAAGAGGTAAAATACAGAGTAGACGGCTCTATTCTATCAGCCTCTGGTTATCCTCTCCAATATTTATTTCAAAGCCCTGCGCGAGCCCCCTTTGTGCGGGGAGGAGATAAACCTGCGTTTGAACTAATTGCAAATCACTTTTTTTCCTGGCGGAGGAGCCGTGCGAGGGCGGCTTCGCTGCAACAGCAGCGGGTTTAGGCAGCGGCTCTGAACGTGCCGGGGGAACTCACCCGGGAGGGAGAGAGCTCAGCACAAACCCGGGGCTGAGCCCTTCGCTGCCTGCCCTCAGCCCGTGCGCAGCAGGAGAAGCTTTGCCTCCTGCGCGGCAGCTCGGAGCCGGCTCCGTGCCATCCCTCGGAAGCGAAGCCGAGCGGATCCTCCTGTCCGTGGGATGCCTCGTCTGGAGGCACCGGCAGCTGCTGCCCCAGGTGCTGGCGCCTCTCCCGGCACAGCTCCCGCACCGTCCCGGCGGGTGACGTGCAGGAGCAGATGCCTGGCACGGGGCTGGCGCAGCTCTGCCTTTGGGAAGCCTGGGGGAGAGCGCTTTGCTGGGATGCGCCGCGCCGCTGCTCGGCCGCGCCGTCCTTACGAAGCCGCGCTGCAAAGAGCCGGTGCCAGCGCTGGAACGGCAAAAGACCTGGCCAAAAATAAATAAATAAATAAATAAAATAAAAAGAGAAGGGATGTGGAAGGTGGGCAGGTGGTCCGGCAGCTGGAGCCTGGCTCCCTGCTGGCATCCCAGGCAAATCCCTCCAGGAATGTGACCTGTGGGCGAGAGAAGAGTGTGGATTGTGAGCTGCGTGGGGAGCCGGGGCCACTCAGGTCCCGCTCCCGTTGGGATCCACGTTATCACTGCTCCGTGGCTGGCAGGATTCACAGGAAGAGGCCAATCCATGTGCCAGCCGTGGCCGTCTGACCAAGACGGGAGAGGGAGGGAGCCCGTGTCGCCAGGAGCTGGGCTACTGCTGGCACTTGCTGTCACTCTTTACTTGTGGATAATTCCTGCACGGAGTTCTGTTTCCTCCCGGGAGAGGGCAATGCCACACACACTGCGGCCACCCTGCCGGGAGGGCTCCTGCCTGCTGGGCTGGGGAGATGCCCCTGGAGTGGGCAGCAGGACAGGTCAGTGCCCCCACTCACACAGCTCCTGCTGCCGGCGCTCCCGTGGCAGGCAGACCCATCTGAAAAACAAACCTACCCTTGCCTCCGCTGAAGGTGGCCTGAAAATCCCAGAGTGTGTGTGCTTTAGCAATTCAGGAGAAATTAAACCAGCTTATTCTCAGGAAATCATCCGTTTGCCGGAGAGTCCGGGATGACGGCTGCTGGCACCCGCCCAGCTCGCTGTTAACAAGCGAGCTCAGAATATGAGGCAGCAGATCCGATGTGAATTATTTTTGCAAAGCCGGAGGATTTCATCTCAGATGAGCTGCCAAAGTGGGAAGTTTTAATAAGTGTAATCCTCCAACATAATTAACCAGTGAAGAGATTGGCCCTGGAAGGTTTAAGCACTGCAGCCCGAGCTGGGAACTGGTGCTGGGACTGCAGCCTCAAGCCCTCCTCCTCCTAATCAAGGGGCAGGAAGGCAGTCCTGGAGCCCACCCTCCATCTGGCATTGCTCCATCAGGTCTTTCCAAGGCAGCAGAAGCAGGGAGAAGAGCCTTGGATCCAGCAAACACCCCCAAACTGCTCCTCAGAGACGTTGTGCTGGGCAGAGCTTGGCACCAAGCGAGGCAGGGATGGCCCCTACAGTGCTGGTTTAAAACAGGCAGATTCGGAAGCTGATGAACAGGAGCCCTGCAAGATACCTGGATTTGGGACGAGATTCCTGACCACAGGTTCCCACTGGCAGGAGTGGGAGAGCCAGTGCAGCCGATCATCCTTTCTGCTGTCAGCCCCGCGCGATTCCCCAGCGAGCGGAGCTGCTTAAAGACGCGTATTAAGGCAATCATGTTGTCTGCCGTGCCCCGCTCCCGTGACAGCTTCCCCCGGCACGGCCGGAGCGGGAGGCTCTATTCGTGTCACGTCAGGAGTGCGGATGAGCTCTCAGGAGAGCCCTTCTTTACTGGCAAGTGGCATCTCTGTCATGTAGTCCGGAGAGAAATCAATGAGAAAACAAGTCAGGGATCAGCGGACGAGGCTGATGACTCTTTCCCGCTACACTTTGGCCTTGTGCAAAGGGGGGAATGGCTGTGGGGTGACTGGGGCTGCCCTGTGGTACTGGGGCTGCTTTTTCCCATCCCACCTGTGTTTCCCAGGCAGTGGCTCCTCTGGGAGCCCAGCACAGCAGGTCAGGTGTCCTTGGGGTGAATTCCTTCACGCTCAGCAAGTCTTTCTGGCCGCAGGCAGCAAGAGGGAAACAGAGGAAAAATGATTAGATTTTCTCCTTCATTGAAACAGTGGAATATTGGCTCCTGATAGATAAGACAAAGCGGGGATAAAGGGTCTCATTCCCATTAGATCTTCTTAATTGGGCTTTTTCCTGAAAGCGCAAAATCAATATTTTCATCCACGTGAACCCAATGAGCTCTTTGGGTCACCTGTAATAACACAAATCTGGGCCTTGTACGTGTGGACGGGAGGAGCTCGGGCAGCTGCCTGCTGCAGCCCCGAGACCCACGGCACGGGGAAACTGCCCTGCACAAGGAGCTGCTGGGCTGTGCCACGGGGAGCTGGGCTGTGCCACAGCTGTGCCATGGGGACCAGGGCTGTGCCACGGGGAGTGGGGCTGTGCCACAGCTGTGCCACGGGGAGCGGGGCTGTGCCACAGCTGTGCCATGGGGAGCGGGGCTGTGCCATGGGGAGCGGGGCTGTGCCATGGGGAGCGGGGCTGTGCCAC
>VZRQ01007445.1:508096-528857 GCA_013397975.1 Machaerirhynchus nigripectus | reverse complement strand
GGGCTGTGCCACAGCTGTGCCACAGGGACTGGGGCTGTGCCATGGGAACCTGGGCTGTGCCACAGGGACTGGGGCTGTGCTACAGGGATTGGGGCTGTGCCACAGGGACCGAGGCTGTGCCACAGGGATCGGGGCCATGCTGGCATTGGGATCCCAGCTGTGGGCTCATGTTGGAAGCCCAGCTGGGTGCCAGCACTGGGATCCCAGCTGCAGGCTGGTGTTGGAAGCCCAGTTGGATGCCGGTGTTGGGATCCCAGCTGGGGGATGGTGTTGGGATCCCAGCCAGGGGCTGGTCTTGGAAGCCCAGCTGGGTGCCAGCACTGGGATCCCAGCTGCAGGCTGGTGTTGGAAGCCCAGTTGGATGCCGGTGTTGGGATCCCAGCTGGGGGATGGTGTTGGGATCCCAGCCAGGGGCTGGTCTTGGAAGCCCAGCTGGGTGCCAGCGGTGTGCGAGCGATCAAAGACTTCAGCGCTGGAGGAAAAAAGCCCCAATTCTGAGCCCAGCATCCTCAGTCAATATCTGCCAATTCCTAAGAAATTGGCCACCTTGAAGTAACCGAGGTGCAAAATAGAGCCGATTAGAAAAATTAAACTCAGGCTGAGCTGGAAGAAAGGCCATTCAGCTCACTGCAAACATTATCTGCTCTAATTGGAAGCTTTGTTTAATTTGGCTTTGAAATTGAATTCCTTTTCCTTCCTGGAGAACTGTTATTACCTTAATTCTCCGCTTTGAATAAGACGATTTATATGGTCAAATACGGCTTGTTTGCAGCACAGCAAGCCCAGGAGCGGAGCAGCCGCCACCTCTCCCGCGCCTCCAGCCCCCTCCTCAAACCCTGCGCCGTTCCCTGGAGCAGATGCACGTTCACCCTCCCCATGCTGGCCTTGCTTGGTAATTACATTATTCATGGAAAGAGTGGAAGATCTGTTCGCACTTCACCCTCCCTCGCAGGCAGACTCTCCACGTTCCCCCGTTTGCCTTTGGGGCACCAAAAGTGGAGGCCAAGTCCAGGGCAGGGAGATTCCCAGCTGGAGAAACACTGGGCTTCCCCAGGGAAGAGGAGCATGTCCTCATGCATCCACGGCTGCTGCTCTTCGGGATGAGACATCGAAGTGGATTTTCCTGTCTCCACACCGGCTCTCCCACCGCTCGCTGGTTCCACCGTCCTGCTGCTTATTTGCAGAACAGCAATTGAGGGAAGACAACAGCGTAATGAAGGCATTGCATCCCAATTTCCAAGTGTGGCCAACAAGATCCATCAGGCACTTTGGGAAAATCAAGAACTTTATTTCCAATCAGCCAGCTTTTATCTGCTTAGGGATAAACAAGGCTGAGGAACCAGCGGTAGCAACAGCTGCATCATAAACAAGCCTGAAACCAGACCCTTCTGCTGGCAGTAAATAATTGATCTCCGAAAAATTCTGCTTAGGCAAAGCCATTTCAATTATCTGGTAGATGATGATGAGTGTGGAGAGAGGTTAAGGGCTCTGAAATATTTAGGGAGAAGATGTTTGCCTGGGCGCACCCTAATTTGTCTTTCATTTACCCCAAAGAGGGAGATTATTTGAGCAGTGAAGTGACAGGGAGGCACAACCCTCTCCAGCCCCAGGCTGGACTGGGCTTGGAGCAGCCTGGGCTGGGTGTCCCTGCCCGCAACAGCGGGGTTGGAACAAGACGAGTTTTAAGGTCCCTTCCTCTGCTCCAGTCCGTTCCCTGGAGGTGACAGGCATCCCCTGGGTGGGTACACGTGGCAGAGGAGCACCCCAAGCTCCGGGGGAGCACACGGTGCCGGGCTGGGGTGCCTGGCTGTGCCGTGCCGCTCACAGCGCGCTATCAAAGCCTCGGTGTTATCGCCGCGGCGGGTGCGAACGATCGACTTTGGTTTCGTGAGAGCTTTGATCATGGTACCTCAGCTGTGGGAAATGCGTGGTTCCCTTTGTTTCGCTTAACTTCCCTTTCTTCACTTTCATCCTCATAAATAATTTATTCTTGTTTGTTCTGTTCACTTTCATATTTTTGTTTTCTTCCCCATTAAAATTCAGCTTCAGTGGCTTGCGGAGAAACTTTGAAGATCTCCCTCCCTGTCCTCAACCTTTCAGAAGGAACAAATTCCTCCCAGGTGTGGTCACAGGGAGGGAGACATTTAACCCCCTTCTCTCCTGGCTGCTCCTCACAGAGTGCCCACCCTCAGCCCTGGTCCCCCACACCGCTGGGGTGTGGAGCATCTCCAAGGATGCAGCAGGTCCCAGGAGGGAGAGCGGCTGTGCAGGACATGGGCAGAGCCCCAGCCCTGCCGAGGGGCTGACCGTGAGGATGAAACTACTTCAGACATTATAACGGCTTCTGCTTTGGATCTGCCGGGTCAATAAAAGCCTTCTCTAAGGAGGGAGTGCTTCTCTCATGTTGAAAACATTTTAAATTTTCAAAGCAGAGCACATATTCGGTGGACAGAAATGCCCTCGCGCAGCTGCTGAGGAGGTCTCTCAAAACCACAGCACGGCTCATCCCCTGCCCTCACCCTGGCCTCAGCCACCTGCCCCCTTCCCTTTCCCTGTAGCAGCTTCCTTAGCTGATCTTTGCTTTTTTACAGACCTCTCTTTTTTCACCTTTTGCCACTAATTTTCCACGCTGAAAGATAGATTCTATTGTATTCACCCTTAAACCCTCCAACGCAAAGTGCATCTACCATTTCCCATTGCATCTATTCTCCCGTGTGCCTCGTTCCAGCTTCGGCAGCTCCACCTGAGTTCACATCAGCACCTGGGGGTGTAGTGAAACACACCTGATGGCACCGAGTTTTCCCACTTAAGCGATCAACCCTCAGGCTTTAAACCCCTCCAGGTGAGACCTGGGTTCTGTCTGGTAAGCTCTGGAGTGCTCAGAGGAAGAGCCGGGCTGTTTGCCCTCCTGGATAAACATGTCATCCGCAGCCTTTTCCGAGCATCAGGAAGGTAATTACTCAGAGGGGAAGCGAGATGCCTCTGCATTAACAGGTATTATTTGTTCTGGGGTCGCAGATTGCGCTGCTGTCGCTGTTAATGCTCTGACAGCAGCACCCGAGGCCCTTCGGAGGGGGAGGGTGCTGATCCCCGCTGTGCCGAGCCCAGCATCGCTGGTCTCCTCCAGTTACCATCAGCATTTCGAAGTGTATCCCGGAGAACTGCGTGCGCTCAGCGTGCGTGTGCCACCTCCAGCTGCCCAGTGCAATGCAGGGGCAATTACCGGTGATTATCAAACATGTCAATGATGTGACTTACCCCAGAGGAGCTGGGACAGCTCTTTAAACTGCTGATCCTGCAGTCCAGGGGAGGACCCAGGAAAATTGGCTGCGAGTGAGTCTCGCCCCTCACACGCAGCGAGATCCCCGCCTGCGAGGCTGCCTCTGGGGAGACCTTGCTCTGATTGTAGCTCCTGTCTGAAATTTCTGGGTCAGGATTATTGATTGGGATCATTAATTGGCCTGGCTGTGTGAGCGGTGGGGCCGCAGGGCTCCGAGGTGCCTCCGTAGGCAGATCTCGGCGCAGCCTGCTGAGGCTCCGTGCCGGGTCTCCTGGCCGCTGCTGCTGCTGGCTCTGTGCCTTCTCCCTGCCTCCCTTCCTGGCTTTAAACACCGGGGTGACCCCTTTGCCCTCACCTCTGCCTATCCCGCCCCTGTGGGACCATGCCCCGCTCCTGGGCTGGCACCGTGGGTGTCAGTGCCCAGTGTCACCGCAGGTCCCTGGGGATGGAGCGGGACATGATCCCGGTGTGGGTGTGCGGGAGGGCTCCCTGTGGGATCCTCGGTGGAGCTGGCACAGTTTTAACTGCTCCCACAGCAGGGAGAGGGTGCAAACCCCACCCATGAAAAGGCACATTTCGTCTGTAGGGAAACTTCCTATCTAGGACTCTCCTGGCAAATGCGTTTCAAGATGAAGGGCTTATGGCAAATAATCACCCTCGGATGTGTTTCTCTCTCTGCTGCTGTGGGATTTATAACATCCAGAAAACAGACAAGCCCAGGATAGCACCTTAACCAACACGTGTTATGTCAGTTCACACCATGTTACCCTCCCTGCATATTTTCCGTGCTAATCGGATTTGACTTCCCTGCAAACTGACAGCGCTCGCAGGTTGGCACACAGGCACACACCACTCCTGGAATTAAAAATAGTCAGTAATCGGCACCGCTGGGCAGCTTTGATCTCAATCCCATGCAGACCGCGATGGTTTTCCAGCTCAGGCACACGCGCCGGGCATGGATAGGAGTGTGTTTGTGTAGGGAGGCAGGTGGGCTGCTGAACACCCCGAGGGATGTGCTGTGAGTTCCTGTGCCTCTGCAGCGTGCCAGAAACTACGCATTTTAGGGCTGGGGATCGAGGTTGAGGTCTCAGAGGGACCTGAAATTCTAGATCCTGTCAAAATGAGTGGGCTCACTTTCAGTGAGTCATCCCTGAGAAGCAGCAGGCTGGAGCCTGAGATGGTGGGAAGGGCTTGGGGTCCCGCTGGGGCTCGGTGGGCAGGAGCAGCCCGGCACATCGGGCACTGCTCCGGCTGCAGGAGCAGCCCTGCCTCTGGAGACACCTCTGCGGACTGCAGTGCATCGGGTTAACTCGCAGCAGGCAGCTCAGAGCGCTGCCAAAGTGCTGCTGCTCATCCTGATGAGAGTTCCAGCCACCCGGAAAGCGGGGAAGGGTCTCCCGAAATAGCCTCCTCGGCTGCTGTGGGAAGAGGCTCCGCTTTGGGGAGGAGCCGAGGATCTCTCACGTCGTGAGCTCCGCTTTGGTCGTGACAGACAAAGCAAAGGCTCTTCCCAGAACCCCACTCCCTACCGCGGGGCTTTCAGCAGCAGTGGCTTGTTTGAAGGAAACAGGAATTTCTTTGCCCCGAGGAGGGAGGGAAGACAATAGATAGAGTTGGGTTAAACAGTAATCACAGGTTGAGGGAAAGAACAGAGGAATTTAAAGCTAATTAAAAGTATCTGAGGTTTTTTAAAACCACTTCTAAAGCAGATAAATGGAAATAACCCACCGGGTGCTGATGAGCTTTGAATTTTGTTAGGAATCACAGAAGAATAAATTTAGCAAATCACCAGGAAAGGCTAATGCAGCCCTGGCGCTCCAGCACACAGCCAGCACTGGTAATTCTCCATATTCCTGACAATTATCCATTTCAGGAGACACTTCCACTTATCTTACCTCACCTTAAAACCTTCCTATTGAACTCTGCCTGTGATTAATCTTTGTTCCTGCTCACCTTTCTCTGTTCTCCATTATCGCTTTCCTGCGCAGTGACATCCGTCCTCACCTGCCTGCCCCTTTTCCCGTGGCTGCTCCATTTCAGAGGGATTAAGCTTTTAATTGCAGGGAGCTTTTTTGCTTCATCACTGCATCATCACAGAGCTGCCTGGCAGCTCTTTGAGGCTTCTGGGGCAGCTCAAAGTCTTTCCAGAAGGATGGGTGGGATGCTGCCGATGGCAGCTCCCTTCCAGCAGAGCAGGATTTGGTTCAGACCTTAACCAGACACTGGTGAGGATGGCAGCTCGGGGCTCTTAAGGAATATGGAAGTGGGAATTTTCCAGAAACTGAGGGTTTTTTGAAAGAAGGATAAATGCAAGATGGAAAATACCAAGGGAAGGAGGGTGGCAGCCTTGAGACGTCCCAAAATCCCTGGCTACAGCACGCAGGGAACTGGGGAACAGGGAGGGGAACAATGTGGGATGGCAGAGTAAGGAAAAGGAGATAATCATAATAAAAAGGGAAATGAAATAAACACAAGAGAAATCCAAGGTGCATCTCAATAAACTGTAGGGTTCAATGAGCAGCTGGGACAAAAAAAAACCTGCAAACACCGTGGTTCCTGAATAATAGAGACGGGAGAGCAGGTGATGATAAGGCGACCGAAGGAAGGAAGGAAGGTGGGAAAAAATAGAAAGGAGAAATTACTGGAGGGAGAAACCTGCAGGTGATGTGCTGTTTTGCTATGCTAATAAAGAGATGAAAGCAACTGGAACAGGAGCAGAGACTGGAAAAAGTCTTACTTTTGTTGGAAAGAATAAGAGGATAAACGTTTTCAACATTTATGAAGTAGCAAAATAAAGCAAAGAAAGGCTCAGAACATCAGCTCGTCGATGAGGAAATTAAAGCACATAAAATATTTATTCATTTGTGCTTAGTGGCTGTCAGCCATGCATGCATTGGAGAAATAGGATGTTTCTAGGCACAGTTTCATTCTTGCTCCTATTTTTCCCTCCTTTCCCAGGGATGAGCAGGAACAATTTGGTGAATGGTAGCTGAACGCTCAGCTCATTTTCTACATTCCATTAATGTTTCATTTCTTAATACCCTTGAAACAAAAATGGGAAGTTGGTATAAAACATTATTCTCCTTTCAAATCACGGAGAAGAGGAGCGTGGTTCCAGGCCAGGCAGCAAGATTACAAACTGGCATCTGTGTTAGAATGGGAATGCAGTGCTGGTGTCAGTGCCAGGCTGGAAGAGGCCCTTTGATGAGCCACAGAAAGAGGGATGTAACACAGGTTTTTCCATGTCACCAGCTGTCTCCAGCCTGGCCCGAGAGGACCATTTCTGAAGAAAGCTCTTGGCTCCTTGTCTCTGAATATTTCACCTGCCATCCCCATCAACACAGGGAGCAGATTCTTTGCTCCAGGCAACTGATCAGTTACTGCGCTGGCAAGGAAAGCAGCTTCCTAATGCCAGATGTGGGCCTCAATGGCTGGAGGTGGCACCGGAGCTCTGTGTGCTCCCCAGACCTTCGCTAGATGCTTCACTCATCGGCGCTGCGGGAACGCTGCCACCGGCGCTTGGCAGGTGCTCCTGCACCTCGGCCCCAGGGAGAGGGCTGCGAGGAAGATCTGGCTTTGGAGAATCCCCGTGCGTCCCTTCTCGCGTCTTCCTGGAAGAAATCCAGCTGTGCGCGGGGGGCAGGAGCAAGGCGCGGATCACCGCTGGGCCGGAGCTCTGCGCGCAGGGAGGGAGAGGGGCGGGCAGGGGCCGTACCTGGGGCGGGACTCGCCTGCAGGAGCACCGGGATGAGCAGCAGCGCGGGCCTCGGCAGCTCCCCGCACCAGAGAGAGGCACGGGAGAGGGTTCACTCACCCCCATCGCCTGCGGGGCAGCGCTGGCCCCAGGCAGTGTGCCGTGTCAGCCTCTGGCCTATTGCTGACTTTAATTTGTTGGATGGGGAATCCCGGGCGCTCCAGCCTTGGCTGGCACCGCCTGCTGCCTGTCAGATGCATTTACTCTCCAACAGCAGCATCCAGACTTGACCAGCCCTGAGCTCACTCGCTGCTCCTCTCCTTTGGGAAGCGGTTCTGTCCCTTTGCCAGGCTGCCCTGATTTGCCTGGGCATGTACCCACCTACCTGCCCGGTTTGGGCTGTGGGAGCCCGGTGGATCAGTCAGCCAGGGTTTCCCGGGATGGATGGGCAGATCTGCCCGGAGGATGCAGGGATGTAATCCCAGGTGTGAAGCAGCTCCACGGGCAGCCCGGGGCTCCGTGTCCCCATTGTGCCTGGCCTGGATGGGTGTCAGAGGTGGCAGGAGCACGGGGATCTCTGGCTGGAGGAGGAGAAGGCGGCCAGGGCTGGAGCTGCACCTTCCCGGGCAGTGCCGTGGGCAGGAGCTACCCTGTCCTTCCAGCCAAGGTCGGGTCAGCGCTTGTTTTTGCAGAATTACAAGTGCTAATGATACATTACATATTTTCCCGGGTCTCTCGGGATTAATGGCAAAGCTGCTGGTTCGCCCAAGGGATTTTCTAAATCCTCCCCTTCCAGGAGTGCTATCGCAGGGGAGCTGTGTGTGAGCCTCGGGCAGGGTGGGAAGCGCAGGAGAGCCTGTGCTGCTGCCTCTGCAGCCTTCTGTAAAGCACAGAGGCGTCAATATTAATTGAATCATAAAGCTCAAAACTTCCCTTGATTTTTCGCTTTATCAGAAATGATAAATTCTTGGAGAATTTCTTAGCCTGGATGCTACAGTTTCCGGTGAGATACTTGGATAATGGAAGGTAAAATCAATCCATTGACTTCAGTTGGGATCTGCCAACTTGTATCAGCTGAAAAGATGCTCTTTTTTCTGTCTTCTGGTGACAATCTTATCGAAAGTAGGGCTGACCCTGCCTGAGAAAAGGAGAAGCTGATAACCACAACAAGCCCTTCACTGCACACCCCGATGATGCAACTTCCATCTCTGATGCGGGATCAGAGTTTTCTCAAGGACAGATAAAAACAGAAGCAGCAATTTCCCAGGGTCGTGGCTGACTAAAGCACTTTAACAGCTTCTAATGGCACTTGTGGAAGGTGCCCAGGAGCTCCTGCCCTGTGGCAATCACAGAGCTTGCGAGCCGCAGGTGCCGCGTGTCACAGTCGAGCCCAGCTGGGAGCCAGGTGCCACGGAGAGCTGGTGAGCATCCCCTGCCTAACCCTAATCCTTGCCTAACCCTAATCCTTGCCAGCTGCTGAAATCAAGGAAAGCCTTGATTTATGGGGTTCCTTTTTCCCAGGGGGATGAAGCTTGCAAACGCAAGGGCGGGGTGATTGAACTGGGTGTGGATCTAGCTGTAAGGAGGAAACCAGCAGCAGAGTGAGGGACGTGTCCTCTGCTGCTGCTGTGCTGCTCCTGTCTGTCCTGCTCTCCTCCGAAGAGCATCCTGAGCTCCTCTCATTCACACTGGGCTCCCAAACCCTTCCTATTCCCTCGAGGCCCTCAGCATCAACGTTTTTCGCACATAGACTCTTTTGCAAGCCCTGGCACTTGATTCAATCACTGCTTAATCTCACCCTCTAATTTAATCAATATTTCATGGACAGGGTCTTTGTTTAAAAACCCAAACAAACACAAAACCTTCCAGTCTCTTTTGTGATTGCTTTGTGCAGGTGTTATTAGGTTAATGCAATCAGCAGCGATAAAGCTGCTCTCCATGTAATGAGGGATCAGCCTTGTTGTGGGTGCTGTGCAAGGGAGGGAAGCAGGAAGAAAGAAACCACGGGCTGGGTCCTTGAGATGCTACCAGTGATGCCACCAGATTGAGGGTGACCCTTCCTGCTGCAGGAATAATGGGAGGCACCAGCACGTGTTCCACTCCCTCTCCAGATGCTCCGAGTGAGAGGCAGGATGTGCTGCGGCGCCAAGAGGCCCAGAAGGATGGACACAGGCAGGAGGATGGAGGTGGGCTGCATGGATTTCCAAGGTTGTGAGGCTCTTACAGTGGGGAGTGCAGCTCAGGGTGAAGCTGCTTTTTCTCCCTGGAGCTCCAGCTGTGCTGGGGCACTGGCACATGGCTCCAGCTGCAGGCTCTGCCCACCCCATGCCCACTGGTGGTGCTGGGGGAGTGCATGCTCAGGGCTGGCTCTTGGCTGAACGAGACGACGTAACAGCTCTCAATAAGCACGAATCCTTCAGCAGTCGTTCCGTGTTTAATCAAATTTGTAGAGCCTCGGGCCATTCATGGGGAAAAAGTGTTTTCTGTAATAAGAGGAAAGTTTGGCTGTCAAGGGGTGTGAAGCCAGATAATGAAGTTATTCTTTCCCGTTGCGTTTTGCTATGACTTTCTTGAGAACGCTCTCGACAAAGTAGTGATGCATGGAGGAGAGGTTTCCAGGCTCTGTAAGTGGTGGCAGCACCTCCCACTTGCAGGGCTTAGGGATGCCAGCATGTCTCCTGCCTCACAAAGCCAGCCCTTATGGAAGTGTGGGATGGGTGGGCTTGGTTTAAGGGGATAAAAATGCAGAGGTGCCCTTGATACTGCAGGTACAAACCCAGTGGGGCAGAGATTGGGGTCTCTGTGGAACAAGACCCATGGTGCCTGCTGGGATTTTTCCATCCTAAATTGTGTGGATAGTGCTGGTGGACTGTCTTTGCCTTCTCTGTCTTCACCTGTTTGGGAAATTTCCCCGATTTTGCCTGCAAAAAGCTGTGGTGCTTTGTTCATGTCGAGCTTCTACTGAAGCAAACCAACCCCAGGAAAGCCAGCAAGGGAAAAAAAAAACCAGAAACAAACTACAGTAAGTATGAGGAAGGGGATAAATAAACCTAACAAAGACATTTCTACTTTCTTGGTTTTTTGGGAAAGCTCAACAGACTCCCTCGGAGCCCCCAACAAAGTCAATGATACTTCATCTTTAATTTGATTTTTCCCTTCAGTAAGGGTGGCGAGCATTAACGTCGCTGTAATTCTGCGAAGTGCCATTAGATAACGGGGGAATATCAAACGTGAAGATTATGTGTGGTATCAGTGGCAAAATATTATACTCAGCAGTGATTTAGAAGAACATTAATGTCTCAGGCATGCTGTGAGAGATGTCAGGAATTGGACAATAAAATGTCTCATTCTTCAAACAATCACTCGGGGCTGACGCCGGGCTGCTGGGGAGGCAGATGGGCGCCCGTGGAGCCGAGCAGCCCCGCTGCAGCCGCTGCCCTGCCCGCGTTTCTCCGAGGGCAGACACCTCCGCTGCGCGGGGGAGTGATGGATGCTGCCCATTTCCAGCGGGTCGATAACGGGATCGCTGTAGACCACCGTTATTTTTGTGTTTAATTCACTGAATAAAATGAACCAGGTAAATCACTCAGAGGAGACGGGAGCGGGTGTTAATAGGCACATTTGCAGAGCTACCTAAAAATGAGCTCTGCAATTACTGACTCGTGCCAGCGCTCGTGTTTGGTGCCGCGGCTGGAGGCAGCGCTCACCCGGGGCCCCACCAGTGCCCTGGGGAGCAGCCCCCGGGCTCCCCAGAGAGGGCTGGGGGCTGCAGTTCAGTGGGGCTCTGCCAGGGTGATGCCCAGACCCTGGCAGTGCATCACAGGGGAACAGGGCCCTGATTCTTGCAAGCTTGCAGGCCTGAGGCTGAGCCAGGAGGAGCGGAGCAGGGCTGGGCAGCTCTTCACAGACTCATAGGAAGGGACCTTAAAGCTCATCCCATTCCAAGGGAGGTGGTGCCATAGAAGACACGGTGCCTTTCTCCAGAAGAAATGCAGAAGTTGGGCCGGTGCCTTTCTCCAGAAGAAATGCAGAAGTTGGGCCATGGGCTGTGTTCCTCCTCTCCCTGGGGCGGGAGTGCAACCTCCTGAGCATCCTCAGCCTTGAAGTTTCCCAGCCTCCATGAGAGGCTCTGTGCTGCCAGGCTGGACCAGGCGCTAGACAGGCGATGTGCAGCGCTCTGCCAGCTCCCCAAAATAGCATCGTACCCAAGGCTGGATTAATCCCTGCGGAGCCTCAGTGCCAGAGCAGGCCGTGGATGGGTGCTGGGAAGCGCATTCCCACCTCGGCGGGAGGAGAAGGAAAGAATGGGGGCCCGGGTGACATGGCCATCGACCCGTTTATCGCGGCGGAGCAGAATTAATCGCTCGGATCAGCAGAGTCATTGTGGCTTACAGAAAACAAAACAAAGGCAATTATTATTCCTCCCTCGTCGGGGGGGGCGGGGGCCGTGGCTAATCTCGTTACGCGCAGCAGCGAGGCGCCGGGGGAATCTCACGGTGCCGATAAAGCGCTCGGCAGCTGCACAAAGCAATTACGGTGAGACCGTGGGGCTGCGCTGGGGGCTTGGCCCCTCCTTGGGGCCAGGCAGGGCTGTCCCCAGCTGAGCATGTCCTGCCTGCCCTCACAGGCAGCCCTTAGGCAAGGCGAGGTGGGTGCTCTGCCTCATCTCCAGGTGCCTTCTCCCATGTCAGTGCTGATGCCTGGTCTGCCGAAACCTCCTCCAGAAGCAAAGCAATTTTGAGGCTGTGGGACTGATTCCCCCACAGGCACCCTGAGCAGCCTCATGCTTGTGGCCAGAATCAGCCAGAGGCATTGCCGTGCCACCCTCTCAGCACTGCCCAGCAGAGATGTGCTGTCCCAGAAGGTGTCACAGCTGCTCCGGGCGCTGTGCAGGCTGGGATAGAACAGCGATAGAGCGGTGCTTGGGGTTTTTTTATAACCCTTAAATCATTCCCCAGCTCTTGCTGCTGCTTTAAATTGTAACTTGGCTTTTAAAAAGTTTATCGTGCACTAATTCATTCAGCCCGTTCATTTCCATTCTGCTGACAGGGGACAAAATTGCTTCTTTTTTCATCCCAGAGAATTCTAACTTTGTCAATTTATGGCGCCTTTTTGATTTAATCAGGAAATTTCCTAAACTTCCGTGGCAATAACAAGACATTTTTCAAGCAGTACCTGAGAGCGGGCCGGGCATTATTTATAGCCCTGGTGCACACAGTATTTCCAAAGGACTTCCCGTGAGTCACTGGTGGTCAGAAGATGCAGGTTGTTCCCAGGATCACCCAATTCTGCTCCAGGGGAGCAACTGGAAAACCCATTTTTTTGCCTTTGTTTTGCCATCGTCTGAAAAGTCCATGTGTTGCCCTTTCCCTCTTCCCACCCTGGAGGAGCCCAGACCCCTGGGATGACCTGGTCATCCCGGCCACCTCCACTGCCAGCGCGTCACCTATGTGCCATGGATGGAGCCGCTCTGGTGCTGCCCTGCAGAGCCGGCATCACGCTGTTCTGTGCTGAAACACAGTCATTTCACTCTTCCGAACACTGTCAGAGCAAGTCACGGGAGGGATTATTTTTGGCTCTGTTCAGCGTAGTTACCTAGCAATTTGCAGGAGGCTCGGTGATACTGGGGAGCTCCTCAAGCCGCGCGAGCTGCGCTGCAGCGAGCGATTCAGTTGCTGCCTTTGGTTCCTTCTGCTGCTCACAAACAGTCCAGGTGCCAGCTCAGAATCTTACAAATTTGTTCTCGGTTGGACGGATTTCAGCCCCGTTGCCTGTGTGTGAAGTATTTCCTCTGATCGTTGCTTTTTGAGCGCTCGCCGCCTGTGATTCCCCCACCACGCCTGGGCTCGGCTGCCGGCGTGCAGCAGAGCTTTTCCTCCGCCCTGTGAAAGGAAAGGGAAAACCACGGCGTGTGCTGATATGGATGTTCTGTAGGACAGTGCTGGGACACCTCTTTTGATGTTTTGCTTTCACATCTCTCGAGCTGAAAAGAAATAACGTGCGAACGCCTTCCCCTTCTGCTCCCAGCGCCGTGTGCTCCCCTGCACGCTCAGCACCGCCGCTCCAACCAGCCATAAATACTGTTTGTGTTTGGCTTATTATCTCCAAGGTAATTTATGCTTTTCTGCTCATCCAGGGTGTTTACAGGCCTTCTGTTCTCTGCAGAACTCGAAGTGTTGCGATGAAGAACTGCTGTTGTTCAGTTAAGAAGCAATATTGCTTGCCAAGAACCAACCAGAATCAGTGTTTTCCATTCTCCCAGTGTCAAACTGGAGGAGAGAAGCCTCAAGGGAAAGGCCATGTGGGGCAAGACTGGGACAGCAGAATCCAGATGGCAAAGAGCCATGGTGCTATGGTAAATTTTCAAGAGTCTTAATTAGAAACAAATTAAAGATACTCCAATTCCACATATAACATGACCCGTGTTACTGAATTACTGCTAAAGCGCTCTAGACTTCTTCCTCCTACGGGCCTCTCTGGCATCTCTCCCTGGCACTGCTGCCAGGCTTTGTGCCCATCCTGGCAGGCAGTTTCATATCCCAGTTGAACATTTGATGTGGGCAGTAGGTTGGATCTCATAGATTGCCGTGGCTAAAGGACCCTCGCCTAATCTCATCAGGCCGTGGCAGTGCACGTTCTGCAGTGGGCAGGGTCTGCATGGTGACGTTAGCAGAGACTGACGACGCTCTTCAGGGGAAACGCCTTCAGGAAACTTCTTCCATGGCACATCCATGTTGGCTGGATCTGTTATCCAGCCATTTTGTTCTCCGAAGCATCGCAGAGAAGGCAAAATGAGAACCATGGTCCTTCCGGAGAGCTCGGGAGGGTGCTGGATGTTTGCTTTAAATAGAATTAACCATGCAAATTGAATCATGTGAGTGTAAATTAGCACTCGTTCCACCAGTGCTCTCGGTGTCGCTTAACCTACCATTTACCCCAAGACATCTGCTAAGTGCCATTCTTTCGAGTACTTAAACAGCACCTCTCGCTACCAGAGAGCCCCAGCCCCGCGCACCAGCAGAGCTGCCGCAAGCCTGTAATTATCGTTAAAGGACTATTGTGCTCCTGGCGCTGATGAAGGCAGCGGGTGAGGCTTTCCAGGCTGGCTCCCTGCTTGCCAAGGGGAGGATGAGTGGGGCTGGGGCTGAAGCCTGCCTGCTCCCTTCCCGTGCCCGCTCCGGCAGCAGGGAAGGGCCTGGCACACCGCTGCGCTGAGGCTGCCCAAATATCAGCAGCGGTGGTGGGCATAAGAAACTGAAAATGGGCTGTCAGAGGAAGGCTCCCCAACCAGGGCTGCTGCCCGGCAAGGAGATCTCAGCCTGCTGGAAGATTGCAGACCCCACTCTCTCTTGCTGGCATCGCTTCCTCTGCAGCTGGAACAGAGGGAGAGAGCCCAGGGCTGCAGCGAGCACGAGCACCGTGTGGCTCCAAGCCTTCTACAGAGTGAGCTGTTATTTAAGCTTTTGATGTCACAGTTGGGAGAATTGATGCGTTAACCTCGTGGAGAAGGGGGTGTGCGGGCAGGCTGGAGGCTCCAGCACCCTGCCCTGCAGCACAGCTTCGCTGCTGCGTGCCACACCACAGCTGGAAGTGGGATGAGGGGATGAACAGGTGGAGGGCGATGGCATTGCTGATGCCCAAGCGGCTCAAAGGGGTGCCTTGGATCCTCAGTCTGCTCTTTGGCTGGGCCCCTCCTAGGAAACGTGGACGTGATGCTCATTGGCTTCTCGTTTTTCCAGCCTCGTCCTGCAGTGTGAGAAAACCCATTGTGGCTGGTGTGAATGGAGTTGGACACAATTCCTCCACAGTGGTTATGCAAATTCCCGGCCATAATGACACGTTGTTGTGTGTGATGCTGCGAACAGATGGCCCGAAGACAGGCTCAAGATCGGAATTAGTCCTGGGCTCCTGCAACAGCGCTGGGAGCATATGGGCCTCATCGATCCCTGCTTTAGCCTTAATAGCAAAGGGAATGCTAACATATGAATAAAAGCCAAAGGAGAGGAGGAAAAACAAGATTGTGGTGATTCAGTGGTACTCAGGCTCTTCTGGAAAGCTGAAACGGTCCCTCCTCAAACTCGAGCATCCTTCCAGCAGCAGACGGAGCTTTGCTGAGGCGGATCCCTGAAGGCTCGGGCAGCTCCCCCCTGCAGCAGCACAGACTGGTCTGCGTGCACCCTGATCAGAGCCCTTCAGCCCTGTTATTTATGCTGTGGCTTCCCAGCGGCATGAAAGCACCAGCGGTGGTTTAGAATTCCATTTGGCACTTTGCTTTATTGGGAGGCTTCGGGAGCTGCCGTGATAGATGGCTGCTTCCCTCCTGTTTGTCACATCCTGTGCTGTATGAGTTATCAGCGGCTGGTTTCTGACTTGGAGCCGGCGCGAGGGGCTTTGGAAAATGGGGCATCACTTGTTCATTGCTTATAGCTTTGTAAATCCGTGAAGGACTGGGCTTCTTCTGCCTTTTATTTCAATCTAATGGTGTTTTAAGGCAGCTCGCTGATGCTGCTTGGGATTTCTCCGAGGACCAAACAGGAAACTCATACGCACCGTGGAAGTGCTGAGCGGCGAAGATTGATTCTGTCAGTTAAACATCACACAAGCATAAACAGTGTGTGCTGCTGTGCCTGCTCCCCTCTGACATCAGCACAACCAAACCTTCCCGTCAGCAGGCGAGCCGTCGCTTCAAGCCCTCAATGCAGCATCTGGATGAAAAGGAACTTTTCTTTTTTTTTTTTTAAGCTCTCCTGTTCCTAATCAGCTGGGTGTCTGGGTCCTAATATTTGCCTAGAGCGAGTTCTTTCAGTAATCTGAGTAAGTGGTCCCCAAGGCTTGTTGCTGTGAAAGCGCACGAAAGGGATCTCGGCGCCGCTGCTGCTGAAATTAATTGATCCCGATATTTTCTTGAGGAGGGATAAAAAGAAGAGAATAACGTGGTTTCAGATCAGGACAGCTGAAATCCCAGGGAAGATGGTGTTTAATGGGTGCCCTCGGCTGCTTTGCCAGGCTTCAGGGGAGCTCTCGTCCCAGCACTGGGTGCGCTGGTAGCCAGTGGCCAGCAAGCACCCCAGGATTTCTTTGTCCTGGTTGCACAAGCCCTGAAAGCACCCACTGGAGCGGTCTTTCAGCCCTCCTCATCCTCAAGGACAGTCTGTCCCTCCTGCAGCCCTGTGCTCCCCGGCCATCACAGACCTCCGTCAGGACAGGCCCCACGCTGACCCCCAGCCCTGGCAGTGCTGTCAGCATCTCTGGTTTCCATGGCAACTGCAGAATGCCAGGCATGGAGCTGGTGCACACCACAGCATCGCCAGCTTTCCCTGGCTCCTTCAGGAAGTGCTTGGCACGAGTTGGAGTTGCCTACAGGACCCTGGGTGTAGGACACTCTGCATGGCCAGACCCAGCTGCAGAGGCTTTATTTCAGAACCACCGTGCAGGAAGGGAACTCTTCCACCCTCCAGAGAAGCACATGTGGATATTTTTAGCAGGGCAGCAAGGCAAACGAGCTCAGCTCTTCCAACCGTCCATCTGCTTCGTGTGTTCTGGGACCCACAGCCTTTCCAAGTAAATTGAGTCCCGTTCGCTCTGCTGCGAGGCCACGGGCTCTGCTTTTAGGAAATGCCCATCCCTGGTCTCTCCTGCACAGTGCAGACATGTGCCATGATTCCTGGGAACTCAGCTCTCTCTGATGCTGTCCTTGAGGCATGAATTTAGGTTTTTATCCCTTGCCTCGACCAGAGGCAGCTCAGCTGGATGTGCAGGGCCAACTGTGGCTCCGTGGTGTCCGTGGCTGCCCGCAGTCCCCGAGCAGTGCCAGCAGCACCGTGGCTCCCACCCCTCAGCCCAGGCCTGCTGGGATGCTGCAGGTGGAGTGAGCACATGAGGGGGATGAGACTGATAAAACACAGTCCCAGGATAGTTCCAAGAGCAGTCTCCCGGTGTATGAGGCTCCCTGTTGTTTTCCAGTCATTGGCACTGGGAGAAAAACCTGAGCTGAGCAGCTGTGACCCTAAACGTGCTCCCAGCTCCCATGGCAGGCGGTACCTGGCTGTGCCAACGGGAATCACGGATGCTTGGAGCTGACAGGCAGGGAGAGGCGGGTTACACCTTTCCTGCCAGTCCTGGGAATCTGCAGATCCCTGATGCTCTGTCTTGTTTTTCATGAGTTTTGCTCTGAGGGGGAAGGAGCACGCAGCACAGAGACCGGGGAGATTTGGGACCCTCCTGGCCGCGGTGAAGTTGCTCACGGAGCCGCAGAGCAGAGCTCGGTCTCCCTGGCAATGGTTGCCATGCGATCGCTGCTGTGGCGCTGCATCCGCCTGGCTTCAGTCAAACGTGCTCTTCCCAAGGGAATGTGCTCGTGTCGGAGTTCCCAGGGGGGACAGGGTGGATGGGGTCCCCTTGATGGGGAGAGGGCAACAGGAGGGAGAAACCTGGAGGTCTGATCCCGGAGACGGAGCTGCCCCCAGCCTGCAGCGAATATGGGAAGCAGATGCTGTGCAGAAGTTGAACCCCATGCTCCCCAAAACGCTGGCAGAGTCCTCCCCAGAATCCCATCCCGCTGAGGAGCACGACTGTCAGACAGAGCCCTGCAGTGGGTGCAGCTTCCCACACGTAACATGGCCTGGAAGACATCTATAACCTTTTTTTCAGTGGTTATTGAACCTTTCCAGGTCGATGCCCAGGCTGCAGTCTGTCACTGTGGTCTCTGTGCTCCTGGAGTTGATGGAGTAACAATTCCATAGAAGTGCCTTCTGTCCCCAGTGAATGATCAGAGCTACTCTGTGAGATAACTCTGCTGGTTTGAACAAAAAGTCCTTTACAGCAGTGCAAGTTCCTCATTTTAAATCCAAATGTAAAATTAAAAAAATTCCATTACCACAAGAGGCTGGTCGGAAACCAGTGGCTTGGGTAAAGCATTTGATCGCACATGGAAAATTATCAAGTCAGCGTTGAAAATGGGTTGAGAAACACGTGCTGGCTGCTCAGAATCTTCATCTGTCACTGCTGGGCAGAGCCAGGTCCTGGAGAGCGAGCTCTGGGCTGGTTGGAGTTATCTGGAGAGAGCTGTCCCAGTGTTTCCCAGATTCCTTGCATGTGACTTCTGTATCCACTTTTCCACATGAACAATAACGCTGGAGCGAACGTCAGTCATCAGACAGGCATAATTGGATTTGGAAAATGTGATATTGTGAATTAAGTTGACTGATGGGGAAGTGTCAGTTTTATTAACAATCTTCCTTCAGATGATAATTTTATATCTATAAGGATGAATTACAAGAGTACTTGAGAGCGTCAGTCTCAAATGATGAAGTCATTTTAATAACGGCTGACTTTCTCTTTCATATACTTGTTTTTAAATATTTTATCTCCTTATGGGAAAGTGTGTCCAATTCAGAGCCAAAACTGATGTAAAAAATGCCATTTTCCTCTTCACACAGAGAAACACCTTCACTCTCAGGCGAGCTCCCAGCTGGGTGCAGCCTGGCCTGTCACCTGTTCTTGGGGTTTCAATGCAAATCTGAACATTGAACAAATCTTCCTTTCATGGTATTTTTCCAGAAGAAAGAGGTGGGAAATGCAGTAAGAGAAGGAGTAAGACAGAAAATCTGACACTTGGAAACGTCCCCTCCTCCCTTCAGCTGAAGAAAACTTGCCACTGGATTTATCCACAGCTTTCACAGCAAGGGGCTGGTTTTCCCCTCATCGTCCCAGCCGTGGTGCTGCTGGAATTGAAGGATTTTGGGTGTTTGCATCAGTGCTGTGGGGCAGCTCAGGTGCAGGTCACCATTCCCCTTTTCTACCTCAGCTTATTTATTTGAGAGCACCTCAGCAAATGTTTGATGTGCCTCCAGTGGAGGCTGGAGCCATGTCCCTCACGGGCACTGGGTGTGCATAGCCCATGGTCCCCTCTGACCGAGCCTCTGTCAGGGCACGGCGGCCACTTCATTATGTCCCTATCGATCAATTAAACGCTCCGTGCCTTATTTATCCCTCAGCCAGGAAGGAGCATTGCAGGAGCAAAGAGCAATCGTGTTGGACTAAAACCTAAGGAAGAAAAATGAGCTGATAAAAGCCCTGCTGCACCTGGCTTCCCCCTCAGAGGAGCCTCGAGAGATTCAGAGTGGGGTTTTTTTCCTGATGAAAAAGATTTGATGAAAACCTTTATATTTTTGGCCAAAGTTTCGGTGTTTGCACGTGTGCCAGTCATGAGGCGGTGAGGGAAGGAAGGTCTGTGCTTCCAGGGGAGTGGAGCCTGAAGCACAGCAGGGCTTTGTGCCCAGCCAGGCAGTGAGCCCCTTGCAGCCAGGACCTGGGGATGGGCTGATGGGCAGATCCCAGCCCCGGGATGAGGCACAGGCAGCGAGCACAGTGCCCGTTCCCTGACACAGAACCCTGTTCCCACCAGCCTGACGGGACGGGTGACCTGTTTATTCACACTTGAGAGATGAATGGAAGGAGGCAGCTGCTGGATTGCCCAACATTGAGATGAAAGATACGTGCACAACACCTGGGGAGGCCCGGACAGACAGAGCTGCTGCTGTCACTGGGGCTGCCACAGCTGTGGGGACACAAACCCCCGCAGTGGGGAGCCCTGTCCTGACCCACCACTGGAGAGGAAAAGGTGCCATGCCAGGGTCTGATACGCCCACCATTTCCCCCTCGCAAAAGGAATCCCTGATTTCAAAGTCAGATTAGAATTCCGGCTGCTTTTTGGTGAAGATCTGGACCTGCCGAAGCGGTTTTGTGCTGCGATAGTTTGAAGTCAGATGCTTTAGTGGCACAGAGAGCGCGGGGCTGGATTTGCATGTGAAATGAATCATGCCCAATGTGATTAAAAATGCCATAAAGGATGAATTTAAGATTTTTTTTTTTTCTTACTTACTATTAAAGTTTTTCAGTAATTTTCCACCCCCTCAGCTGAGCATCGTTCATACGAACTGGAGAGAAACTTTCTCTGCGATTCATTACTGAGGGGTCTGAGGGGAATTCTCTGTATTTCAGTGAAAAAGCAAAGCTAAAAATAAAGGTTTTTCCATCAGCAAAGTATTTGTGTAGAAGCTGAGACTGTGGGGAGCACGAGGGCAGCAGCGTGTTCTTGTGAGCGGTTGGTGGAGACTGACCAGCGAAGGGAGAAGGAGCGGGCAGCGTGTGGTATAGGATGGGCACCGCGAGCACCCGTGTCCTTCAGCACGTGGCAAGGCCCTGGAGCCACAGCTGGGAGCCAGCTTGGCACTGGCATGAGCACTGACACAGCCAGGCCTGGCAAACCCAGTGCAGAGTGATGGAGAAAGGGCAGTCTCCCTGCCACAGGATGGTTCCACAGGCAGCTCGGCACCGTGTATGGTGGAGACGTGCTGGGAAGTTGGGACCTGCCTTCAGTGTCTGCTACATCTGGGGACTGTGGCAGACCAGAGGGTGCTCTGGCTCACAGGGGGCGTGTAGGGTCCAGGCAGAGCTGCTCCTGCATTGTGAGCAAACAGGAGGCCGGGCTGAGATTCTGTTGCTCCGTGTTCCAGCAGCTGAGCATTTCCAGGGTGACCCTTTGCAAAAGCCACCGCTGGGCTCAGCCTGGGGACAAGGAGCTGCCGTGCTCTCTCCTGCCCATCTCTGGCACCAGTAGCACGAGGCTGTTGCCAGCCCTGGAGCTGAATGCAAACACCCGAAGTTTGCACAGCACCAGTCCAGCTCTGCGTAACTGGCTGGCACAGACGTGTAACTGGCGGGGCCCAGGAGCAACTGCTGCCTACACCTGCATCCCACCCTCATCCCCATCCCACCCACACCCC
>VZRQ01007445.1:479742-500242 GCA_013397975.1 Machaerirhynchus nigripectus | reverse complement strand
TGCCCACATGGGGATGCACACCCCCAGGATCCCGCTGCTCCTCTGCTCAGCACCACCTCTGCCTTGCACCTGCCAACGCCTCACAAGCCCCAGGTCAGCCTGGGATGTGCAGCTTCATTCTGCAGGAAATACACACTCGCCTTTTGATCTCCAAAGTGGCTGCTGAGAGGGATTGCTGTGAAGTCCTCGGGATGCGAATCCTGAGCTGTGTAATTGTGCTCCCGGTAAGATAACGAATGGCCACAGACAGCAGCTCTGGCTGGGCCTCCGCGTACTTCAGCTGCCGTTTAACACAGTCGTTTTCTTTACTGGCTATAAATATGTTGGAATACTCTGACCTCGTGAGCCAGCATTATTCTTGGAGGCAGAATTATTTCTTGCTCTGTGGCTCGTCAGTTAGTGTTGGCCTTGAAGCTGCCCGGCCCTGACAAGCACGTGAAGCCCGATTTCACACAGCAAATGAGACGCCCAGAGCAGGCCTTGGGAGAGGCAGGGCAGAGCACCCTTCCTGTGCCAGCCCTCACCGGTGCTCTCCAGGTGTTGATCCAGGTGCTCACAGTGCCCGAGTGGGCCGTCGGGGTCCCCGAACCCACGGAGCCCATCCTGCCACATGAGCACCCCTGACACCACGTGGACATTGCACGTCCCCGTGTCCCCGTGGAGGCTGGAGTCTTCTTCCCCATGGGTGCAGCTGATGCAGGGCAGGTGACAACCTGCCTCACGTCCTCTGCCCGCTCCTGCCCACATCAGCACTGTGCTCTCCCTCCATCCGCAGCAATTTGCTTGCATGAATAATTGAGGCTATAGTCTCCCATGACTTGCTCCTTGCATTCACTGCTAATCCCAGCATTTTGTCAAAAACCTGTTTCTTATTAACAGCCTGAATTACAGTTGCTCTCAGCTGGTCACTTATTAGCAAACCCGTTCCTGCTCTGCCGCTCTGCTGGCAGTGACCTCGGCCCTTCACCCCTCTCTGCTCCTCTTCCCCTTGAAATCCCAGTGCTGGAGCAGTGCTAGAGCAGAAAGAATTTACTGGTTAAATAATTTATCTAGATTCAGTACAGAAAGTCTTTTGAGGAGATTCATCAGCTAATAAAGAAAATTGATTCTGGAAGCCAAAGTCAATATGGGGTTAGAGAAATGCCACCACTTGCCACGGGCTCCCTTCCAGAAGCCTCTGCTGCCACATCTGGCTCGCTCTCCACACGCCTCCCCAGCACTGCCGCCTCTCCCAGTTTGGATCAGACCTGCCTGCCCGCCCACCAGCCCTCGAGAAGCCTTTTTTTGAAACCCTGTGCAATCTGGCAGGCAAACACCATGAAGTTTAAGGAATGGAAGCATCCAGAAAACGCTCAGATTGGCCTACAGAAAGAGAGGTGGGAGTTGGTGCTGGGCCTGGGATATGCAGGATGGAGACCCAGCACCAGGATGGAGACCCAGCACTTTTGGAGCAGCCCATGGAAGATGAAAAATAACCAAAGGAAAGCATGGGAGAAGTGAATTTGGCAGCGATGAGTGCCCATATGGCTGGTTTGTGCTTCGCGTGTGTCTCTCCATATGTTGCACGTACGCGTGTTTGTTCGCCCCCGTGCACTTTGCACGCCAGCGCCAGCCTCAGCCCCAGCAAAATCCTCTTGCAACAGACTGAGGAGCTTTAGGAATGCTCTCCTTCCCACTGCTGCTCCTCAAAGCCATTTATCCAAACGCCTGTGATCGCCGGGGACAATTCCAGCTGTCTTTTTTCCTGCCGTGGCCTTTGCCCTCCATCAGCTCTCCCTGTGAAGCCTGGGCTGTGCAGAGCAGGCAGCACTTGGGGGCTCGGCCAGCGGGTTTGCCACAAGCCGGGTGAGGTTTGCTGGGAAGGAGCCGCTCTCGCTGCCTTCGGCGCCTCGGCTGGAGCCGTGTTCCAATCAATAATTCAGGTGCCCTCGCAGCGGCCACCAGCAGATCCCTCCCCGTCTGCTTAATGGGAAATCATGTTCCGGTGCTGAGCAGGCAGCTGTAACCCAGGGAGATTCCTGGCACCCTCCCACAGCCGGGCCAGCCCGCGCTGCTCTGCCCCTCGTGGGCAGCGGGGGGCTCAGGGTGTGCCGCCCTCTGACAGCGGCGAGACCGGACCCGAGAGTGAAGCTGATTGGGAACCTCCAGGGAAAAGGTCCCATGGCACTGCAGTCACTACAGCCAAAGGGTCCCTCCAGGCTCCAAGCCCACCCTCTTAAACTGAAAAATCCGACCCATTTCCTGGTACAAATCATTCAAGCAGGGTGGAACAATCAATGGGAGATATCATCTGTAGCTCGCCTCTGTGGCCAAAAACATCTTGTCTGTGAACACAAAGCCATTAGGAGTGTGATTAATGGGGTCTGAAGGCAGGAGCTGGGGTGGGGAAGCTGTCTGTGAGCTCTGCCCTCTGTGTACCCAGAGCGAGGGGTGCCCAGTGGCACAGCCACCTCTCCCAAATCCCAGCATCGAGCTCGCTCGAGGGGCCAGCGGAGGGCTGGTCAATCTGCACCTCATCAGCTGCCTCAAAAGTGATGGAGTGCCTTCGTTTCCTGACAGCTTTTCCTTTGCTTAAGAGAGGGAAGAAATTCTGCAGTCGCTGGAGCTGAGAGGAATATCCAGACCCCTCCATCAGCAGGATAAGTGACCCCAGACTGTTAAAGATAGAAACAATGACCAAAACCAGTCTAGAGGAGCAGGAGCACTTGTGGGAGGACACGAAGAGAGGAGAGGTAACCACAGTGACCAGGTGGCAGATGCAGGGCTCTGTCCAAAGTCAGAGTAGGAGCCAGAGGTTTCCCGGTCTGGGGAGGTCCATCCTCCACCCGCTGCCCTGGGGCTTGGTGGGACACAGCAGTGCTGAGCCACAAGAGCAGCCAGCAAGGATGGGCAAGGTCAGGCGGGATTAGGGAAGCAAAAAGCCGTGAAGATTTTAGGAAGATGGTTCAAAGAGTGAGGGAATTAATTCTGGAGGTGCCATGGAAATGATGGACCATAAAGTTAATGAGATATTGCCAAAGAAAGGGTAAACAATTAGGACTATTAGCTGTAAAGATAAACCAAGACCTATTGCCCTCAGAAACACTGAAACTAATTAAATTGAAAATTACAACATGGGAGTACAAAAACAAAAGCAAATAAATTGAGAGAAAGAATTAACTGGCTTAATATCATGATGATAATATTATTAGCAAAAGGAAGTGGGGATTGTATGATTAAAGCTGTTTATTCTTAGGCTCTTTCTCTGGAAGCAGGCGGCGAGGGATATGGGGCAGGCAGGAGGGTTCTGCCTCTCCAGGGGTGCTTGGGGGTCCCAAACCCAGTGCTGTGGCCCCTCGTGGAGGGGATTTGCTCATCCTGGTGCCGTCCCCAGTGCCGTGCCCATGCTGTCCCCGCTGTGCCAGGCGGGAGGTCAGGCTCATCTGCCTGCAGACCTTCCCGTGCCCTGGTGAGGAGAGCCCTCCAGGAGAGTCATTATCACTCCAATTACTGGTTCTGTTTAAAGGGATTAGAGCCAAATTAACTTTGCGGTTTGCCACCCAGAAATAATCCTGTTTTAAGTGGACAGATTCTCTTGTAACGTCCAAGGAGATGATGAATGGGTGAGGTGCTGCTCGAGTGGATTCCCAGCAGTGAGGGGGCTGCTGGCCCTTCCTCGAGGGCACCTCTGGAGCGAACAGAACTCATCTCCTCGGAGCTGGTGAGGTGGGGGCCGACGCACTGGCGATGGTTACAGCAGCATCCCAGCAGGGGTGACAGGCTGAGGAAGAAAACGCAGGCTGGGAACAACAGAAGGATGCTTTGGGCAGGACTTCGTGCACCTTGGGGGGACAGGGGAAAAGAGGAAGGCAGTGTTTGCAGAGCACTGGCTCCCACAGCCAGCCCTGTCCCAGTTCGGATTGCTGCAAGGCTCCAGCTGATTAAACAGCCTTTCGTGCATCTTTTGTGCTTTTGCCCGTTTTGGTAAAGTGATCTGCCCTGCTGCATTGCAAAGCCAAGGCTCAGGAACGTGTGGCTTCTCTAGAAAAGGATGTCTCCTCCCTTCCCAGGTTTGGGAGACTCGGTGCAGGCTTTAAAGCCACACACAGAGCTGCTGGGCCCCTCGCACGCTTTCGAAGCACGGAAACAAAGCCAAGCAAAAGGCAGCCAAGACGCTGGAAATTAGGCGAAAGCTGAGAAGTTCGTGAAGGCGGAAAGGGGCAAGTTCATGGCGTGGTTCCATCCCAACCCTCCACGAGTGCCTGGCAGCCCTGGCCCTGTAGCCACAATGGTGCTGGCAGAGCCGCGGCCGCTGCGCTCATGCCCCGCTGGGCTGGGTGCAACGTCTGCGGTATTTGCGATCCGGGGAGCGAGCGAGGGGCCTCTCTTTATGGTCGTTTCATTATGGTGCTTAATTTCTTCTGCAGAAGCAATTACCTTCTCCGGGAGGGAAGCAATATCGCTTTCAGGCGTGCGGCTGCTATTGCCACCCCCCAGCTCCGCCGCTGCCAGCGCTTCCGCCGCCGCCGGAATAGCAATTGGGATGGGATGCAGGAGCCAGCAGCTCGGGCTGCGCCGGGACAGATAAGAGACTTGCAAAGGGGAAGATAACCCCATCCCCTGGCCAAATATTTACCTGAGGGGGCTTGTGTATCACATCCAAAGGACAGTCTACAAGGGCTGATCAAACACTCAGTGACCTCCAGGAAAAAAACAAAAGTGATAACGTGTACCTGGGCTGGCGATTTCGTGGTCTGTTTTCTTCACCAAGTTCTCTCTTTGTTGAGGAAACTGCAGCATCCTGCATTGTTTGAGTTCTGTTTATTATTTCTCACACCATCTTCAATTAACAAAAGGAATTATCACCAATACACGTGATTTTCTATTTTCATAGGCTGAAAAAAGTTACTTCTTCATCCAGTTAAATGAATATGGGAGGAAATCCAGTATTCTTTTCTAGCCAGGCCCAATCTGCACAGGTGTTAGAGGGGCCTGGCTACAAACCATCTGACCCAATTCAGTGAGATACCTCCATCAATCAGGAGTTTGTTGGGAAGATTATTCAACTTAACGATGTTTCCCCTCTAATTGAAAGCAGCGCATCAAGGGTTGTAGTGCTGGGAGAGAAACTGAGAGCAAAGGGAAGGATTGCCTGGTTCCACGTTGTGATACCACCACAGGAAGGAGCTGGAAAGGTGCTAACAGGACCAGGACCAGGCAGCATCCATGGGGACACGGCCCAGTGAGGGCCACAGATCCGGCTGTGGCTCCGCAGGGAGAGCTCTTGGCAGGGGGTGACAGAGGAGGGATGGCCACTGCGGGGATGGCATCGGGCAGGGATCACCCTGGCACTGCGTTCTGAGGGCTGAAGGGAATTAAGTGTGGCAATGGCAGCCGGGTGGGACAGTGATGACCCCACTGGGCACCGCGCAGGGCATGAGCTGGGCAGGATGGGGGCACTCACAAACAGGCAGTGGCAGGGGCTCAGAGCTGGTGTGTCACAGCAGCTCTCCAGGGCGTTGACACTGGCAGAGCCCAGTGCCACCAGCAGCCGTGGAGGAGCTCTCCGAGGACACGAGGTGTGATGTATGCTGCCCATCAAGAGGCAGCCAGAGCTGAGCTCCGCTTGCCATCCAGTTGTCTCCTTTAATGGATATAAATGGTTACCTTTAGCGCTGAAAAAGCTGAATAGATACAAATATTACTGATAGCATGTGGGTGCACTGGGCCTCATTATCCTTGGGTAATCGAGGTTATGTGGAGCTCTTCTCCTGTATCTGTCACTGTCTCTCTCTGCAATGTGCTGAAGCAGGGAAACCTTGAGGACAAATTGCCCAGGGGGCTGGGGAAGGGCTGGCACCCGGATCCTCACCGGGCAGAGGGAGGACCAGCCTCCTGCCATCACACCACACAGCCCCAGGCAGCCTCTGCTGGTGCATGGCTTTGATTAAACCCCTGCAAGCAGTCACGTATTTGGTGAGTTTTGTTTCTCTTGCTCTTCATGAGCCACTGGTGAAAAGCCAGCGACGGACCCACAGTTATTCCCGAATTTCTGCGGGAAGCATCGTGATCCGTCCTGCATGCACAGCGTTGGTGGCACATAGGAGAGCACCTTTTCCTCCCCCAGAACCCGCGAGCTGCCCTTTGCTCCGTGCAAATGCCACTCCGCAGAGCTGCAGCAACAAACAAACCCGGTTCCGAGGCTGCCCTTGGCGGGGAGCTCCGAGGGGTTCCTCAGCCTGGTGGAGCTGGGGAATCCCACGAGCCGCACGCGGCTGTTCCCACTCTCGATGGGAGTTATCTCGCAGCACACGTTGTGTGTTTTACAGCCGAGTCTGTAATACAACATTCGCCAGCGCCGAACGCCGAGCGCTCACGCTGAGAGGTGCCTTCCTGCAGGTACTGCTACTAATGAAGCTGAGGCCGTGAAACATTCCTGGAAAGTGCTTACAAAAGGCTTTCAGATATGTCAAATGATGTTTTTCGTGTTATCTCAAATTTGCCTTCTGTTTCTAAGGAACACTCAGACTTTCAGCTCTTCCCTGCCTTTCCCCCCAGTTTGGAGGAGGAGGAGGAAGGAGTGCTGTGTGCATAATCACAGAGCTCCCTTACCCAAACGTCTTGGAAAATATTGAGCTTCATTTTGGCACTGAAACACTCAGACTCGTAAAGCTCTGACTCTGTTTACTTCTTGATTAAAAGGGCGGAAAAAAGCCAAGTGTCAAATACTTCTCGTCCCGCTGGCTCCTTGGCTGAGGGGAGGAACAGCCCACAGCAGCCTCACCGCATCCCCACCCAGCTGTGCCATCCCAGGCAGGATGCTGTGTGAGCCCAGGCCCATCTCTGACTCTTCTCCCATCAGTCCCACTCTCTTGCCATGACCACCAAAACCATCTCCTCCTCAGAAAAGCTATGCCATTGTGGAGCTGATCCAAGCCCATCTCCTTGACTCCCTTTTTACCATAGGCAGGAAACCCATTAATATGATGAAAATGACCCCAAATTGCTGCTGCTGGTTTATTTAATCTGGCCGGGCTCCTTTCAATGCTCAGCCACTGTCAGCAAAGACAAATTGCCTGTCTGATGTTTAAAGGTTTTGGGATGTAGGACAGCATTGATTTTGTGTGTCTGAAAAGGTGACGCTCCCTGGGCTTGCATCGAGCTGGGGTTTGGTGACAAAGACCTGCTGGTGCTGATCCTCCCACTGACCCCGTGTGTGTCACTGCCACGCAGGGAAAGTAGCCGGCAGGCACTGTGGAAAACTCAGGGAACAGAGTGGGAAGAGGAGGTGAAGTGATGGCAAGGAAGAAAAGCATCAGGTCCCCGAGCTCTCTGCTGTTGCCCCCCTCACTGCCCACCCTGCAGCTCTGCCAGGGGGTGGCTGGGACCCAGCGTGGCACCGTGGGGCCCCTCTGTGCCCGCTGCTCCTCCACGCAGCCGAAAAGTCGCCACTGACTCCTTCGGGATGTGCCGAGCAGATGGAGCGCTTTGCCTCTCGCTGGGAAGCGTTATTGCCAGTCCTTGACTCAACGGGGATAAGCATTCCCAGTTCCAGGCAGTTCTTGAGCCTGGAGGGCAGCTGGGTCCCCGCAGTGCTGGGCTGGCACTGCGGCCACCTCCCGCTCTCCCAGTGCTGGGGCACTTCTGACCTGGACCCTGCCACCATGGAGACAGGTGGGAAAGTCTCAAGCACTGACAGGGGGTCCTGAGGCCACCAGCTCAGTTCTGCGGCCCCCAGCCCAGTCCTGGGGCCACCAGCCCCCAGGAGAGCCAAAACTGCTGTCCAGCACTACCTGTCCGTTCCAAGAGCCCCCCAAGCAGGGGGTTCAGGGCTGAGCACCCCGGCTGCCCCTCCGCAATCACGTGCCTCCAAACCAGGCCAGTTCCACACCTGATATAGCCTAGATGCAAAATAAAACTGATTCCTTGTTCCTGCTTCCTCCCACAAATTCCTAGGAATAGCCCTCAAAGGGGAAGCTCCAAAGAAAGGAGCGATTAATTCTCGGTGGCACATTTAAACACCGTTTTTATTACAATTCAGCCTTTCACGCACTTTGCCCTTTTCCAATTCATTCTTGCTCTTTTGAGGTGGAACGAGGCTGATGTTTTGCAGCTCCTGTTTTCAAGGGGAGTTTTTAACTCCTGGTTTGCTGTTGTGGCTGTGCCGGGGGTGAGAGCCTTTCCCAGAGGATGCAGCTGGGATGATCCCGGGGAGATGTGGGCGCTCTGCTCTCCCAGCACAGGCATGATGTGGGCTCAGTGGGATGCAGTGGGGCTCAGTGGGGTTCAGTGGGGCACAGCCCAGCCTCCAGTCCCCCGGTTCCACCACGCAGTGCTCGCGCCGTGGTGTTTTACAACACACAGCAACAAAGCCTGAAATGTACTGGAAATAATTCTACTATCAAATGCATTCAGCTCTGTTTGTTTGCTTTTAAATTAACATTGGGGATGAAATGATTCACTGAACTACAAAGAGATCCCTCGACTTGACAAGCATCGCAGGCAGGATTCCTTCCACTTTCAGTTATCACAGGAAAAAACATTTCAACATCTTGTCTGCTCAGCGCAAGAAAAACAGTTCTGTGCTCTGTGCCGGGGAAACAAGGAGCTTATCAAAACAATCTCCAGCATCAGAGGGACGGGATGGCAGAGCCTCCGGTGAGGCACCTTTTCTCTCACTGTGCACAACCCTGGAGCTGCTGCCAGGAAGGACAGGGCTCTGAGCAGCTCAGGGCCGCTTTCATGGACTGCTGGTGCTCGTGACAGAGGGGATGGATCCCGCAGGAGCCAGAGCAGGAGGAGCAGCCACTCTAAGAAGATGCTCAGGACCCAAAGAAATGGGGAAAAGGGAATGTTTCTCAGTGATTTTCCTGCAGAGAGAAGGAGGGAAGTGTCCCAGAGACATGGGGAGAGGATGAGCAGCAGGCTCTGTGCCCCCATCGCCCCATGCCCTGCATGGGGATCCTTTGGAGGTCACTCATCCCTCTGCACCGTGCACATTCTCTCAGCCTGAGCAAAAGCAGATGGATTCGATGATCCTAAGAGGTCTTTTCCAACTTAACTGGTTCTCTGGTTCTGAAAGAAGCTTCTCCATGATCTCTGTCTCCTGCCTGGATGAGGATCCTGCCTGCAACCACAGCAGGGCATTCCAGGCTCCTCCAGGAGCCACTTGAGGTGACGATTAGGAGCCATTGCAGAGCAAGCATGGGTGGAGAAGCCGGACTAGTCAAAGAGCACGTAAGCATGGAGTCATAATTAGACCTGGCTAATGGGGACAAGGGGACAGGAGCCACGACCTTGAAGGTATCAGGGAGGGAGACTGATAACGAGGAGGCCAAAGGGCTGGGGGCTGCTTTACCTGTTCTGAACAATCATTAAACTCCCCTGAACGACTTCATTGCCAAGAAGTTTCGGAGGATGTGCTGACAAACTCTAAGCAGAGCTGAGAGAGAGGAGAGCAGTGGGCTGGCAGCAAGGCCACGCTGTGCCGCGCCCACCCCCAGCCCCCACTCCTCAGGCTGCTCCTGCCACCGGGCAGGGACAGACACTCAGATCCCAAACAGCTCCTGAGAAGTCCCCATCAGCCTGCCACGGAGCAGGAGCATCCAACAGCTCCCTTTGCAGGGCTGGTGTCTGTGCAGCAAATGCTGCTGGGTGGTTTAGGGCTGGGCAAAGAGATCTAACTCCAGCGAGAGGCTGGGAAGGTTCTGCTCCTGGGAAAAGCAGGCAGGAAGATGGATGTCAAGGAAATGCTGCGGGGCAGCATCATATAAAAAGTCATAAATTTCCAAACCAGTTTAGTGAGCAAATCCCTTTAATTCTGGTGCGTTGGGACCAAACACAAAACAGACAAGCCTAAGGAATTAAACATTTCTCTCCATGGGTTGCCCTTTATGAAGGAAGCACCAGTGTCCAGCTCTCCAGCTGTACAAGGACTTCCAAAAGTTCCCTGGCTTGGCAAGGCCTTTTTCACACCGCACCAACACTTCCTCTGTGGGTGGGCTTTGGGGGGAAGCCAGAGTTTGGACAGTTGCTGACACAAGCAAGGTGCTGAGGGGTGTGGAAATGTTGGCTTGGGTTGGGTTTTATTTCTTTTTAATCCAGCTGGTTTGCTAATTCCGGTTTGGAAGCTTCCCACTTTTCCAGAGTCAACAAGGTCACCCGACAATCAAGCTCCCTGGTTCCATCAGGGCCCTTCCACCCACTTAATGAAAACAAATGCTGCTGGGACATGGGCCATCCTTCTTTCTGTCTTCTAGGGGCCCCGAGAACGGGCTTGCTTGAGGCTTCTGTTTATAGATGTTATGTTAACAAATGAACCGAGTGATATTCCGGCTGCTCCCAGGTACATCTAATTCCCAAACCGAAATGGAGCTGTCCCTGGTCCTGGGTCACTGATGCTGATGCTGTCAGCCTCTGTGTGTGCTCCTGGGCACGTGAAATTCATGTTCCTCTAAGACGGTGCAAAGTGAAACCCCTCGGCAGCCATTTCCCACAGCAGGTTTTGAGGGCCAGGAGAGGGGCTCAGCAGCCAATTAACGACAGCTAATTACCTCTTGCCTCCTTGCCCAGGTCCATGCCCTCAGAAGGAGGGAGCTGACATTGCCTGGTGGTGGCTGAGCTGCTGGAGTGGCCGGTTAATCCCCTTTTATGAAGTTTGAGATCCCAGCTTTGCAATAAATCCAGTGTTTCGGGTGGTGAAATGCCACCGCCTTTTAAAAGCAGCTTTAAAAGCTTCCTAGACAGGTCATGGCAGGTCCTGACAGGGAGAAGAGCCCAGAGAAGCCAGGCAGTGGGAGGGGAAGTTGTGCCCTAAGCCAGTCCTGAGGCCGTGCCGGGAAGCAAACATGACCCAGTGGGGATCAGTTGGTTTGCAGCAGGACCTTGGCCGCAGCAGCTTCTATTTCCAGCAGCATCGAGCTTCCCTCGCTTCTGAGGGCCTCCAGCCTGTAGGATGTCTTTTTTCCCCTCAGTATTCAAGTGCTGCCACAGTCTCTGGCTGCTGGCCCTGCGGGTACCGGGGGATGAATGAGGGCAGTCGGAACACAAGGGAAATAACAGCTTACTTTTATTGTGAGATAAAGAAATGGAGACAAGGCGGGAGTGGAGAAGGGCTTAAATAAAACTGTGCGGCTCGGGCCGGAGGCAGTGGGAAGCAGCAGGGAAGAGGCAGGAGCTGCCGTGGGCATCTCCAGGCTGGTGAACAGATCCTGTCCGTCTGTCTGTCTCTGTCTGTGCGTCTGTCTGCAGCCTCAGCCCATGCTGGCCAGCACCTCGCAGCCTCTGGCGCTGACCCCGGGAGGGAGTGGGCATCCCTTTGGAGGCAGACATGGGGAACCTGAGCCTCCTGCCCTGCCCTGTCCTCCCCGCTGCTTTCCTTCCCTCATTGCTGCCCGCCTGGAAAACAGCTGCAGCTGTGGTATAAAAAAAAAAACAACAGGAAACACCAAGGTGTTAAGTGTTGTGTTTGGGGCATAGCCCAAATATTTAGGCTTTTCTCCCAAACTCGTTACATTTGTTATTCTCCTGGGAGTGTTTCCTTCCTCCCTGCGCTGAAATCAGCGAGCATATCCAGCGGCAGGAGCAGGGAGGAGCCGGGTGGATGAGGAGCAGGAGGAGCCGGGTGGATGAGGAGCAGGAGGACGTGCAGAGGTTTTCCCCGGCTGTTTTGGAGACAGCGAGCCAGGCTGCCCGGACCCCTGCGGAGGGTGGGATGGTGGCTGTCACCTCTCCATCCACACTGCCGGCTGGGTGCAGGAGCAGAGGAGCCCGGGACCCTCATGGGGTGGTCGGGATGCTGCTGGAACACCCTCGGAGTGCTCTGGAGGGAGCAGCGAGGGCTGAGGAGAAGCCATGTCCTTCTGCCAGAGGACAGTGCCAGCGGAAGCGGTGACATGCCAAGGGACACTGCCCACCGTGGGAGCCAGGCAGGGCCACCCTCGCTGGCGCAGGGAGCTGCTGGGGGGCTGCGGCGCCAGGGCTTTACCCTTGAGCTCTTGTTTTGCTGCTGTTCTCTGGAGCAAGACACCTTCCCTTCCCACAAACAAAGCCATAAATCCTGGCACAAGCAGGCTTCACGGGGAGAAAAAGTGAAGCTGGGATGACAGTGCCAGGGAGTTGTGTGAGGAGGTAAATTACTTGAAATATTGCTGAAAACTTCCATGCCGTAAATATAGTTCTGATCCCGGCTAATCAATCATCACAATTATTCTATAAATAAGGGAGAGGCTGGCTGTGTGGTACCGGACTTTTTTTCCCACAGGCCCCTGGAGCAAATTTGTTAGCACCTTAAAATAAACTATTTGCTCCAGGTAGTTTGTTCTCTCCAGGCTGCATCATCCTCTCACTCATTTTTCACCGCCTTTGGATTGGCTGCTGGGAATCTTTAAGGGCTTCCTTCCCAGTCTGGCTCTCGCAGAGGGATACTGCAGGAAGCAGGTTTAAAAACCAGCCAGACAAAACGCGTCCAGGCGGGTCTCAGCCCGGAGTTCTCCCCCCCGAGCTCCTCGGAATGCTTGTGCGAAGGAAGCCTCTGTTTAATGTCTTTTCCACAGGGCTATAAACTCACAACAGGCCATTTTTTCCCTTTTATAGATCAGCATTACTAATTTATTGGCAGTTTACTATTTGGAAATGTTCTCATATAAATTAATGGGAAGGTGATATTACACCTGAGTCCCTGGGGGAGGAGAAAGCCAAACAAACCCACGGGCCCGGTGCTCAAGGAATGGCAGCATGTTAAATCACCCCTTGGCTCTGCAGAGGCCGTGGTTCCAAGGGCAGAGCTTGGGCTCTGGCTCCTCCAGGGCTCCCACGGATCCCATCCTGGGGAGCCAGCCTGGTTCCAGGGCACACAAGTCAGCATCCTTCACTCTCCACATGATTTGCTTCTCTCCAGCTCCCAGGACCACCTGATCTTCCTTCCTAACTGCGCTTTCCAGGTGTGCAGGCATTCCCAGCCGCTTCACCGGGGATTTAATTACATGCCAGAGGAAGAAGCACCGGGCTCAGACAGCTCCAGTGCCCAGTGCAAATCTGTGCAATTGTGTCAGTGAAATGGGATGAAAGTGGCTAAACCCAGACAAATCGGTTCCGGGGAGGGGATGAGGAGCCACGGTGTGTGGGAGGGAGGAGGACAGTTTTTTTCAGGAGCATGAGCCATTATTAAAGACTGATCCTTCATCTCATGCACTTTAGGAGCAAAAATGGAAGTTTTCTGCCCCAATAAGACCTCTTCTGCTTGATAGAAGGTTTCCCAGTCCCAGGTACACGCCAGTGCAAGCTCAGAGCTGGAGAGGGGCTGAGTTCTGCGGCTGCTGGGGGATCCTGCAGTGTCCCACGCACAGGGCAGGACACAAAGCTGCTCAGCTGAAGGGGAACACCGTGTTCATTGACACGCTCCTTTTATTTTATCAAACTATTGCTATTTATGAGGGAAGCTTATTGAGTTAAATCACTTCTCCCGCAGTAATATAAAAATGCTGCGGCTCGGGAATGCTGACAGGCAGGAGAGCCAGGCTCACTTTTCTTGCTGAGCAGACGAGGAACAGGAATGATTATTTTGTATCGCTTTACGAAAGAGACCTTCTTGTAATATACCTGCTGTGCATTGATAAATAGCACCAGCAGATAATAAGGGCCTTGGGCAAGGAGCAAGGAAGAAAAAAGGCTTTCCAGCATGTGAACACAAATGCTTTAAATGTGAACTAAATTGGCCTGATCATTCCTCAGATTTGCGGAATTAAACCGTGCCCAATTGTCAGCATCACTGAGATTGATGAGACAAATACAGCCAAAGCAAAGGGAATCTGTAACAGCCCCGCCAGAGACGCTTGCAGGGTTGAAGAGCCACACACTGTTCACGAAACCCAGCGCTATAATTTCATCCCACTCCGAGCCACCTCCCAGCAATGGGGAGCTGGGAAAATCCATCAGCCAGGGATGCAGGATGAGGACACTGGTGCTGGAGCTGGAGGTAAGCCGAGATCAGCGTCAGACCTCTGCTCTTACACAAACCTCATTGCCTGGGAACTGCAGGGCTCAACCTGTGAGTGCTGTGCACCCCATCGAGGTGAAACCACAAAATTCAGCGCAGATCAGGGTCCCAGGAAGCAGGAGAGGTTTCTTTACCTCGTCCTCTGCAGCACACCGGGATGGGATCAGCTTTCCTTTCCTGTGAGGAGCCCGTGACAGCCCCTCTCCTTCACAGGGCAGGGGAGACCTTTGCTTCAGCTCCACTTCTCCGGGCTGTTAACGTCTCCCAGCTGACAGCCACTGTGAAGGAGAGACGCCTCGCTTCACCTTGCAGCAGCTCGATGGAAAACCTGGGGAAACCATGGCAATGCTGAGGCCAGGGTCACCTTTCTAACGATGCCGAGGATTTCTCAGCAGAGGTAACAAAGGCAGGTACCTGTCCTGCTGGTGAAAGCACCGTTCACAGGCTCCTGCAAGTGCGGTTTCTTAGGCACCTGCTTTTGACCCTAGCCAGTGCTCCTGGTTCCTCCAACCCCTGTCTGGTCCCCCTAGTTTCCCCATCCCCTGTCCCATCCTCCTGGGCTCTCCAGCCCCTGTCTCATCCCCCTGGTCTCTCCAGCCCCTGTCTCATCCCCCTGGGGTCTCCATACCCTGTTTGACCCCCTGGGCTCTCAACTCCCTGCCTGACACCCCCGGCTCTGCAGCCTATGTGGCAGAGGTGAATCCAGCCAAGCTCTGCCCGTGCCTCCATCAGAACAAAAGGTACCTGAGGACAACGCGCAGGGTGGGCAGGTGGTTTCCTGCTGCCTGTGTTGAAGGTGATTAAGATGCTCGCTCATCTGTCCTCGGGGTCCTGCTTCAGTCAGGGCTTTGCAGCCTGGCCAGGGAAGCCAGTGAGTGACAGATGATTGATTTGAGCTCATTCCTATCAGCCCTCACTCCTATCAGCCCTCACTCCTATCATCCGTGCTGGAAGAGTGGCAGAGCCAGAGCAGCTTCATCAGCACAGTCCTGGACCTGCCTTCAGGGTTCCTGTACCTGGAGATATCTCACATGAGGAGCGTGTCCCCATCACACCCCACACAGAGACACGCTGAGGGTCGCGGCATCCCACACTACCCTCAGCTCAGCCAGGGGCTCATGAATTCCCTAAGCCAGCACTGGAAACAAGAGGTGTAGGAGAACCTCAGGGCTGCTCCTGAATACCAAGAAGAAGAGGAAGCGCTGAGCTCCCTGCTCAGCTCCAAGGACAAAGCGTTCCCCAGCTCCAGCCCCATCCCCTCTGCAGCAGCCTGTGGGTGGCTCCTACAGGACCTTCAGGCAGCTAAGGGCGAGGACCAGAACCTGGGCAAGCTCTGGGGCTGTCAGGGATGGAGATTTCGGGGCTTGGGCTTGCTCTGGGGCTGGAGGAGGGGTATGGAGGGGGCAGGCATGTTCCCTGCTGTCATTAAGATCCGAGGCTTTAGCGCAGTTCTGCTGCTGGGCTGCTAAGTCAGGGCTTCACGCTTTCTAATTTTTTCTTTTGTCTTGCATGCACACACGAGACAGATTTTGCTTCCACAAGGGATATTTATAGGACATATGTTGGAGCTTGAAGAAGCTGATTAGCGATGTTTAGCTTAAAAAGGGAAGAAACTGCATGAGAGCAGCCTGGCCAGACAAGACTACACAAGATGTGAGCTTTGGGGAGCAGCTCTGCGAGAGACTGAAATGTTGAAGGTTATTGGCTCAAACAATGCACCACTGGCAAAGCATCAGGTGCCAGGTTTGCACCCCACAGCCGAAGGGAAGGAGGGAAGGTTTTGGGGGTGTGGTGGCCAAACTTCTGATTTGAGTAAGAGCAGCCCAGGTTCAGAGGGGGTGAGCACCCACCACTGGACCGTGACCACGACAAACCAACCTGTGTTTAGTTAGTAACAAGCTGGGTTTGGAGCCAGATAAAGGACAAGGAGCAGATCCTACGAGGTGGGACAATGCTTTTTTATCAGGGTAGTGTCCTGCCTTGCACAACCAGCTCAGGTGTAAAACTCTGCCTCCCCAAGGGAAGGTATCAGGACATTCACTCATAGGCCTGAGGGTTTTCATCCCTTCTGAGTGGGCATAACTGGCTCAGCTATGATGGCAGCAGCTGTCACGTCTTAAAAGGGCTAATAAATCATCAAAGACCCCCAAAGTGCCCACAGGCTTATTTCTGGGGCCCTCCACCAGAGGACTGTGCAGGACCCACAGCGTCGCAACACTCAGTGTAAAACTTCCATCAGGGGAGGTACCTGGGCATTCCCACCCGAGCCTGAGCCTGTGTTAACACACTGAACTCTGGGGTTTGTGGGCTTTCCCCAACAGATCAAGACTGAGACCATCACTTTCGACCAACAGACATCTAAATTGCAGCAATCAACTCTTGTCGCTGGATCCCTGGGTGCTGAGATCCTTCCACTATCTACTCTTATCCTTTCTTTCTCTTTCTTTCTTTTCCTCAGGTATTTTCTTAAGTGACACCTTCATACTTTTATATTGCTACATTTGTATTAATGATAACCATTCATTTTCTTCTCTTTTTTTGGCTTCATTCTTTTCCCTTTCCATTGCAACGGAATTGTTTTAAAATAAACCTCTCATACACATATGTGTGAAAACACCGGTCGTTCAGTGTCACCTCACTCTAATTCACCCCAAGGGCCCCGTTAACAAGAACCTCAGTTACCCCATTTTCAGCTCCCTCCCTCCCCTGCTGGGCCCCAGGGCTGGCTGAGCACCACTGGGCTCCTGGAGCTGGGGATGTGCAGTGGGCTCTGCCTCCTCTCTTTGGGGAAGGATTTTGGGGACAGAGGCAGCACCCTCCCCTGGAAAAGTGAGCTGTGGCTGCAAGGCTGGCTGACATCTCCAGGCAGGCAGCCCCTGCAGCAGGGAGGCTCTGGGGGCTTGGACGACTCTTCTGGGCTTGCAGAATGGGATCACGGAATCCCATTATCTTTTCCCCGTCTCAGCCCTCCGTTCCCACTCTCCTGCCTTGTGATTCTCTTTCCAGGGGTCCAGCGTGCCAGGTTGGAGCTGTGCCTCGTTAGACAATCTGGTGTAGACCATTAGAGGAGTTTGGGGCAGTGGGGGATGCTTTCTGGAGGGAATGCAAGTCTCAAGAGAGCTGCTCAGTGTATAAAATCCCCCGGGGTGCTTTCCAGAATCCTATTCCCTGTCAGCACTGGTCTGAAAAACGAAAGGACGATGCTTCAAGGAGGCAGAAATTGCATTATACTCCTCTGTGCTTCACAAGCTCCAAGTAACACTTCTGCTTCTCCCGTATGAAAGGAAAATGGGTAATGACAACCTACTTCTACTGAAGAGACAATTTTCACTCCTCCTTGGCAAGTGTAGCTCGGGCAGTGCCTTTCTCTCCACTCAGAGGCAAATTAACAGATTTTGCCTCAGAACACGGATGAAGTGCGGCACAGCTGGCGGCGTTCCCCTGCTGTGGTTTGCAGCACTCTTGGGGTGCCCACACCTGGTCCAGCTCACGGTGGGTCAGCGGGGGATAACACGGGGACAACCTGGGAAGCACAGAGCAGACTGCAGGGAAAAACCCTCTTTTCTGCCCAAACACAGGTCTGCATGAGCATCTGTGCCCCACAGCACGGCAGCCAGCCCCAGTCAGCGCCTGCAGCTTTGCACCGGCGTCGGGAACTTTACTCTCTTGGAGCGATGACTCTGAGAAGAACAAGTTAGACAAATGAACTCGCTAATGACTTCCTTCCCTCCTACTTAAATGGTGGGATAATTCATGGTTCCTGCTCCCGCAGCGGGCTGCTCCATCGCCTGCCGTGGAGACGAGGGAGACAAAGGGGGCCAAGATTGCCGAGTGGCACCGCCCGCCTTCTCAAACGCCACGAAAAAACGCTGTGCTGGCTGCTTTAGGGAGGCACAGAGCGAGTGCTGCACGTGTTGCTGGGCTGGTGACAGGCAGGGCTCTCCAGAGGGCAGCGAGGATGGACACTCTGGCCAGGTATCTCCCTCCCCGTGAGGTTTCCGCTCCAAGCATCCCAAAACAGCCCCGAAGCCAATAATCGCCTGTGTATAAAAGCTTTGCCTGAACACCTTGCTCTGGTACTGTCCAAAACCTCAGCTCTCCTTTGATCTCTTTTGTTTCTGGAAGCTTCTGGCTGGTGACAACGCAATGTGGAATTGAGGCCAGAAGCTTGAGAAGAGGCTCAGGGCCAGAGGAAGGCTGATGGTGAGGGCATGGGGCCTTTCCATGCTTGCGGTCACTTGCCTGACCAGTGTGTATAGACTATAACAGATGTCTATAGCCAAAAATCCAGAAGTTCTACCCATGCTGCCAAGCCCCAGATCCTCAGCATGGTCCTTCCTGCAGTCCCCGGCAGCTCCACACACTTGGCACAAATGGGGAAATAATATTTTTTTAAGTGGGGCTGAGTTAAGAGGATTTGTTTGAGATACAAGATAGCTCTCATTAACGTTTGCTCGTTTGGGTTTATTTAAGCCTTAATTGATTGTCTTTTACTTAACTGCGTTCTGGTATCTCTCGGGCTCCAGAGCAGCCTCTTAAGAGACAATCACACGCTCTTCCCTTCTCCTCTCTCACAATCTTTCATGTTAGTGAGCTGGGTTTAATGGCTGATAAAGTCCGTGGGTTTGAAGTAAAGCTCAGCTTTCTCTTTCAAGTCCCTGCACATGCAGCCCCCAGGAAGGTGTGCCCAGGTGAGCCCTGGGCTTTGTTACCTGTCTGTGCTGAAGCTGCCGTAATCAGCATCTGCAAGCACTGTGAGTGCAGTCCTGGGACTGTTTGCAATGAACACCCCGGGGCTCGAGGCTCCTTCCCTCCTGGAGGCAGACTGGACAGAGCCACAGCCCGTTTGTAACTGGCCTCGCTCCAGGAGGTGGGAAGGGGGCAGCATCGGCTTTGTGGCACCACCGAAGACAGGATTCACTGGTGGCTGTGGGGGAACCAAGCCCTAACCGTCCCCACAGGCCAGGGTTGTGCTTAGTGAAAATCAAACACAGCCTGGCCATTATTTAGGTACTTTTGCAGCCCTGGTTCTGCCGGGGCTGGGACGGACCTTCGTTCCCCGGGCAACTGCCACCTCCCAGGATAAGCTGGTCCGCAGTTCAACCCCCGAGATTTCATCCTTCCCACATGAGGTTCCTTCTGACCAGGAATCCAGCTCCTAAGAACGTGGGGATTTGGATGCTGAACCACAGCACTTCTAGCGGCAGCTGGAGCCGATCCAGCGGGAGCACACGTGAGGAGCAGGGGCTGGCAAGGCGTCCAAGGGACAGCGCTGACCTTCCATCCAGCTGCCCTGCTCACAGGAGGCTCCTTCTCTCTGGAGAATAAGTTTCTCTGGAGGCAGAAAAGAAACCCAGTGAGTCAGAAAGGCAGCAGAGAGATTCATCTCTACACAAGCCTTGGTCTCTGCTGTGACTGTTCAGAGCCGAGCGAGCCGTGGTCACTGACATGCCCCTTCCTGGCAGGTGGTTTGTCCCCGTGAAGGGACGCCCCGGCAGTGCTGGCTCTGTGCACTACGGTTCTGCTCCTCGCTTGTAGCCAGGAGCAGCTTTGAAGAATCTATCCCTAAGTGCACACAAAAACTTCTTTTATTGCAGCAGCTGAACAGAAAAGCAGCTCGGCTTCTGAGAGACACACTTTTCTTACAGTACACCAGGAATAATGTCGCTCCTTACTGGCAGCACCCCCGGAAAGAGAGAAAACGCATCAGGCTCTGATGAAACACCTCCCAAAATAACCAGCGCCTCTCCCCGCACGCTCCCCTTTGTGCTCGGCTGTCTTTGGGCGAGCACGGAGCACGAAAGGCACTTCCAGCCGAAGGGAATTCGGTGGTGGCTGCGTACCTCTCGGTGCGGGGGCCCGAGGCGGCGGTGGCGGATCCGCGCTCCCGCTGGCCCGACATTGTACCTGCGGGCCAGCTGTGCAGATCAGGATGGAAACTCTCCCAGGGTTGGCTCGGGAGCAGGATGCCCGCTCCGGGAGCAGGATGCCCGCTCGGCCGGCTGGTGGAGCCCGCTGCAGAAGCAGCCGGGCCCGCTCCGCCGGGCAGCGGGCCGGCGCTCCCCGGGGCTGCCGAACTGCGGGGGACCCCTCGCCCTGCCCGCAAAACACGGACTGAACCCGCACTCCCCTGCTGCCCGCCCGGCGGGGACGGGCTGTTCGGGACACCGGGGCTCCGCGCGGTGACACCGCGGTCCCGGGGTGCGGAGCTGCTGGGCCAGTGCCCATCGGCGGAGCGGGGGCTTCGCTCCCCGGGGCCGCCGGCGAGCGGCTGCTCGCGGGGTCCGGGAAAAGAAGCTCTCCAGCGGGGGAAACGGCTGCCGGAGGCAGCGTCCCGGGGAGGGACGGGCCGTTCCCCGGCGGGGTCCCGGCACTGCCCGGCCATCCCCACGGACATGGAGACGGAATCGCAACCGGGTCCGGGCGCGGGTGCCGATCCAGGTCCACCCCCGCTCGGCCGCGGCGCGGAGGGGCCGCGCTCCGCCCCCGCCTCCGCCCCGCGCAACTTCCCCGCGCCGCGGCCCC
>VZRQ01007445.1:419383-462514 GCA_013397975.1 Machaerirhynchus nigripectus | reverse complement strand
GGCGGGGACGCGCCCCGCAGCAGCCCCGGCCGCACCAGCACCGCCGAGCCGGCCGCCGGCCACAGCAGCGGAGGCAAGGACGCTCGCCCGCCCCGCGGGCTGGGAGACAGCACAGGTAGGGTCTGCCGGGCGGTGGCGGGGACATCAGGAGGGCTGGCGGGTCCTGGGAGCAGAGCGCGAGTGGCCCGGCGGCAGCGCTGCCTGGGACAGAAGTTAGTGTGACATTAAACAAGCGCTCGGAGGAGAACGGCGGTGCTGATTATCGCTTTTATCCGAGGCGTTTTCCAGCCGCTTGCTGTGTTTTCCCATTACAGTCTCCATCCACAGCCCATCTCCCGTAATCGCGCTGAGCGCCACGCTCGGCACAGCAATGCCTTCCCCCAGCGCTGGCTGCGGCGTGGACATGGATGGGAAAGCTGCTTCCCATTTATTGCAAATTATATTTGTTATTGCTGATATTAAACCGTGGGATACCGGTGGATAGTTTACAGAATTTACTCACTGTGCATCGACTGCTTTGAGCCCACTGCGATTTTCTAGTCGAAATGAAAAGGAATTTTATGGCCTAATCTTAATCCCAATTAATTTATCCAGCCTGCCCTGCTTGCCAAAAAGAGACGATGCAACCAGGATGTTGTTCCTGACTTAAAGGAGTTATTTATAGCCAAAAAATAACTTCCAGCCTACACACCTTTTACAAAAGCTGGAACTGGCTGGATAGATCAGCGAGGGAGTATTGATAAGGGCTGCGGCTTTTGCTGCTCCCTGCATGATGAGAGCATCAGCCTGGTCTCCCCAGACCTGCTGTGGTCAGTGCCTCTGGTCTCAATGGCATTATCCGGTTCAGGAGGGGTGGGGGTCCAGTGGGCTTGCTGCCATCCACCAGCTGCAGGAGCCCCTCTGCCTGCACCAGCTGTGGGAGGATGGCTCCTGGCATGTGCCGGGGCTCTGGGACTTATTGGAGTGGGCTGCCTTGTTTAGGTGAGGGCGAGCTGACAGTGATGCCACCCACCCGCCAGTGCCACCACTGCTGTCCTGCGTGGCCGCAGAACAACAGGAGCTGCAGCCCCGGCAGCTCCCAGGGGGCCAACTGCTTTAATCTGCAGGCTTTAGCTCTCATTAGGGGCTTTCTCCAGGATCGGAGTTTTTGCTAATTAACTTCTCTTTGAGCAGTGAATACAATAAACTCCTTCCCGGGTCTAAAGGCCCTGTTTGATCCCAGCTCGTCCACCCTCAAATGAAAAGCTCCTGAGCTCCAGATCCGCTTTTCCTTCCAGTGCTGGGCCTGAGCACCCAAGAGAGCTCTCAGTATGCTCCCAGTGGGAGCACCATGCCCCTGCTGTGCCTCGGGACAGCGTTTTGGGAGTGAGCAGCCGGCACTGTCTCAAAGCAGGGTCCGTGCCCGTGCCAGTTTTGCTGGTGCGGTGCCTGTGCGAAGCCGTGCAGCTTCCCAGCCCTGCTCCACTCTGTTATATAAGCTGTAGCGGCTGGAAGTGTTTGTTCTCTGCTGGGAAAAACATATGGCTACAAATGAGGATGAGGTAACTCGCCTGTACGGTTTATTTGCCTCAGCGAGCATTGCCAGTCCCTGTCCGGTGAGGCGCCTTGACGGGAGCCTGGGGCGGGCGCGGTGCTGCTCTCGCTGCCTGTGGTCCCTCAGCTGGCCCTGGCAGCTGCCTGGGGGGTCAGGTTGGTACCACCTGTGTGTGACACCCATGGGAACTGGGGTCACTCCGGGAGCTGGCAGAGCTGTCCCAGGGCTCCTGGAGTCACGCAGATCCGCGCTCCCCCGCGCTCGATTCCATCGGAGCAGGTAGCTGCTGTTGTGCTGCTGCCCCCATGTCCCTCCTGTGCTGTGCCCTTGTATCCCTCTGTGCTTTGCCTCTGGGTCCCTGGTGGTTCTGTGGGACCGTGGGGTCCTTGGGGTGCACGCAGGGTGGTAAAAAGAACCACCTCGCTTCAGCAGAGGCAGCAGTGCTCGCTGAGATGAGCAATGGGAGCAGCTCTGCTCTGTCAGATCTTCCTCTCGCCCCCCTTCCTCCTCGCTGAGAAGCGAGAGAAAAAAAGCCAGAAACAATGCCTCCATGAGTCGCTGACAGCAAAAACAAGCTTAAAAAAATTCCCCCAGAATAGGAATTACTCGGCTCATAGGCAGGAGAGGCGGCAGAGGAGCGATGGCTGGTAATGCCTGGGATGAGAGGAGAGGCTGGTGCGTGCCCTGGCCCGGTGGGTGCTGCCACGGGGGTTCATGTGACCTGCAGCTCAGGTGTTCCTGTCCCGGTGCCACCCCTGCCGCGCGGCACAGCACTGCTGGCATCAGCTGGGCATGCAAGATGTTCACCCAGGCGTAGTTTATGCTTGTGCTTTTCAAAAATGTGCTTCCTTCTTCGGGGCTGTCATAATCGTTTTACTCTGGAGCAGGGAAGGAGAGGAATAATTAAAATTCCAGCATGCTGCAAGTGGGAAGGGCTGTGAGGAGCTTTCACCGGGCACCCTCCACGTGGGCTGGGCTCCTCCAGGGAGGCAGAGCATCCCCGGGTCCCGCAGCCTCAGCCAAAGCAGAGAAGAGTGGAATGAATCAGAGCTGTCAGAGCGAGGCAGGAATTGCACTCGCTGGTTTGTCCAAGGCTCCTTTCAGGAGCTTTAGGATAAAGCCATCTTTAATTAAACCTTTAAGTGCTTTATAAGGCAGAAAACTCCACGTGCTGTCTGCTGCTCTTAGCAGTATTTGATGGCCGGTCGCGGCGCTTTTGGCACCACGCTCCGTAAGCTGTGAGCTTGTGGCAGAGCTGGTGCTCAGGGACACCCCTTCCCCAGGGCTGGGGTTCTCCTGGGGTGAGGTGGGGGCCATGTGGGTGTTGGCAGCTGGATCTGAGCTGGTGGTGGCCCCAGGCCACTCACCACCCGCTCACCACCGCAAGCCAGCAGCATGTCAGGAATAAATAATAATAGAAGCATTGCTTCCCACTGGTGATGACCCTGCCTCCAGAAAGAGGGGTGCTGGAGGCGAGGAGATAGTGGATGCAAAAGGCTTCAAAGGAATTAATTAAAGATAAAATGTGTTTAAAAGAAAACCCTGGGCAGCGAGGATGGAGCTGCCTCTTTGATCCACCGTGCCAAGGCGTGGGGAGACGCCACAGCGGAGGGACAGAGAGGAGGTGAAGGGGCTGGACAGTGTCTCCTGGGCCGGCACCAGCAGTCGCCCTTCCTGGGATGTTCCCAAAGGATCCCTTGTAGGGCCGCCCATCAGCTGCAGCTCTCCAGAAGGGTGGAGGTTGATGGTGGAGGCACGGGAGGAGCGTGGCCATCAGCTGAGCTCTCCCTGTGAGGGAGACGGGACACTCCCCGGGATGCTCGTACAGCAAACGTGCCTGTGCACATCCTCCCACGTGCGTCTCAGTGAGCCAGAACCTCTCCTCTGCTGCTCTCCAAGTATTTATTGCTCGCTGATATTTGCTGTAACACCTGAGAAGATAAGTCCCAGTGTCTTTAGCATAAGCCTTCAGGATCTTCCTTCTCGGCAAGAACATTTCGCAGCAGCAGCAGCAGCGGGAGGATGTTTTCCTTCTTTCATCAGTTCAGCTCAAAATACCAGGAAGTTACCAGGAACCTGGGTGGGTTTTTGGCTGAAAAGCTGTGTTTTCCCCTCAGGATGACTAACACTCCCTGGGCTGGGTTTCGGAGTGATCACTGATTTACCAGGTGGAAAACCAAGGGGTTTTGCTGAGCCCAGCTTTGCCAGGAGAAGGTGTTGGGAAGAGCAGCCCCGAGGCGGTTCGTGGTGCGGTGGATTGGGCAGCAGAGGAACTGCCTGCGTACTGTAACAAGGCTTTTCAAGAAGGCTTCTGCTGTGTCTCCTCCCCTGTATCAGACCCTTGTGGCTTTTGTAAATTACTCTCCTTACAAGCTATTAACCAGCAGTAGGTTCCTGTTACGGCCAAATCTGGCTGATCCCCCCTGGGAAAGGCCGGCGGTGGCAGCAGGGAGGCCACACCACGCTCCTGATATTGAATTGTTCTGTCCGCAAGCAGCTTTATCAGGGGATGAGGCTTTTGGGGGCTCAGATGTGATTTCTGATGGCTGGGGAAGCTGTAAAGCCTCTTGAGTCCAGCTGGTTTGCCCCAGCTTCTCGGCGATGCTCAGGAGGAGGCACTGGCATCCTGGTGCCCGAGGTGTGTGAGAACAGAGAAAGGAGACTCGTGGCAGGGATGAGGATGGGACGCTGAGGAGAGGGAGATCCGCACAGCACACGTGTGGGAAGGGGCTGGGGTGCCCCCGGTGCAGCCATACCAAGCCCGTAAGAGTAACTCCAGTTTTCTCCCTTTCAAGTGAAATAGAGCTGTTTTCTCTTTTTTTTTTTTTTAATTTTATGCAGCTTCGAGGCCTTGACGAGGGTCTTCAAAGAGTTGCAGCTCGTAGCTGTTTTTATTGGGAAAATGAAAAATACAGGCTCCCTAACCAGAGCTGTTGAAATAAAGGCCTTGGGGGATAGAGGTTCTCTTTGTTTTTAATTAAGAGCTTATATCTCCTGTTCGCTGCCATTGCATGCTCCTGCAGTAGCAAGACATTAGTCTCAAATGGATTTTCTCATGGAATTAATTCCATTGATGCAGAGCTGTCCGGGAGCCGTTTCAAAAGGTGGCCAGAAAGGCCAAACCTCAGCACTTTCATCTCAGCAGCAAATATATGGTCTTTAAAATAACAGATTAAAAAAAAAGCCCTGGCATAGGCTTGCTCTGAGGAGATTGGGGTTTTGCCCGGGGATGTGGGGAATCGGGAGCTGAGTTGTGCTTCCTCCTGGGATTCTGCGGCCCCTCTCTCCGCATCGGGGGGATGAGAGGCCCCAGTGAGAGCGGAGTGCACACGGACGGCACGAGAGTGGAAAAACCCAGAGATATTTCAGCATTTCCGAGGGTTCAGAGAGCGCCTTTGAAGAGCTTTCCCTCCTGGCAGGCGGCGCGCGGAATTCTGCTGCACTAGCAGAAGCGCAGAGGCTTGGACACACTTTCAGTTCCATTAAATACTTCTCCTGTAATTACCCTCCAGTTAAATGGTCACTGCGTCAAATTGCCTGGTAAAAGCCTTGGCAGGGGGAGCCCTCGCCGGGCTCTCACAGGGCTGAGGCGCTCGCAGGTGCCGGGGCCGGTGCCGGGTGTCCCTCCCCGCGCTCCCCCGCCCGCCGCTGCCCTCCCTGCAGCTCCCGGTTTCCGCGGTTAATGACGTGTAATTACGTGGCCGCCGGGTTCCGTGACCCGCTGGGATCGGAGCTTTTGCCGTGGAGGTGAGCAAACAAAACCCAGGCACTGCAATGCCTGCTCCCGGGCTCTCTCTCTGGGGGCACGGGCTCTCGTGGGGAGTTACGCCTGTGCCAGGCAGCTTCCCACACTGGAGGAGGAGGATGATTTTGCTGTATGAGCTATTGAGTTAATCTTCCAAGTCCCCTTCCTCCATCCAACTGGGCTTCGCGGGCTGTGTCTAAAATGCTGCTTTGCCCTTGCCAGCATCTCTCTGCATCTCGCCTCACTCCCCAGGGTGCTCTATGTCTCTTACAGGACATTCCCCTCTCAAAGGGTGCCCCATCCATTAACCCCACCCCTCACAGATTGGATATTTGTTTGCTCTTGCTCTGTATGGCCCTACCTTCCTTGAGGGCCTAGAGGAAAGGATTTGATATATTTATAAATTAAGAATTAGGACCTGGTAGTGTTTACTGCAGCAGGTATGGCTATAGGGCTTCCCAGGGAACCATCCTGGGCCACCTGTCGGGTCCCTTCCCTCTGTCCATCACCACCATTGAGACAAAGATCTCCTGTCCCCTTGAAATCCCCCTGGCTTCTTGTGCAGAGTTAATACATGATGCAAAGGAACTTTGCTGTGCCGGTACATATGGCAACTTATGTGTGTGATGGAGTCTAAAATTATCCAGCCTTTCTTAAAATCCATGTGTCCTGCTCCGAGGAGCTGCCATCCTTCCCAGTGCTCAGCCACCTGCAATCTGTTCTGCCTGTGCCTTTCCCATTACGTAAATGCAAGGATTAATTGCATCGTTAGGTTCTCCCTCGGCCCTGCCGCCACTGCCTCAGCTCCCAGTGTTGCGGAAGGTCTTGTCCCCGACTCCGCTTCTGTTTTCAAAGGAATCGGGCACTGGGCTGGTTTGATTTTATTTTTAGAGTCTTTCCTTTTATCTTTTTCAGCAGCGTCCCACTGGGAGCTGCTCCAAGACTGCCGTGCAGGATGCGGCCGGGCTGGCTGCTGCCGGGGTGGGCGTCGCTCCTGACCTGGCACGCGTGGGCACGAGCTGCCACCGCGTTCCTCGGGCCCGTCGGGACACGCTCCCGTCGTCACCACCCTCTGGGGACTCATAGCGTGGGGCCAGAAGTCTTTCTCCATGCCTCACCTTCAGGAGGTGGGGTGCCAGTGGGAGGTGGGGAGCCCTGTGGCATTTTCCTTGTGAATTCCCCTGGGAGATGAAAGCCAGAGGTGGAGCAGCCGAGGAGGGAGTACCGTGGCTCCGGGTCTGGGAGGAATTGGCTGCTGCCCACCCTGCCAGCATGGGGGACATGAGTGAATCCTTCCCCACGAGCAGTGGGTGCCCCAGTGCTGCCCAGTGGCCCCCAGGCACCCCCAGCTCCAGCTGAGCCGTGGCCCTGGCACTGGCGCCGTCCTTGCCACAGATGCATACAGATATATATATAAAACTGCTTATTTTCCTGTCATTCTAAGACTTATTTATTTATTAAAACTACCATCCATCAGGAGCTGCAACATCTGTTTGTGAAAAATAGCACATCCTTGGGCTGCAGCCAGGAAAAATCATTTCATTATGAAATTGCAACTGTAAGGCAGCACAAAATCACAAACATAGTGTACAGCGAGCTGCTTTTGTTTCCAAACTGCTCATTAGGAATGATCCACGAGCCAAAATGATACCCTGTGGAAGGTGAAGAGGGGGAAATGAGCCCACCCGACCTGCGAAGTGAGCAGCCGTCAGTGCTGTAATTATTGTCCCTGGTGAATCCCGCACCCGGTGCAAGGCTGCGCTCGTCTCCCTTTCCGTCCCGGAGGGGAGACGTCTTCACTTCTCTTCCGTTCTTCGTGCCTAATTCGGGCTGACAAGGAACATACTTGAGAGGATAGGAAATGAGGAGCCTGGCTTACAGATTATTTTGTGTAAGGCAGGAGAGAGGATTGTGGCACCGCTGCCAGGGGCTGTGTGTGGCCCCGCACCAGGAAGGGCTGGGAGGGGGTGGCAGGGGGCTGTGGGGGGAGGGGGATTCTGCTGGCGTCCCCTCAGTTCCCCTCCCCACTCTCTTTTTTCTTCTGTCTGCAGGTCTGGCAGTTCATCAGATAATCACTATTACCGTGTCCCTCATCATGGTCATAGCCGCGCTGATAACAACTCTTGTCTTAAAAAACTGGTAAGGCCCCTCCTGCTCCGCTTGGTTTATGGGGTGGCATGGGACGGGGACAGGATGGGGATGGAGGTGCCCATCCAGCTGCAGGTGCCAAAGCCTGTGGCACCTGCTGGGATAGTTTTGGAAAGGCATTGCAGGAGAAAATGGGGGGCTTACACCAAAACCTCCAAAGGAGGTCGGCTCATCAGGGTTCGGCTGCGCCCCTGCAGCTTCCCCACCTCACACCACCTGGCCCGTGGCTTTGGGGACCAGCATGTGCCCAGGGTTGGGTGGACAGGTCTCACATGGGACACGTGCACATCACTGCTCCGGGGCTGAGTGCCTCAGCATGATGCCACCTGGAGAGGTCAGAGCCGTGTGTTGGGCCGCAGCGGGTGTTCCCAGGATCTGCCCGGTGCCAGCAGCAGCTCCTCCGCCACCTTCCCTAAGGAGCTTTGCTGCTGCTCCTAAAATCCCCAGCCTGGCTTGGCGGGAAGCAGCTGCATCTCCTGCCCTTCCCTGGGACCCCAGGGACTGAAGGGCACCTTCGAAGCCCCTCAGGTGCTGTGGTTTGAAGCATGCCCTGACCCCCAGGGTGCTGCTGTGCTCCTCTAGCTTCATTTGCTCCCGTTTATTCTCTCAGCGTGGCTGGGCGTATGGCAAAATAGGTTAGCTTTCGCTCCGGGCGCTCCTCCCTTTACCTATTTTCCCAGGGAAACTGGCCTACTTTGAGGTCAGCGTTGCTGGCGTAGCGACACGGCTGCAGCTCGGGGCTGGGGGGAGAGCGGCCGTGCAGCCCTGCCGGTGGCTCTCCCCTCTGGCATGGCCGAGCTCCGCGTGGGTGGTGCAGCAAATCGATTCCTGCAGCCAGGAGGAAATTGGCAGCATCGGGTTGATGAGGAGCCTGCTGGCTAACTGGGATGAGGGAAGAAGCCCTTTGCAGGGCTACGGAGGCATCTTCATCTCGGCAAAGCCGTAATGCGGCGCAGCAGCCGAGCGAAAGCGCCGAGGTTCTGGCCCCACAGATGAACTTGCTTTGGGGAGCAGCCAGTGACCCTCCCTCCTGTATCTCAAGTGGGATTTCATTCACTAAACTTCCCTGGTTGCCGCAGTGTTTCAGTGAAGGAGCAAGGAAAATAGTTTATAAAACACTTGTGGGATTTGTCTCCAGTCGCAGCAGTGAGCGGTACGAGTCATTGATCCGGCTGACCACGGCTTGGCAGAACAGCTCGGTAACTGCTGCTGAAGCCAAAAAGGGGAAAAAATAAATCCAGTGATCAGTGTAGAACAGAAATGCTTTACAGTAAGTGATATTGATAACTCACCAGAGAAAATCCCCGTCAGGGGAGTGTGGGCAGCACCCAGGTGTGTCCCAGGTGAAGAAACAGTACCTGGGAGTTTGTTCAACTCTGACCAAACTGCCTCGGTTCACTCGGTGACCCCGGGCCGCGTGCGTGGCGGGGCTGACCCATATCCCACACTCCAGCCCTGTCCCCAGCAGGGACACAGTCGGCGTCCCCGTCCCCTCAGGCAGGATGGGTGAGTGCTGGCCGCGTGCCAAGCCAGCGTCCTTCTTGTCGCTGCTGCTCCTGCACGCGTGCCGTGGGGAGACAGCGGTTGGTTTGGGGCTGTCTCCCTCGGTTGCATCAAGCCGAGCGGAGCCAGTGGTGCCCCGCTGCTGGCACGTGCTGCCGCCCCGGCCAGCGCCGCTCTCGGCACAGCCCCACGCTCCCGTCCCCACGGGTGCCCCTCCGCAGACAGTGCCGGCATCCCCAGCTCCCACCGCCCTCGGAGCTGCCACCTCCCGAAACTCCAGCGTTCTGCGAGGCGCTGTCAACCCCATCTGGAAAAAGTGGCATCTTAATTAAATCAGTGTCTAGACCCTGAAATAGGACCAGGCTGATTGAGGGCGGCTCCTGCGAGCTGGGGTTCTCCTCGGCTCTGACGTGCTGAGCCAGAAGTGTTGTGCAGCCACGAGATCCTGGTGAAGCCTCTGGAGCTGGAGGAGCCCCCGGAGAGCAGGGCTGCCCTGACAGCCGTCCCTCTGCTGTGTCACACCAGGTCCCAAGCTCATTTATCCTGAGAAGTTCCAACCTGTTGGTGCCTCCCAAATGGAAAGGGTTTCACTTCATTGTTCTCACCTACATATTTTCACTTAAGAAAAGGCTTTTGCTTCCTGCAGGTACAAATGTGTGACTCATTAAGTAATTCCTCTGATGGGAAAAAGCTTGTGTCTAAAATGTAAATTTGATTCTTAAAAAAAAGCACCGAGCCAAATGACTGCTTATGGCTGATCTTTCTAACTCTGAATTGGAATTGGAATTTCTGAATTCTAATCTAGTACTGAGCAATCTGTAATGACTGGTCAGTCAGGTGAGTTCCCTTGCCAAGTTTCAGGGATACACTGTGCATCCCATCCCTTCTGCTTTGGCCTTTCAGGCTGTAACAGACTCAGAAAAAGGGTGGAGAGCAACTTTTTACACAGGCAGACAGTGGGATGGGACAGGGGGCATGGTTTTCAGCTAAAAGAGGGAAGACTTAGGTTAGGTCTTAGGGGAAATTTCTTCCCAGTGACAGTGGTAAGGCCCTGGCTGCCCAGAGAAGCTGTGGCCACCACACCCCTGGAAGTGTCCAAGGTCAGGCTGGACGGGGCTTGGAGCAACCTGATCTGGTGGAAGGCGTCCCTGCCCATGGCTGGGGGATGGAACTGGCTGGTTTTTAGGGTCTCTTCCAACCCAGACCATCCCATGATTGTCTGATTCTCTCTCCCCCCGCCCAGCTGCGCGCAGAGCGGGCGCCCGCGGCGCAACAGCCACCAACGCAAGCTGGACCAGCAGGAGGAGAGCTGCCAGAACCTGACTGACTTCGCCCCCGCCCGCGTGCCCAGCGCCCTCGACATCTTCACCGCCTACAACGAGACGCTGCAGTGCTCCCACGAGTGCGTCCGGACCCCCGTGCCCGTCTACGCAGAGGACACGTTGCACTCGCCTGGGGATTATAAAACGACCTTCAATGGAAACAGGTGAGGTGGGCGCCGTGGTTTCCCGGTAGGTTGGTGGGTGGGGGCCATCCCGCTGTGGTGATGGGGCCCCGGTGCTCAGGGGTGATGTTCTGGGAGCATGTGGCACAGCACACTCATAGCTCAGTGCGGGACCGGCCCCTGAGCCCCGGTCCTGGCGGTGAGGCTGGGTGGGCGCCTCAGCAGCCCCTGGGCCCTGCAGGGCTGGGTGAGCTCAGCACCACACGGTGCTCAGTTCCCAGCTGGTGCTGCTGCTGCTGCTGCCAGCACATAAAATGCCACTGGATCAATTTTTCCAGCGCCCGTGCTGTCTCCTCAGTGGCATCGGCAAAGCTGCCGGGCTGCAAACGAGCGGGTGATTAATGGAGGAGCAGGCGGCGAGAGCCAAATGAACCGTTTGGCTGCTGTGAAATAACGGCGGAGCGTTAACGAGGAGCGTCGCTGGCAGCCAAGGGATGTGGCCGTGCTCTGCCAGCCCCTCGCCTGCCCAGAGGGAGAGGATTGGGAGCGGGATCAGGAGCGAGGGGTTGGGAGCGACGTTTCCCGCACCACAGGCTGGCTCTTCTCAGTGGGTGCTGGTGTGGTTTCACCGTTTGGTAAATGTGTGTCCCCATCAAAGGTAGAGGGGAAGCCAGGCGCAGAATTTTGAGGGAGAAAATGAGCAGCTGATGCTCCAGGCAGCCTCAAGGAACCACGGCATGCGTGGCAGCCACAGCCCATGACTGCGTGCCCCAAGGACAGGCTGGAGCCAAGAGCTTCATTGGCGCCTCTTCAGTCAGCATTTCTTGCGTGTGTTCAGGGTTCTGCTCGTCTTCATTTCCCAGGGTTTCCTCAGGTCTCAGAAGGTGGAGAACTGGCAGGGATTGTCACACCATTTTGTTGGGTGCCCACAAGCCTGCGTTTGATGTGAACCCCAGCCAGGTGACAGAGGGTGCCTGTGTTCTGGCTGGCAGGGATTATGGCTTTTCTGCCACCCAGGGATGCTTTCTGGGACCCTCTATCCCAGAGCACTTCCAGGCAGCCTGGTGAACCCTGGCCCACTCAAAGCATCACTCTAGAGAGATGTAATTCTTTCCCCCTAAAAAGCTGATTGTGCAGCAGGCCACCCCGGCTTGCACCGTGTGTGTTACGTACCAGCGTGTACAAGCCCCTCTTTCTGCTCGCTGCAGACCCTCTTCTTCTGACCGGCATCTTATTCCCGTGGCCTTTGTGTCTGAGAAATGGTTTGAAATCTCCTGCTGACTGGCCGAAGCCTGTTTGACTTCTGGGGGCAGGGCAGACGCCAGCGGGCTGTTTCCTGGTACGTACCGCGCTCCCTGCGTCCATCCCCATCCATCCTGTGCCCCCGCTGTGCCCATCGTACCCTGCCTGGTGCCATCCTTCCATCTGCACTTCCGTCAGTGTGACTGGACATATTTCCTGCCGTGGAGGGGGCACTGGGAGCCAAATGGCTTTTCCAGGGAGGTTAATTGCAGACAGGCCCACACTAACAGGCAGGGACTGCAATGGACAAGGACTCAAAAGCAAAGGGTCCCTGGGGCAGTCTTGAACTTCAGCCTGATCCCGTGGTTCCAGCCCACCTCTGAAACCTCAACAAGCCACAGTAATTTCCGTGCTGGGAAATGGCCTGATCTGTAATTAACCTCTGGTGGCATGATGGACAGCCCACCTCGTCCGAGCGCCACACGTCCGGCATGCACGCTCCATCAGTACCCGAAACCTCATTTGGTGATGTTTGCTGTCATGAACACTTCTATGCTCACTGCAAGGGTGCTGGGGTCCTCCTCCTCCTCCTCCTCCTCCTCCTCTCCCTTTCCTGCTCCTCCTCCTTCTGCTGCTCTGCAAAGCCAACCCTTCAAGCACAGTCCCCAGCAGTCGGTCACACCTGGGGTGTTGCTGTGACTGAAGGAGTGCAGTGATGTTGTTCTGGTTGCACGAGTACAATCTTTGGGGATTTTCTTCTCTTTTGTTGAGTTGGTCTGAGCCGTTTCCACCTCCTTGTGTCACTTCTGAAGGTGGCACAGCTGATGGCAGTGGCAGGAAAAGCCATTAGGGGTCTGTGTGTGCCAGCTCACCCTGGGCAGCGGTGTCCGCTCGAGCCACGTGCTCAGGTGAATTAATTGCTCTGTCCCAAGTCCCTGCTGTAATGAATCATATATTCAGTGTAAATGAAATTTCCAGCCTTCCCTGGCTGCAGCTCACTCGGAATAGCCTGTTTAACATTATGCACAGCTATTGAACACAGAAATATAATTAGATTAGAATGGAAGGGAATAAAAAGTTAATGATCTCGGCCGTGCTGAGGCTGGCGGTGTCTGGACAGGGCAGGTGAGGTGTGTGCCAGTGCAGTGGGGCAGAGAGCAGGAGTTTGTCTGGCGTGGTCCCACTGCCCCCCAGAGCCTCTTCTGGCTGAAGCAGTTTCACTGGTGAAGGTGAAAGGCTCTCACTCCCCATCCACTGATGTGCTCATGTTTTTTCTCTGACTCTTTTGTTGTGGCCATTGTCTCAGGCAGGAGCTGGTGCCAGGAGTGAGGGCAGCAGGAGAATGTGCAGTGCAGTTCTGCAGGGAACACCAGCCTCAGCAATAACCCACTGGGCCTTTTCCACCCTCAGTTTTGTAGTTTGGGTTGTCTTTCCATTGACTTAAAGTGAATTTAAAAAAAGAAATAACACATAAAGCAAGCCAGGTGCACTCAATGCCATCTACTGCTCTCCATGCCTCAGGTAGAGGGAAGGAAGGAGCAGCTGAAAGCACTGTAAGAATCCTGTGTGGATCCCACTGCTCCTGACCCAGGTCCTGTGAAACCCCAGGCCAAAGACTGTGCCCTGGTCACCTCCATATATTTCTTTAAATAGCCCGAAGCCATTCCATTACGCCTTATTAAATCCTTGAAATTCTCATTGACCCGTTTTCATGGAATCCATAAAACGCGCATTGACGCGCTCTGGAAAAATCCATCCGGCTCGTACCTGGAGCATTAGCTCTGTAATGGCACTTCAATTACAGATGCAGTTCTGGAAGCTGCTGTTTGGTTTCATTAACGATAGCAAAATGAGATTGATCCCAAACCTGTTCTACCTGTTCTCTGTGTGTTTACCGTGCCTAGGTGTGTTTGCACCGGGCTGTGTCTGGGACGCGCTTGCATCAGTGGTGTGTCCCAGCTGAAACCGGGTGCCGGTGGGAAATCCCGCAGGTGAAATGAGCGTTCCAAGTTTCATGTGCCGCTCTGCGAGGTGCAGATGGCGTTGAGACGAGCTCCCTGCTAGGCTGTCCCTGCCACCGTGGTTGCCTTGTGCTGTCACCAGCTGCCAAGTGCCAGAGGAGCAGTGGGATGGAGGGAAGCGCCAGAGCAGCGGAGGCATGGAGGATGCCTCTCCAGCTCTTGTTTCTAGAGGAAAGGCTGGTGGAAAAGGAGATGCAGCTGCTTGGGCTGCGCCGCTTCCGGAGGAATGAGTGTTTCCTGGCTGGGATCCACAGCCGCGGCAAGGTCACCTGAAGGGGACATTTGCTGTTGACCCACTGCACCGCGGCAGAGGCGAAGGATGCTCTGGAGCATGTGCAGCTTTTTGGCTGGAGGGGCTACACGCAGCTTTCTCCTCAAAGCCCCTTTCTCCTGGAGATTTACAAGTTTTAATTGACAGCACTTCACAGCTCTGAGCTGTCTGGTTGGCACATTAGTGCTCCTGATTGGTGTGGGGCCAGAGCTGGAGGCACAAGGCAGGTGGCACGTCCCAGGACAGGGACGGCAGGACAGAGGTGCTGCAGATATTTTGTCGAGATGACCGCCAGGAGCCAAGTTGGAATTTAATGTGACACATTATGGAATTCACACATGGAATTCACATCTGACAGTCCATCAGCCTGGTGTGAGGACTGACCATGGTGCTGCCCATCAGGCTGGGCTGAGCAGTTGAGGCAGCAGATGTAAGGGACAGCACTGCGGAGCATCTCCAGCCCGGAGAGCTGCAGGGAGCACCGGGGTTGTGTCAGGAAACCCGGTGAAACTCATCTAGTTACACGGGGAGCAGATGTTGAAGCTGTTTCCTGGGGTCAGAGTCCTCCTGCGCCTGCAGGAGCCATGGGGAGGGTTCCTGTGCTGCAGGCAGGGTCCCCGCCAGGACACTGTCCCTCCCCACAGCAGGCGATGCCGCCCGTGGCAAGCAGCTGGTGGAGCTTTCCAGCAGATTGCCTGTGCCGGCGGCCAGGCCCCACTGGAGCACCAGCTCCTTGGTAGATGTCACACCTCGGTGGATGTCACACCCCAGCAGCCACCGCCGGCAGCTACTCCTGCAGGCGGAGCAGCCGGTCCGTCTGCAGCAGCCTGGTGCAGCCGTGCAGCCTCAGCGTGGCCCCGGGCTGGGCAGGTGTGGAGTGGGGCAGTCAGTGAAAGCTCTCAGGAGTTACCTGCAGGGAGGGATGGGAAGGAAAACTCCCCTTGCCCTGGTGCCAGTGGTGCTGAAGGAGCACCCAGACAGAGGCAGGAGCGTTGTCGCTCTGCAGACCAGCACGGGACGTGTGACAAAGGCTTGACTGGCTTTGTCCGGAGCACCACAGCACAAGGTGGCTGGTTTGACTTGATTTCATCCTGGCTTTGGGGCTTTCTGAAATGAAGTTTGAGATTCCGCATTATTCTTGTCCTTAATCCCGCTCTCTTTGACTGAAAAACCCCATGGAATGAGATTATACAAAAATCTGTAAGGTTGATCAAGCGCTGACCTACTTTGCACAAAGAGGCTATTTGGGATACAATACCAATTGTACATCCTGCCACCGTGCATTAACCAGTGCTCACCCGCAGCCACGGGAGGCTCGGCACCGCTGGCAGGGAGGGGGAAATTCGGGACCCAGCAGCTGTGCTGGTTCGGTGACATCGGCCTGACCCTGCCCTGGCACAGAGAGCTGACAGCGTTGTGTGGCAATGCCGCGCTCGAACACGGCAGCAGCTGCTGCGCTGGCCCCGTTCTGCCTAACAACAGCAAATGGTTTGTGTTAACATTAACAGATAATGAGTCATCATAAAAAATCCCGGCTTGTCTTCGGAGGAGTAGCAGCAGTCCCAGCACAGCCGCAGCACGGGAGATTAAGGACTCTGGAAAATCTGTCTCGCTAATTAAGACTACAGGGTTGTTCTTGGAGATGGCGTGTTGGGCATCTCGCTTAAAAAATAGTGGTTTTTAGAGAAAGAACCTTGGGACAAAGAACATGCCACGTTCTGGATGCTGATCCCAGCCAGGCAGAGGGCACAGATTAGGGATGTGTGGATTAGGGATGTGTGTCCTGAGCACTGCTGTACGGGGTGTAGGTACCTGCTTGCAGCTGGCTCAGGCACACCCAGCTGTGCTACAGCTCATGAAATGTCACGGACATGTAAAGCAAGTGGCCACGTGCCAGTGATGGGGAGTGATTGTCCTCACATTGAGGGTCCAGGATTGCATAGGGAGAGATCTTCCAGTAGACTGTAAACAAATAGCTTAAGGACTTTGATAGGATCTCTGGTTTGGTGCTTAACCAATTCCCTATTGATTCTTTAGATTAAACTTTAGAAAATCTTGTTAGTGCTTGTCATCATCTGCTCATCTGCCAGAGCACTCGCTGCTCGAGGCCCGAGTGTGAGAAGCTGCAGAATGCAGGGATGATCAGGAGTAAATCCCACTCTGGAAAAGTCCTCGAGGAGAGAGAAGCAGTGGTCCCAATCCCCAGCACAGACCGGCAGCTGCGGAGAAGGAGGAGGAGGTCACTGGTACCCTGCTCCCTCCATGCTGCACTCCGCCTGGAATCCTGCAGCTCCACAGCCAGGGGGAAGGGGGAGGAAACCTCCAGGCTCGGGGGGATCATCCAAGCAGTGACACACGACATGGTGCAATTCCCTATCATGACTTAATCTTTCTTTTTCTTCTCGTCCTCAACAGGATTCCATTGGTGAACCTGTAAAAAATATAAAAAAATAATGGGTTACCTGTACCTACCATTTCTGTTTACCAGTAGGAGACTCAAAGAGCAGCATTCTATGGGCCAAATATATTTTTATAAAAATGAACACGCCTATAGGTAACTGCGTTGTCAAGGAGCGCGTTTTTGGGAGGAGAGAAAGGAAAGTGTGCGAGGAAAGAATCCCGTGGAGGAGGAGGAGGAGGAGGAGGAGGAACCAGCAAGGGATGGAAAGGGAAGGATGAGCGCCTGGAGCCCGGCCGTGGACGGTGACTCTGAACCTGTGCCAATAATACCATTATGTGCCATGAACCGATGCAAAGACTTTGCAAAGAGCCGAGTCAATTACGCCTGGAAATGTTGTGGAGGACGAGTGGGGCATCTCTTCTGGTGGGGTCATCCATTCCGGTCCATACGCGTACATACATACGGTATATGTAGAGAGAAAATATATATATATATATACACACACAAACACTTTTTGTACTGTAGCAATTTTTGAAGATCTTAAATACTCATTTTTAAAGAAGATGTCATGGGCTAAAAGTCTCGTTTCTTTAACACGCATCATGCAAACTACTGGGTGGATCTGATGTTTTCTACTTTGGCAGCTTGCCTGTCAACCTATATGTGTATATATAGGTAGACATATATACATATATATACGTGTGTGTGTGTATGTATAGACATATATATGTATGTATACATATATATATATAATTTTGGTTCTTTTTGGAAATGCTTTTTCCAGCGTTGCGACTTGACCGTGGTGGGAGACAGCCAGGGCTGCTCTGCCGGCAGGAAGCAGAGGAGAAGCTTCCCAAAACCATCCAGAGCGCAGCTCAAGGCGGCACGGACGGTATTTCCAGGCTTCTGTGTCCCAATACATCATCAAGGTCGATGGGAAGAGGCTGGAAATCCTGGGCCTGCCCCGTGTCCACAGAGCTGTGATCTCCGCTGTGCTAGGCATGGCACCTCGGGGTTGGATGGGGCAGATTTTAGGGGTGGACTTCCAAAAGATGGGCCTCTCTTGGCACAGAAGACAAATTTTAGGAGTGGGGTGTGGGAGGTTTTTTTGGAAAATGGCTTCTGAATTGGCCACAGCACCAAAGCTCACTCAGCCCTGTGTGAGAAACAAGAGGAAGGAGCTCGTTGCCTCCTGCCCCAGCCTGGGGCTGTGGGATCAAGAGAGCCTCTTCCTTTGTTCTCGTGGTCTTGGCTGGTTCTGCTGCGGCAGGAGAAGACACAGCCGGCTGTCCACAATCCTGGAGATCACTTAATGGTGTTTAAAGGGAATTTTTGCCAGGGAAGCACGATTCTGCTCCAGCTTGGTGTGTTGCTCTAGAAACATGTCCATGCCCATCCAGCTCCTGCTGGGGTGGGTGGTGTTGGTGGGTGCTGACCCTAAACCCTCTGTCCAAGTCTTTCCATGGAGTCGGGTGCTGCCATGCTGTGCTGCACGTCAGACACTGGGATGAGTCTCTCTCGGGTCCCTTCGATGTTAAATGGGTGGGCACAACAGCAGAGATCAGACCAAAGTCCTCCAGTTCTTTTTGTAAACTGCCCTTGGTAAATACTAGTGGTTTTTTAGAACTGTCCAGATCCACGTTTCTACTCCCCCACTGATTACTCAGCTCCTTTTCTTTATGATAATGAACGTGCAGTTTAAAAACAAACAAAAAAAAGTAGAACCCTGTGGTGTTGCGCATAGCCACGCGTGCGGTCTCTTGTTCCTGTGTCCTTTTCTGTCCTTTTCCCATGGAATTGCACAGTCTGGATTATTTGTCCTGAATTTTTGGACGCTGCCTCAGACAGAAGTCTTCCTTGCCAGCCCTGACAATTACCTGCGGACTTGAGCCAACCATCCCCTGGGCAGAGCGGTGTCTCCTGGGCGGCTCATGTCCGGCTCTCCGGAGCGTTGGATGCCTCCAGGGAGGAGAGGAGACAGTGTCTTGCTAGAGCAGTGGCCCCCAAAGCTTTAGCTGTCCCTGGGAAACGTGGGGACTGTCTATCCTTGGGAAGCGTGGAGTCTGAGTGACTGCTCCAGGGTCATCTCAGTGTCCTGGGGCTTTCCTGTGACGCTGGTGTCAGTGGTACAGCCCCTGCCCACAGGCTCTCCTCCCTTTGTGACTTCATGGGAATCCATCCACGCCAGCTTTGAGCCACATTCCTTGAGCTTCTCCCCTTAATCTTCCTATTTATTTCATTCCCACAGGTATTCCAGTGTAGTCGCGGTAGCAGTATGACAAGAAATATATCTCAGCTCCCTCATTCCAGGGCATGTGAAGCAGCATTCTGTGTTTCTGCATGGATGGAACCTGCTGCCTGCAGGGGAAGTCATCAGGCAGAGCTGGGGGATGCCGGGGCAGCACAGGCAGCAGTGGTGCAAGCGGTGGGGATGATGGCAGTGGTGATGAGGAGGCACCTGGCACACGGGAAATTCCCTGTGGAGCTGGGGAAGAGGAGGGGAAAGCGTGTCTGTGTGTGTGTGTGTTTGTGTGTGTGTGTCAGGGAGAGAGAAGGAAGGTGAATCACTGCGACCCTGAGGACGGGCACAGGTTTCAGAGGGCAGGACTTGCATGAGCTTCCCCCACAGTCTGCGGCCCAACATGTCCTGGTGTCCCCGGAGCTGAGCGGTGAACCAGGGAACAAAAGTAGATGCACAATCTTCCCTTATTTATAAGGACCAACAGCACTTGCACTTTATCAGAGGAAGCCTCCCCCCATCCATGCTGGGCCACTGCAGTGGAGGGAGGGGAGGAGGAGGAGGAAGGGCTGGGATGGAGCCGCTGATGCAGTGATGTACGAGGCAGGCATCCCTAAGGTCTTGCACAGTGAAGAGAGATGAACTGTGGTGATTTCATTCCCTCCTATTGATGAAAGCCAAAAACCAAGAAAGAAATGAAAATAGGAAGTCACATTTCCATGGCATAGTCTATTGAGTAGATCTTCCCACCGTGGAAAAGCAGGGAAGCGTGGTGTTCTCAGACATGCTCCTGTGGGAGCTGTGTCATGTTTTGGGCACATCGTCTCACCCCCGAGGTCCTGGAAGCTTAAAAAACGAAAAGTTTTGCTCCTTGCTTTGCTGTAAGCCCTCAGCCCGCTGCTGCTTGTTTCTTTTCAGTTCATTTTCCGGATTCCTTAGCCCCTGAGTAGTCCCTGAGAAACACACCATGGCAGCCTAGAGGCTGCCACACCCCCCAGACGTGTCATGGAGTGTCTGTGTGTCACCTGTGGCTCTGTCCTAGAGAAAGTGGTGTGGGACAAGCCACCCACGGCAAGGAGAGGTTGGCTCTCCTTGGTCTCTGCAGCAGCCCAGGCTTCCCAGGGCCGTGCGGGCCTCTCCTCCCTCCACATCCCTTGCAAGCCCTGAGCAGGAGCCACAGGATGTGCCGCTCCCACCGAGCCAGGGAGTCGGCGCCGCTGCTGCCACCGGCACCGGCGGGCTCTGTCCCGCACCAAACTGAGCTGGTTTGGGGCTCCAGGTCCGAGCTCCCGTGTCGAGGCACCAGCGGGCAGGGCGGGCAGGGTTTGGTCCTCAATCCCCTGACCTTTGGAAGCCGAGGTCCCCCGAGGGCGGCGTCACCCCGCAGCCGCCCGTCTCTCCAGATCCGATCGTTTACCTTCACTCTGTCTTCCCAGCTGGAGAAAGGGCGGCCGGTGGTGGCGGCAGGAGCCGAGCTCCAGAGAACACCAGTGCTCCGTGGGGCACCCGTGCTCCACGGGGTCAAGGGCACCGAGCCTGCCAGGAGGTCACTGCAGCGATGGCAGAGCCGGCACGGGGACGGATTTCAGGTTACCTCTTCTCCACTGGCAGCTTGTTGCGAAGGAAGGTAGTTCAGCTGAAACGGTAGTCAAATAGTAGATATTCTACGCATAATATATATTTTGTAAAAAAAGAAAATTAAAAAATAAAATAGAACAAAAAATATATCTATCCTATCTCAGCCCGCCCATTTCAGGATGAATGTGGTTGGAATTTTCGTTCAACCAGATATTAAATCTGTACGCGATTTTTTCAAAACCAGCAAGAAATCCCTCGCCATTTCCAAGTCTGTGGGTTTGGTCTCCCGAGCTCATCTAACGCTTCTCACACATTTTTAAGGATTACTCTCAGCGTTTGTAGGTACATTTTTAATAGTGTCACGAGTGGAGAAAATATTTACTTTGAAAAAAGTATATGTTGCACAAAAATGTACACTAAGGGCACAGATTTCTGACCCAGATTCTTCTATTTTAGGTTCCAAGGGGTTTATTTTTTTGTTTGATAGGACATGTACAGTGAAGTTTACACTTTATTTTTATTTTGCCAAAACCCGTTTTCTAACATTGAGACAGTTTTACTTTGTAACCGGTTTTACATCACTGAGTACTTCTTTCTTTTCCTGGGAAAATCCTGCACCGGGAGGCATCCGGTGGAAGCGCCGTCGCCTCTTGGCACTGCGGCTGCCCCACGCGCCCACAGCGTGAGCCGGGGCGGTGCCAAAAGGACCTTTTCTTCCCGAGAGGTTTTTAATTTGTCTCTGTCCGTGGAAGCCGTGTATTTGGAAGCACTGTAAATGCCACCCCGTCCCCTTGCCCTGTGTATATTTAGTACTCTGATGTTGCTATTAAAAACTGATATGAGAACCGCGCAGCCGGTGGTGACTGGGTTCCTCCGCGCGCGGCCGCGGTCCCTGGGGAGGGCACGGGGCTGGTTTGGTGTCCAGGGGCATCAATGTCTCAGCAAGAAGGAGTCCGGAGGCTTCTCTGGGGAAATCCCACTGTCCCCAGCTGCACACACCTCGGGTGAGCAGCTGGGAAATAGCCCAGCCTTCATCCTGGGAAGAGGGTCTTGTGCATCCCCTTGGAGTCTCTGCCGTGGCAGCGCCACCTCCATGCCCTGTGGCACAGGCAGGAGGGTGCCAGGTCCCCAGGCTCACCCAGCGTCCCCCAGGTCTCTGAGGGGACCCCATGTGCCTTGGGACAGCTGCTTGGAAGAAGGAAGCCATTGAATAGGACTGTTAGGGAGTTAATTAAACATCACTAATGATGTCTTAAAAAGCTCTGCTATGAAATCACTTCACCCAGCTACATCTTTTACCCAAGGAGGAGTCCTGGCCGTGGGCAGGTCCCTGGTAAGTGATGGCTCTGGTTTGCACTTTGGGTGTGGAGCAGGTGACAATGGTTCACACTCAGGCCGGCCAGCCGTGCTGCTCGACCGATGGACGGACAGATGGACAGATGGATGTGGGGACCAGGCAGCACAAGGAGGGCTCTTGCCAGGCAGCAGGGACAGCTCCCATAGCCCCCCGTGCTCCCACAGCATCCCCCTTCACAGCACGGCTGTCATTCCTCACAACGCCGTCTCACCTGGAAAGGGGGAAAAGCCCTTACTGGTGTCCGTGTTGGCTCTGAAGAGGGATGGCCTGGGAGGACAGGCATCAGCACAGCCACCTGCCACTTGCATTCCCAGGCTGTGGCAGCAGCCTTCCCGCAGTGCCAGGACCCTCCACAGCTCTCCATGCCAGGCCAGCACAAAGCCAAGACCAGAGATGATGCCCGGCCCCAGCCCAGCCATATCTCCAAAAGCTCCATTCTGCAGGAAAATATATAGAAAAATGGGGAGGGACAAAGTGAGCTGCTCTTCATTTTAGGGCCAAATTGCCAGCTTAAATCATCGAGACAATGTGTACAAGCGAACAGGATGCGAATGGCCTCAGAGCTGCATATATCAGCCGGAGAACTCTGTTCATTTCCAGATGCAAGTGGGATTTCAGGGCATGAAATACAGTGTTAGGATCTCATTCCTTTCCCTGCTATTTATCACAGCCGGAAACGTACTCACCAGCCTGAGCTGTTCCAAGTGTCGCTGCTGGGAGCGTGGAGGAGAAATATTGTGCTGAGCCGTGGGAGAGGGATTGGGGTGGGACAAGGCAAGCAGCCAAAGGGAAGAACCAGCATCCCTACTCCCTCCAGCACCCATCGCCCTGGCACGGAGCCGGGAGCATCCCCTCCTGCTGCTCGTCAGCGAGGGCCAGGGCACGGCCACCACACACCATGCCCTGGGTTAAACGGTGCCCCGAGTGGTCCCCAGGGCTGGAAGGGCCGTGACAGGGTCACCGTCCCCTTGTCAGCCCTGGAGGCTGCCAGCTCATGTCCCTTCAGAGCTGCTCGGCGGGGCGAGGCTGGAAAATGAGGCTGGAAACAAAACACCACACACTGGTGCCGCAGCACACAGTGCTGATAAAAAGTAGGACTAAGCATTATCCAAGTTTAATTATTATAATTATACCGGGGCGAAGTAATTGCTGGGGATATTTTAGGCTTCAATCAACACGCTATTTTGAAAACCGAAGCCCTGATTTACCCAGGGCGAGGTGGTTACCATCAACAGGCACCCGTGCTGCCGGCAGCCGGAGGAGCCCACCGGGAGGGTTTGTGAGCTGCTCGGAGCTTCTTGTCTGACAACAGGGATTTGGGAGGGCAGGGGGAAGGTGGAAAGCAGTGGGAAGGTGGACAAGGGGTTCCCCATGTCCCACAAAGCTGGAAGCCTGGATCCAGCACCGGGATGGGCTGCAGGAGCAGCATCAGCTTCAGGAAGAGGAGCCATGCAGGATGGGCAACCCCAGCTCGGCGGTGGCTCTGAGGAAGATTGGCTGGGGCTGGATGATGTAGTGGTGCTGAAATCATTTAAGCTTGTTATGGTGGTTTCTATGGCTCTCTGGCTGGATGTAACAAATTGTCTGCATCATTTTCCAGATGGATCATTCTTAAATCATCCAGGACAGGCTTCAGGGCTCCGCACCAAAGCAGCGGAAGGCTCTTCGGTTCAATAAATGCTGGAACTGTTCTATATCAAGTGCTATTTCTTATTAAAAGTGTAAGTACATCATCCCAGCTGATGGGTCTCCAAGATCTCCACACTCTACACCCTCTGAGTGCCCTTAGGACCCCATGGGGATGGGGGACGGGAATGGGGGGCCACATGTAGGTGCCCGTGGTGGCAGGCAGAGTGGCTCTGCGGCAGAGCAGAGGGAACACTGATGGATAAGGTTGTCCAGCAGCTCATCCCTACTCCCTGCTTCCCCCTCCCCGGACAGGTACCAGCCCCTGGCATGCGTCCAGCTCCTGGCCGATGGCGTGGCCCACGCACGTCTGAACAAAACCCTTTATTAAAATCGGAATTAACTGACCCATCGGTAAGTTCTGTTGCAGAGAGGGGGGTTTATCAGTGCTGCCATTGCTGAGGCAGCCCGTGGGTCGTGCCGAGCCCCTTGGTGCCCCATGGCAGAGCGAGCTGCCGACGTGCCCGGCTCCATCGCCCGGTGAGTGAGGAGAGCTGAGAGAGCACTGTGTGACTGCCAGGCAATTTGTGCTAATAAGCAGTTTGAGGCAGCGACGCCTCTCAGCAGAGATGAGTTATGGCAGGAGGGCTCGGAGAGGAAGAGCCCTGAGGATGCCGCAGTGGAGGAGACCAGCACAGCCCGTGGTGGGCTCCGTCTGTGGTGGGGCTTGTCCACGCTGGGCTCAGTCCACAGCAGGCTTGGCCCATGATCTCCAGCTGCCCACCTGGGATGGGCAGTGAGGTGGCTGCCTGCGGCTTGTGCTGTGGACTGGCTTTCCAGTGGGACTTCTCCTGAGGACTCAGGAAGCACATGTGGATGCAGTTCCCAGGTTTCAGATGCCAGGCTTGTATTGGGTCTAGTCTTGGGTATTTCTGGTGCTGGTAGGGACTGAGCCCCAGGGCTGTGGGACTTGCTTGGCTCTGCCAGCAGTGACATGTCTCTATGTGTTTAATAAACATAGCAGAATGAAATCCCTGCTGTTCCTGCTCATTTTCTGAGCATGATATTAACTGAAAACTGACATTTATCTTAATTCCTTGTCAGGCCAAAACAGGGACAGACTTTCTTGGGGGGTTTATTATCTTTCCCATGCAAATTCTCAAGCGTGAATAAGTGCCATGACTGGCGCAGAGGACGGAGGCGGGAGCTGGTGGTGGGTGTCCTGGGAGCCGGCTCCTCGCCTCTGCCACAGCAGGACCTGTGCAGGAGGGGCAGGAGAAGAAGCCCTGGTGGCACTTGGGGGCAAGGTGACATCCTGGTGTGAAGCCCGTGTGACACCCAGGTCAGCAGCACCGGAGCTCAGCAGGGCATCACTCAAGCAGCGATGCCAGGGGAAACACGTCCACCTCCGTGGCCGAGAGTGTCCTCTCAGGTGTATTTATTGACCTGTCAGAGGGCTCCGAGGTGGCTGACCGCACTTTCCCCCTGCAGCAATTGATTCCAGTCAGCTTAGATCAGGGAACAGTTGATTTCTCTACCTGATACTCGTTCTGGCCTTCCATAATGTGGTGTTTAGGAATAGATCGCAGGATTCACCGGCGGGAGCACATTGCCTGATGTGTCCCATGGACAGCACTGACAGGTATGGCCACATGTGGCCTTGGGGCTGTGCTTTCCCAGAAAAAGCCCCAGTTAAGCAACACTAATTCAGCCTCTGGCTGCCAGTGAGTGTTTCCAAGCTCTCTGCTAACCCAGAGGGCTGCTCTGCTTGTGGTGATATGGGGCCAACCCTGCCTGAAAACTAGGATCCAGCTCGGTCCTTTCCTCTGAGTCTCCTCTCTCCAGCCTTGCAGGCTCTGTGACTGAGGTGATCAGGACTGGCCCGTGCCTGGGCTGCACTGTGAGGGACGCAGTGCCCTTGGTCTCAGCCAGGCTCAATGGGGGCAGTCAGAGTACAACATCCCAGCCCAGGGCTGGCTGGCCAGGCGTCCTGAGCGCTTGCAGGTACAGGAGCCAGGCTCCCACCCTTCCCCCGGCACCTTTCCAGTTACCAGCACATTCTTCTCTGCTTAAAAGCCCAGCCAGTACTCTGCCCTCGCACTATAAAAAGCACAGCTTGACATTTGTTTTTCCCTATCTATTTCTCATCCGTGTTTTCCTTCTCGTCGCTTCAGCCTCCGCGACGATGTCCCAACCAGCAGCTCGGCACGGAGTGGTGGCTTGCAGCCAGCACCATTTGTGAAATGGGTCTGTGAAGCCATGGGAAGAGCCATATCCATGTAACCGTCCATAAAGCTGTCCATCGGAGCAGTTAGCCGTGCTCAGCCCTGGGAGAGAAAAAGCCCCACGTTCCCCAATTTGCTTTCAATCAGCCCCGAGAGCCTCTTGGCTGAAACCATTCTGCATCCGTGGATGCTGTTAATGCTCGGGCTGGTGTATTTGCCCTGGCATTCTCCCAGGGGTTTAGGAGAGAGCAACCCTCAAAACCTGTCCCTCCCGGGCAGACACTGGTGTGCTGGAGCTTTGCTGTGGCCGCGTGTCCCACGTTGCCTGCAAAGAACCTGGCTCAGTGTCCCTTGTCCCACCAGCATTTTTCCAAGTCCAGCAGAGAGCCAGCTGAAAACCAGGTGCCAGGACTAATAGTTTAAATGCCACTAAAACCTTTCCCCGAGTGCTGGCAGGTTTCAGAACTGTCTGGCTTCGAATAATTGACTCCCAAAGGCACTGAGGTCACCTCTCCTTGGGCAGAGGGGAGGGCAGAGCAGTGCTGGGCTGTGCACACACCCCAGAGCCGGCTCTGCCTGAGGAACGACTCTGCAGGATGGGAGAAGAAGCAGCCAAGAGCCCAACAAAACCCTCTCCTGAGCCCACAGCACTGCTTGGTGCCAGGGAGACTGGGAGTGGGTGAGCAAGCCCCTCTCCGGGGAGACAGCCTGCGGGCAGGGACAAAGGCAGTGACAGCTGAGTGGCACCGAGCAGCAGCTGCCAAAGCCCGGTACCATCCTATCCCCAGGGGGCTGGGAAGAGACCGGACAGTGCAGCCTCGCTGGTGGCAGCCGGCCAAAAGCGCCAGGCACACGGACTGAGCAGACAAAGCAGGGGAACGAGAGCCCCCGGAGCCACCGGAGACCACCGAGTGTTGCTGGGCCCCACTGAAAGGATTTGGAGTGTTTTGGCAGCCAAGCACCACCCTCAGTCCCGCCGGGGCGACACGGAGTGTCAGCTCCAGCCTGGCTCGCAAAGAGGGGAAAGAAAAGGGGAATGAAGGTTCCCAAGCTCCATGAAATTCCTTCCCAGCGTCCAGCTGCAGCCCCGTGTGAGGGAGCCAAGAGGGGAAATGCCGCATCCCCAGCAGGGGCAGGGCCAGTGCCGCAGTTCCCAGGGGAGGCATTGAGGCTGTGTTTTCAAGGTGAAAAGGATGAGAAAAGGGAAAGGGGTAGGAGAAAGAAAGGAGATGAGGCAGTGGTAGGATGCGGCAGGAACACCAAATGGGCACTTCTCAACTTAAGGAAAGTTTGGGAGAGCCATTAAAGCCAGAGATCAGTGAAGGGGGAAATTGAATTGTTAGGGGCTGGAACGGAAAATTAGGCTCAGATAATGGCCCTGGGGTTTAAAGCACCCTCCAATAATCTGTTTTGAGTAGATGTTAAACACTCCCATTGGAGGCGTCTCTGTATCCAGCTACCCTGGCGAGCAAAATCCCCAGAGCTGTGGCATGACAGGCACGGGGTCACAAGGTCCTGCCGTGCTCCCTGGCATCGCTGACCAGTGCTGTGGACAGCAGGGTAAATCCGGAGATGAAGGAGAGGCTGGAAATGCTCGGGGCAAAGCAGCAGCAGTGAGACCCAAAGGACAGGATTTCCACAGCCCTTTCCAAAAAAGCCACAGAAACTGTCTGGACTGCTCTGGGCTTGTCCTCTCTTGCCACGGTACTACCAAGGAGGTGGGACTCGTGACACCCACAGGCAGGCCCCACACTCAGTGCTGGGGCAGCAGCAGGATTAGGGCTGTGCCTGGGAAATCCTACAGCTGGACTGGGAAGGCAGGAGGACTCTTTGAAATTAGGCAGAGTCAAGTGTCTTTGATGTAAAATGGATTTGGAGTGGAGTTGGATGTGCTTGTCCACCCACGTGTTCGCTGCCAGGAGCATTTAGCATGGCTGGCCTCCCTCTCCCACCAGCACTTCCACCCAGGTTTCCAGAAGGCTGGGGCTGTTCCAGTAGGACCCTTGGAGTAAAAGGAGCCACAGAACAACCTGGTTTTGTGGAAGGTGTCCCTGCCCGTGGCAGGGGCTTGGAACGAGATGAACTTCAAAGTCCCTCCCAACCCAAACCAGTCTGTGATTCTGTGATTCTAAATCCCTCGTGTAGCTCAAAGGTGCTGACATCCTCTGCCAGCACTCCCACATCAAACACAAGTGCACATGGAGCATGGACACAAGCACAGGAAGCTGCTGCAGACCCTCTCCCTGCTCACATGGACTGTGGGAAGCCGAGGGAATTGTGAATATGGCACGCATGGATGTGCCAGAGGCTACAGCTGGACACAGCTGAGCCAAACCAGAGCTCTGAGAGTCAGCTCCTCTCACAGGCAGGTGTGCAGGAAAGCAACTGCCTGTGGGGCAGGAGCCTCCTGGGCTTGACTGGGCTGGGGGAGAGGTTATTTAAGAGCCAGGTGAGGAGCCAGTGCTGCCTGGGGCTCAGGCCATGCTTGTCCCTTCTAGGGGCCCAGTGGCAGCTCATCCCTGGCAGGCATGTGGCAGCCAGTGGGAATTGTTTCCCAGCTCCTGTTCCCCAGCTGGCATCACACGCGTTCACTTCCAGCCCTCCCGCTTGCAGTGATAAGCCTGGCTTAGGGAGATGTGCTAATCTGGCAGTTGCTATGAGACCCACTTGATGTCTTTGATGCAGTGTGGAGGCAGGTGAATCATTAGGAGGAATATCAGGTTTTTCTGGCACAGCTTGAGGAGACGCTGAAGTTCCCCCATGGTCGGTAAGATGCAAACACTGAGGTCCCAGCAGCTGGGACATGCATAGCCTGGAGAAGCTGGGAGCATCGGCTTCTCCCTGCCACGGTCTCTCCTCTCTGTGGCTTTCCATACTGTCAGTCTCCAGCTGCTGCTGGCTCCTGACAGAACGTTTCCCAGAGTGGATTCTGAGGAGGGGGGAGCTGAGGATGTGCTTCTTTCTAATTCCGGCGCCGTCTCTGCCAGCTGAGCCTGCTTCTGGGTGCAGCCTGGGGCTCCCAGTGCTCATGGCTCTCCAAAGCAAGTGCAGATGGAGAGACTAGGGAATGATGGCTGGGAGAGTTGGGAATGCTGGCCGGGAGGGCTGGTGCTGCTGCAGTGGGGACAAGGGCAGGGTCCAGCTCATTCCTCCCGGTCCTGGCATTTACCACAATCAGGATCACTGAGCTGGGGTCCCAGCCATGGTGCTGCACCCTGCACAGCAATTTCTGTAACTGGGGGAAGGAACCAGCACAGCAGAAATTTTTAATTATGTATCTGACTGGAATAGTCTGGGTTTGAGTTCATGCAACGTCGGTTAGTTACCTCAGATAATTAGAAATTTTACAGCTGGATAAAAAGTTTATAAAGCACTGAAAAGGGTAGGGCGTTTGGGATGGAGATATTTGGTCCCTCTGCTTGTTCTGGAGAAGGGAAGAGTTTTGGGCTTTCCGAGGAGTCCCAGTTCCCACTGGCCCCTGAAAGTGCTTCTGCTGGCAGCTACGGCCCCGCTCCCTCCATGCACGGGCTCCTCGGCCAGGGACAGAGGGCTCAGTGTGAGCCACTGGTTCAACCCAGGCATTCCCTCCTAGGAATGTTCAGTTCAGCACAAACTACTGGTAATTCATGGCAATCAGTAGGCCCTCAAGCTGGGGATGGGTGGCTGTCTTGGCAGCAGGGATTTAGGGATGGTCCAAGGCCAGAAGACGGTCAGTTTGGAGGGCTCGTGGCACAAATCCCCCAGTATCTGTCAGCACACCCTGAAGTGCTAATTCAGGTTTTGTCAGTGAGGTTTTTTCCCCCTGGCATCCCTTTACTGAAGGGAGCAGAGGTTCAGGGAGGATGTTAATGACCATCTTGACATTTTCAGTGTATCAGAGAGGGGTGCCTGCTCCCTCAGTGAGAGCCCTGGGGATGCTGAGCCGGCGGGCGTTGCTCTGCTGACGGGGTTCCACTGCAGTAACGCAGCAGCCTGCAGCGTTCTGGTCCTCTGGGAAAGAGGGATTCACAGAGGGAAGCATTAAAAAAGTACCTGTTGTAAAAGAGTGGAACAGCGTGGGCCATTATTTACGTTCAGAGCAATAGCTCAGCACGGCAGCAGCTGAGAGGTGTCTCAGGGCAGCACGCGGGGAATAAAACTGATGGATGCTGCATTTCCCTGGCACACAGGGCTCGTGGTGGAGGGACAATGCTCCTGTGAGCAGGCACTGGGGCTGGAAACTTGGGGGGAAGCAGCCCCGAGCTGCCAGCAGAGATTTTGGCTGCTTTTGACCCCAGGATCTCCTTGGGGCATCTCCTGGTGCCTGGCTGGGCTGCTGTCGCTGCGGGTCCCCTCTGGCTCCTCACAGGTGCTCAGCACCCCTTCATGGGAAGCAGCTCTTCTCCTTGAGCAAACCTCCCTGGACAAATTCATGTCCGTACAATTTAAATTCTTTTTTAAAGCCTGTGTGATGGCCAGGTTTGGTGCTGTCAAATAGGAAGAGTTACCGTGGGTGAAGGGTTAAGTGTGTGGCGGCTCCCGCAGGTGTGAAGTCTCCTCGCAAGCGTGCAGCCTTGCAAATGGAATAAAAGTGTTTTTTAAAGTATTTGAAATCAGTTTTGTTTATGTAATCTGACAAGTTATTACGAGCAGTCCTTATCTGACTTCATGATTTATGGGAAAGAACCTCAAATCTATATTTAAAATTACTATTAAACACAATTTTTTGCCTCTTTGGCTGAGATAGAAGCACCATTAGCAGTTGTTGCCCTGGAGCTCAAGTACTTCATTAGTTTAGGAAAATTAATTTTTTGCATTAAATCTTCCTAAGATCCTGGTGCTGTATTTGCTTGTAAATGTTCAATAATAATAATTATTTAAAAAAATAAGGTTCAGCTAGTTGTGATCTTTGGTTTCCTCCTCTCTTTAAGCTCCTGGGGGTGTGTGGCTTTGGGTTGAGACCAGGGGATGCTGCTGCCAGCGGGGTGGGTTTGTGTGGGCAGACTGAAACCTGGTAATGGAGAGCGGGAAGAAAAGGCCTGTCTGGTTCAGACAACTTCATCTGGTGCTGCTTCTTGTTCAGTTTATTGTGATGATCCTTCAGAGCGCTCTGGGAAATGCTGGAATTTCCGTGGCTCGGCTCTTGGTTCAGCTCCTGTCCTGGGCACTGCGATGCTGAGTCGTGAGGGATGCTCTGGGAGATTGTGGTGCTCCTGTTCTCCACCCATCTGCTGCTCCAGTCCTGCAGAGAAGTGGCTTTTCAAGTGCAGATGAATCGGAATTCATTTGGCTTTCTCTTCGTGAGCCCAGAGAAATGCCAAAGCCTCTCCTCACGTCTCAGCTACTTCTGGCAGGTTTGAGCTCGGATCGGAGATGGGTTTCTGTTTTCATGCTCCTCCAGATTCGGAACAAAAGAGCTGATGGCAGTTGTGCACACATGCACGTGTACTGCTCCCACCTGGCATATTAATTTATCCTGAATTCAATCGTATTTGGGTACATCTTCCCAGTCCAATGTTTTCCCCCTACTTGAACATTATTCCTACGTTTTGATGGAGTTGGGGTGCAGGTCCCCTCCAGAGGCTTGTGTCTCTCCGAGGATGCTGCCAGCATCGTATCCACAACCCCATAATGACTGTGGAGGGGAGGATCCCGAGGCTGAGCTGAACAGGGAGGCAGTGGTTGTGTTCCAGAGAGCCAACCTGTGCAGTGGGATTTATGGAGAGATTCAATTATGGACGGCACAGTAAATTTCTCTTTAATAGAGCCTTAAATATTCACTGGCAATATTTACATAAGCATTGTAACAGCTGCGAAGGAGTCATTAAGGACTACTCACGGAGATAATCTCGATTTTAAAATTCCTTTAATGTGCATTTTCAGAGAGATTACAGCCACAGCTATCTGGTCAATAAAAAGCCTATCCTCCTCCACAAGGTCTGCAAGCAGACTGGGAGGACAATCAAAAATAACCAGGCAAAAGTATCTGGATTGAGCTGGGATTTTTTCTGGCTCCTGTTCAATTTTTTGGCAGCCAAGTGCCATTCCAGAGGGACGTCATGTGTGTCATAGACACCAAAGCTGTGCAATCAACCACATCCGATCAAATAACCAATGGCCCCTGAGAAAGCTTTTCCTCATCCAGCTCAGTCGCTGGAGTTATTCATGTTTCTGAAGAAATGCAATAGGCATTCCCCTCTTCCCCAACTCCTGCACAAGGCATTTCCAGGATATTCCACAGGAACTGCTGCTGTGGCCAGTTACTGACTACGGAGCTGCTTCTGGGGCCAGTTTGTTGCTGTAGGTTGGCTTGGTTGGTTGGTTTGCAGTTTTATAACCATCCCTGGCATCTCCTGCCGAAACCCTGCCCTTGGTCCCTTTGGCTCAACCGCTGCTGCTTCTCTGCCTCGTGTGCAAAGTTTAATCTCCTCAGAGCTTTGCCTGAGGTTCCCATGCAAGAGGTTTGCTCCGTGGCTTCTCTGGGAAGAGCCGGGTTCCCACCTGAGAAGAGAGGGAGAGACCCAGGTTCCGAAGGCTCTCTCACCCATTCAGCAGTCGGGCGGCGCGTAACAGAAGTTGAACAGACTCTAAAGGCTGGGAGATCCTGACTCCTTCTCCTCCTTCAGCAGCTCAGTTGGCCGAGTGTGAGAAGACGCTAATTTGAGCTGGCAGCAACTCATGTTCGCTTTGGAGGACAACAAGGCATCGGAGAATAGGCAGGAGCAGAGCTCGGCTGGAGAGCGGCTGCGAGGCATGGGGAGGACTGGGGGAGCTGCTCACCGTGGATTCCCAGGGAAAAGGACAGATTAAGCTGCTGGGCTCTACCTGGCAGCTCAAAAGCCTTTCTCCAAGGCTCTGTGAGGTGCTGGTTTGCATTTTTCTGGAGGGGAAAGAGTTGGAGATAAGGAGCTCGAGGCAGATGTTGGCAAGGGCAGCCTTTTCCTTGCGCAGGTGGCTGAGCAGAGCAGTGAGCATGGGCTGTCTGCAGACCCATGTGCGAGCCTCTGGCAGGGCTGGCACAGCAGCACGAGCCTTTTCTCCCTCCCCTTAATCTCACAAAATGGGAAGATTTCAGTCGGAATCATCAAGAGATAATAAATATGGATCGTGTTGTTTTATGAGTTTCCCACACGGAACAGCACTTTAAATTAAGCACCGTAAAGCTCAGTTGAACGTGGTGACAGAACACTCTGGGGTTGAGCTGAATGTACAATTACCTTTTCCTTTCCTTTTTTTCCTCCCTGGTCCTGGTAAAGCCAGCACACCGGGAACCACAGCCAGGAGCTGTCCCTGGTCCCATGCAGTGCTCTGGGCTGAGTTCTGGCAGAGTTTGGCCCCAGCTGCTCACCTTGAATATTTCCTTGGAGTTTTATATGGCAGCTTAGCCCCAAACCTGCCCAGTGAGAGCTATTTCAGTAACTCTGCCCTGCCTCCTCATCTGCAAAGTTTACAGAATAAACCTGTTTGGCACTGGAGCTGGTTTGGAATGGCTCTGTGGGAACAGCCCTGCTTCCCTGAGCCAAGAATGTTTGGTTTGAAACCTCTCTAGTCCCATGAACTTTCTCTGCCTCCCAGGCTAGGGTCTGGGCCTGGCAAGCAGCCCTGCACTCAGAGACTTGCTCTGGAACAAGCCCAGATGTGGGGAAAATGTGTTTCCTATACAGGGAAGCCTGGACTTCCTTCTGCTTTACTCTGCCCCAGCAAGTTCTGGTTCCAGCAGTGATGTCCCAGAGCCACTGAGCAGCAGCTCCTTGGCCTGTTTGGAGAAAAGGTTTTGGTGGGGGAGCTGATGCCTTGAGCTGGTCCTGGAGGTGGGGATGGGAGCCAGGGGGGTTTCCAGGGAACCCGGGGTTTGCCTGGGCAATGCCGTGGGAATTCTGTGTGGCACTGCGGATGCTGGGAGTTCCGGTGCTGCGTCCACCTGCAGGTGGACATTGGAAATCTGGCTCCATTCACCAGCTCCAAGAACATATCCCTGCTCTGAGGCTCATGGCAGGCAGTGGGGGATCTTTTCCCACATCCCACTGCAGAGGCTGGCTCATGTTTAGGACTCTGCTTTCCTGCGCCTGCTTCACTCCGAGCCAGATTTTCATCCCTGGCTCCATAGAAACTGCAGTTTTCCTGGGCTGTCAAATATTGTTTTGCCTGTACTCCCAGAGGAGACAAATGAAAAATTTCAAAGTAAACACTTGCCAGTAGGTGTAGGGGAGAGGAGACGAGACCCTCCAGACATTCTCCCTCTCTGCCAAGACTATACATGTTCCCTTTAATTTCCAGAGGTATTTATAGCTCCTTCCTTCCTTTCCAATTATCGCCATGAAAAAATGGTGGAGGGGAAGAGAAAGCAGGAGGGAACCGGCTCTGAAGTCTGTCACTGGGGTATTTCCTCCCTTCCTTGTCCACTGTGGTCCCTCCTGCAAACATTCGAGGCTGGAGCATGTGCCACAGCCTGGCCAGGGCCAGAGAGGCATCCTGGTGCTTGGGAAGATCCAGAAGGTGCTGGCCCAGGTGCTGCCTTCTCCCTGCAAGAGAAGGGAGCTGGGGAGAGGGAGCAAAGGGCAGAAAACAAGCTGTGATTGCAACTTGTGATTGCATTTGGTTTGTAACAGCCAAAGCAATAATCGTGTTTGTGGAGCTGAAAAGGGAAGGGAGACAAATGGTTTAATTTGGATCAATATTAATTTTATGCAATTTAACTTTTTATTACAGCAAATCGTTCAATTATCATTCTAGGGATCCATCAAGGGAGAAAATAACCCTTTTAGCTCAGAAAATGCCCAGCTGACTGGGGAAGGTGTTTGCGAGCTGAGGAAATTTTTTATTGCTTCATGTTTGATGGGCCACACGTTTCTGTGTGGAAGGAGCCGGTGCCTGCAGGAGCAGCAGCAGCTCTGCAGGGATGAGAAGCAGGAATCACTGCCAGGATCGCTGTGGAGAGCAAGGGTCAGCGAGGCACCTGAACCTCTGCTCTGTTGCTGGCTTTTCCCTGGTGCTTGAGGCAGCCTCTAATCAGGAAAATGCCTGAAAATTTAGGAATTAGACCCTTGGCATTTGCTTAGAAAGGAGCAGCAAGAATCCATGCCCCTCGTCCTCTCTCTGAGGAGACATCCGTGCAACGAGTGATTAAACTGCTGTGGGCTAATTAGAAGCCTTGTTGGCATCTCTCATCTTCTGCTGGGACATTGCAACCCAGCGGCTCGGGGCTGACACTGATGCTCTGGTCCAGCCCCGGCCTCACCTCTGGTGAGAGCAGGCAGGGCTGCAGGCAGGGACCCGAATAAGTTTCTGGTTGCACTGAAACGAATGATGCTTGTAAATCGAACAAACCACTCTGGTTCCATGGCGGGCTCCACATCCCCCACTGACCTTTCACAAACACGGAAAGGCTCCTGTGGACAAACCCAATCTTTTCCTTACAAGCCTGAGCGAGGCGCTGCCTGTTTTGCTGAGCCCAAAGACTTGAGAAGGTCATCGAAACTGGGACGTGCTCGGTTTCAGCGATGGCCCAGCACTGTGCTGGTCCCAGCGTGTCTCCTGCAGTGGGACATGGGGCTGGGCAGTGCGTGCTTGGCACGGCCTCAGGGACATGCTCTCCTGATGTGGCGTGGGAGCCCAACTCCTGCATTTGTCCTGGGCAGACGTGGCTGACAAAGCCGGAGTGTCGGCGTCCTCTAAAGCCATCAGTGTGAAATGCTGTGAAAGGAGTTCTCACAAGTGCCTGGTTTAGCTCTTTCTCTCCTCAGTCTGCAGCACCACCTCACCAGTACAGAGACATTAACTGGGAACCCCCCTGGCACGGCCTCATGCACACCAAGGATGCAAAGTGTTAAACACAGCATTTATCTCTCTGAAAATTGGTACAGGCTTTGAACATTGATTTTTACCTTAGGGCTAACGTGTTACTTTGGGGAAAAGGCTGTAGAATAAAGGGTGTTTTGATCTGTTTTGCTTCAACCTTTTAAAATACATCTCAAGCACAAGTGCTGACTGTTCATTTGTTGCCCGTTTTTGATCACCTGTAAATTTGGGAGGAAGAGTGGGGGGAGATCAGAAGGACAGAGGGGTTATTGCTGCCTCCAGCAGCAGCTCGGGCCACAGGCTGTGGCACAGCATGTGCCCACTCGCCTCAGGGCCCTGCCACGGGGATGGCACTGGGCAGATGCTCAGCCTGCGACTGGAGGGACCAGCTGTGACCCAGCGTGGTGGCCAGGCACAGCCACCACACAGCTCATGTGCTGCCTCAGGATTCCTCTCCTCTACCTTCAAGCGCCAGGAACTTGGTGCATCGCTCGGGCTCAGCGCCCTCAGCATCCCCCGCCAAAAGGGAAGTGCCTGCAGGGACCTGGGGATGTTCACCGTGTTCAAACCCAGGTGTTCAAACCCAGGAGCCATCGCTCACCTCCCACCAGGTGCCGTGACCGTGTCCCCAAGCCTCACGTGGGGCAGAGCCCAGGGATGGGGCAAGTCCCGAGTCCACAAAGTCATGAAGAACAACCTGCCTTTGGGCCAGGTCCTCGCAGAGGGCACCTCTCCCTGTGCTGACACAGAGATGCTCAGGCACTGCTCCAGCCAAAGATTTTTGGCAGGAGCAGCAGGACAGCCAGAATAGCTCCTGCTTTCTGCACAGGCCTGAGGGAGGGCTGTCTCTGTTACTTCTTTCTGAGAACCACAGAGAAACCCATCAGAGACAGATGTCCGAATTTTAAGGTCATTTGTTCCCTTTTTATATAGTAATGTATTAGCTGAGCAGAGCAATACTGGGTAAAGTGCCTTAGGACAGCAGAGCTGTTTTAGGGAATTGGCTGAGAGATACTATCTCTCCCTTAAAGTGCAATAAATAAATGTACTTTCCTCTTCAAAAAACATGGGGGAGCTGTGCCATGAATCTTCCAGAAAGTTTGAAGGCCTTTGAAGCATTTGGGTTGAGACATAATCGCTCATGTTACGCATTTAAAAACAAGCAAACCGAGAAACCAAACTGCAAACCTTTCCTTCATGTGCAAAAGTTCGGGGAAGTTTCATTTGTCAGGGTGAGTGATGGCAGAGAGGGCCCAGCCCTGTGCCCAGATCTGCATAAGGATTGCATTAGGGGAGAATTTATGGGTTTGTAACATCTTTCACATGCTCTACTAAATTCCTTGTGTTTTATGCCACGTTGTCCCCAGCGCCGGGTTTGCTGGGTTGTGTAATGCCTCTGGAACATTTACGGATGAGCTCCTGGTGCCACAGGAGTGAGGTATAGCCCCTACAGCCCTGCCCTCGTGCCATGGCAAGGGGGGCCCTGGCTGCTGCTCTGCTGTGGGAGTCCCCAAGGAGCCAAACCACCGGCCAGAGGGGCAGGGGCTGGGAGCAGGCACGGGGTGAAGGCTCCAGCACCGTGACAGCTCCGATGCCGTGACGGAGGCGGCGTTACTTGTTCTGAATGCTCAGACCTCAGCTGGATCCGATTTTCACGGATGCCATTTCCCTAGCAGGAGGTCCCCACGCATCCATCTCCTTGGCCAGGGTTCCCCTGCTGCAAGCCAGGGCTGGGCCAGAGAGCCTGGCTAAGGGCTTGCCCTCCGTCGCAGCCATCTCTCAATGACCCTATTCATCAGCAAACACAAAAGCAGGGAGCAGAACCAAGCAGGAGTTTTTCAGGACAAAGCAAGCCGGCATATAAGACTATTTGGAAGTAAAACTTATTTGGAATTCATTGTTCCCTTGCAGCAAATCGCACTTTTAAGGTAAAAAAGCCTTTTGACTAAGTGCAAAAGCTTGTACTGTGTTCTCCTGTAAAGAAAAACGTGTGATTTGAGTTGCTTTTAGTGCAGAGCCCTCCCAAACCCACAGAGCAGGACTGTGGGTGCACTCTGGTGATGCCACAGGTGGCTGCACCCTCTTCTTGCCCAGGGCTGCGGCACAGGGTGGTGAGTGCAGCACCTGCCCATGAAGTCCCAAAAATGCTCTCGGGGAGCCCAGGAAACCCTGCTCCAGGTTTCAGCAGCTGCCCAAGTCTGGCATCACACTGAGCACTTCCCTCCATCTCTCCTGCCCCTCTTCAGGCGTTCCACCCTATTTTCACTTCAAATGCAGCGGAGGTCACAAATTCCAGAGGAAACAGGCTGGCATCTCTTTCCCATGAAATCTCCCCAAAAGGAGGCAAAGCAGCCAAGCATTTGGGATATCTCCGCGAGGTTCCCACAGCGCGTGCGGTCTGTCCTCGGCCACTGCTGTGCCTTTGTCCCCGCTCTGTCAGGAGGCTGCTGCTCCTCACCAGTGCCCAGGGGGTCTCCAGCTGGGTCGTGATGGTGTTTGTAGCCTGAAGTAGGGAGAGCCACGATTTGTTGCCTCAACACTTCTCACTTTCAGTGGCGTTCACCGTTCTGAGGCAGCAAAGTGCACGAAAACTCCGCGGGTGAAGTGGAACAAGGTGAAACAGCCCCTTCCCAGGGCTGCAGTTCCCAGCAAGTTTCGCTCATTTCAATAATAGAAAAACACTTCAGTGTATTCCTGACATTTTCACATCAAAACGTAATTGTGTTTCACTATTCAAATATTTAGAAGACAGTTCTTAACCGATCCTTGCTCCATTAATTTTTCCTATTAATTATGTATAGGTTTATAAATAGCAATATAATTAATATTTAACAGTATTTTTATTAGAGAATTTCAAAAGCTTATTGAAAATCTGCATATCTGAAGCCCTACCTTTTAAGTGGAAGGACAGTTTGCCGCTTCATCTTCTTCCTTGCTCTCTGTCTTATCAGCTTAAACACTGGCCACACTTCTCCCAGGGGAGATATTTTTAGTTCGGGGTTTTTGCTTTTTCATCATCATTTGCAGTGGGATATTTAATTGGGTGCTGCTAATTACAGCTGATCCCATGCCGGTTTTATTCCCAGGTGGGCGGCCAGGCGAGGGCTTCGCCTCTGCCCCCGTCCTGTCCCAGGGGAGTGCTGCACCTGAGGCTATGGCTGGCTAATTAATCACCGCGAAGCTGATTGAATTCCTCCTGCGAGGGCTCAGAGCAGCCTGGCGATGTCCTTCTGACTGCCTGTAGGCTGGGATGTGCCTCGGTCCCTGCTGGCACAGGGGCTGCCCTCGTGCCCCGCTCATTTCCAAGGTCCTTCTCTCCACAACCGGTGCCCACCGAGGCTGAGCTGCCGTGGAGCCCCAGCGGCTCCGTGGTGGGCTGTGCCATTCGAAGCCCAGCAGGGAAAACAAGTGATGTCACAAGAGGGAACTCACAGAATCACAGAATCGCCAGGTTGGAAGAGACCTTCAAGGTCATCGAGTCCAACCCATGCCCCAACACCTCAACTAAACTAAACCATAGCACTGAGCACTACATCCGGTCTCTTTTTAAACACGTCCAGGGATGGTGACTCCACCACCTCCCCGGGTGGACCATTCCAATATTTTATGGCTCTTTCTGTAAAAAACTTTTCCTAACTTGTCCCCAGCAAGCAAACTCTGGGTGCCCAGATGCCAAGTGGGTGACTCAGCAGAGATCCTCCCTAGCTGTGCCAGGTGCCATAAACCAACCCATCTGTGTTTGTCGGATTTGTGATGCCTTTTACTTTCCCGATGGCATTTCCCTCACCTGAACACAGTATTCCTTGCCTTGGAACATCGGCACAAGCATTTCTCAGCCCAGCCTCGCCTGACTCATCACTTCCTCGCTGTTTTCTGAAACGAAATCCCCGGTTTTGTTCCTGATCTTGTGCAGAGCGTAAGGTTATCCCAGCGCCGCCGTCCCAGCAGCATCCCCGACTGCTGCGTTCCAAGCCTGCGTTATCCCAGCGGGGTTATCCCAGCGGTGGTCCCAGGCCCTGGGAGTGATCCATGGCTGCGCTCACGCCTCGCGTCTTGCGTCGTTCCCAGACTTCCATCACTTCCCTGGAATCTGCGTACGGTGACGGCACTTGGGTCATCAAGATTAATAACGCTCGAGTTCTGCCGGCGTTTAGTCAGGGAAAAACACCTGGAGCTGCTCTTTTATGACTGATTAATGAGGGGGGAAAAAAAACCTGCCGTGGTTCTAATTGGCATTTGAGTTCTTTCTGAGTTTTAACATTCATGCTATGCAAATATATCAATTCCTAACAATGTCTAACAAGATCATTTGAAAATGAGTCTCCCCGGGGGATTGCAATCACAGCTTTGGGAAAGGCCTGAGCCTGTTTGCCTTCCATGTATTTACAGAAGGCGACAAAAAAATACAGTCTCCTGTTGGATGCCCGATGCACATCCACAAGGCTCGACCCAGGCGTGGGGGTGACCCCACCAGCCCCCACCTTGGCTGTTGCCCACCCCGGAGTGTTGGAAGATGTTTTTCATCCAATGCTGTGTTGAGTGCCTAACTCTGAGGGCAGCAGCGGGCTCCTGGTCATTTTTGACCTTCATCTACACGCCACCCCTTTGTTTTATCTCCAATTCCTTCCCCACAACCTGCCAACAGGAGCCAGCGATGCCGTCCCAGCAGCTTGGAAGAGGAGACTCCAGCCCTCTCCTCCATGCCTGGCACCAGATGTGTCAGCAGAGGGAACAGAATCACCCATGATTAATTTATCCTCATGAAAAATCCATGTCTGACTCCAACTAAGAGCTGATGCTCAGGGTGTTGCATAACTTGGCTCCGTGAGGGAGAAGAGGGACCCACCAGTTCTGCCTCAGCAATGTGAGGTGTTCCCAGGGGTCTTGTTTACACCGGAGTGGTGAAACAAGTCCTCGACACACTTTAATGTGCTAATTGGGGGTTATTACGGCCCTTTTTATTTACGATTAGATTACGAATGTAATACTCCGTCTCATTTTGCTCTGCACTAAGAGCTGTGAAAGGATGGTAATTACCTCTCGTGTAAACCTATACTTAGATAGAAAAAATGACGTGTGAAATGAAAGGCCTGAAGAAACGGCATAATCTGTGTTTGCTTTGCGCAGACGTGCGGGAGACGCGCCCGCTCCGCTCCTGGAAGTGCACGGTGATCCTGCAGGCCCCACGGCCCTGCCACCTTCCTCCTGTGTCCTTAGTATTAAGGTGGCCCTTTTTCATGGAAATGCTGCCTGGGAGGGGATGAATAACTCGTCACCAGCACACGGAGCGCACCAGACAGATTTTTGCCTCGATTTCCCGCCTGGTTGGAATTCCGTGTGCCCAGGGCATCACTGCCTGCCCCAGAGCCTGTCACAGCCTTCAGAGGAGACTGAGATGTCCAGAGAGCATTGCCTCCCTCTCCTGTTCCAGCTAGGATTAGGACTCCAACGTTTTTGGCTGTGGAGGGTTTGCTGGCAAGGGCTTGTGCTGCCCCACACTCAAGATCCCCCTTGCCTTTGTCCATCTCGTTGCATGGAGTGTGTCATGCCGCAGCAAGAAAGCGATCAGTGGATTTGTGTTTTTAAAAAAAAACCATCCAAGTTGAAGGCTATGAAAGCCAGAGGTTGGCAAGGAGCAAAAGAGGGGATCGAGCACCCGAGTAGGCTGCGACTCCCGCCCTCAGCACTGCGTCCTTCCCTGTGTCTGCAGGAATCCAGCGTCAGCTCCCAGCACTGGCGAGAGAATCACTGCTCCAGCAGTCCCCTCACTGCCTTCACTGTTCTTTTCCCCCTTTTCTGATCTCCAAGGCCTCAGGGCAACAATTCTATTTTGACTGGAACAATAAGCCGAAGCTCTGCCCTGGCAGGGATGCATTTGGGGTTGTTGTTTATTTTAACTGACGGGGCTGATCTGCGGGATGCTCGGCTCTCAGCCGGGTGCTGAGGGCGCAGCTCTGCTCATCCTTGCGCTCTGCAGGAAAGGTCAATATTTCCTTGGGCACAAAGTCTCTCCAAGCCTCGGGAGCCATGACAGCCACTGCTCCCAGCTCGAATATTCAAAGGGAGTTTAACAGGGACTCTGGTCCCACCACTGTCACCGCACTCGGAGGTCCTTGTGAGGGTCCGTTCAGCAGGAAAGCCTCAAGGGACAGGGGTGATCCCAGAGACAGAAATCCAATGTTTGTCTCTCCTGACGGCACCTCCATCTTCTGCTGGGAGCGAGGATGGTGAGGCAGAGGGGTGAGGTGGGCACTGCTGGGTCCCCTCCAGCCCCAGTGCCATGAGAGCATCCTGTGGGGAGCAAGGTAGGACCCCCCTCAGCCCCATCTCCTTTTGGCAATGCCGAGACAAGGGCGCATCTCCACCGGGTTCCATCAAGGATGGAATTCCACATAAATTTGAAGGCATTTTTCCTTCTGGTTTGAAGTTTGCAGGAGACTCGCCAGAGGCAGCTAGTGGAGAGGTTTAAGCTTTTGCAGAGCAAAGCCTTGTGACCCAGTTAAGTCACCTGTCCCCAGCATAACGGGATGCCTGCTAAACCCCTGGGTGCCACTGGGAACCACTGCAAATCCTCTCTGACAGCGTGCGGCAGCACACCGGGGACGGGATGACGGGGAAAGCATCCCACCCGCTGTTTGCACAGCCACATCCCACCCTGCCAGGTTCAGTTTGGTCCTGGGAAGGACAGGATCCCACCAGCCCGGACGCTTCAGAGCTCCACATCCCACCTGCACGCCCTCTCTTCTCCCTGCACCCTACTGGCACATGAGCTCCAGTGCTCTGTGTCCCACCAGCAGGCGAGGAGGACTCTGGCAAGCCAGCAGTGGACACGTTGCGCGTGTAACCAGGCAGGGAAACATCTCTGGTAGGAGCTGCCACCATCCTCCCAAATATTTGCATTGCAACAGATGTTCCTTTCTGCATTTCCTTTCCCTTAAGCTTGTGGTTATTGCGGAGAGGCGGAGGTGCCAGGTGGGACTGTAACTACCAGAATCAGGACTCATTCAGTGCTTTGATGACATCAATTAGCTCCAGGATGCAAGCGCCAAGATTTCTGCAATTGCAGCAGGTAAATCTCTGCGTCTGCAATAATCTCGCCTGAAGTGGTTCTAATGGGTTCAGTTTCTGGGTTTTGGAGACCAACATCCATATGCACGTATAGCTGTGGAACAGAAAACTGCTTCCTGTGCTGTGGCTTCTGCCTGCACAGTCTGTGTTTGCATACGCAATAATATTTTGGGGGAAAAAAATCTCTTTTCCACTGCCATCTGTGTGAGGATTGAGACTCCAGTGGAGGTCAGTTCAGGGAGGTTTTGGCAAGAAGAAAAGTGCCTACCCAGAGCAAGATGGGACCTTCTGTGTGGCCACTGGGAACTTGTTTCTGGATCACTGTGGGAAAAAGACCATGGGATTGTAAGTGAAACAGAAAAAAACCCACCGAATCAGTCAATTTTAAAGATGTGGAAGATGAATTTTGGTCTGTCTGGGGAATCTGTTCCCTCAAGGACTCTGTAGCTGGATGAATAGTACCAGTTTTCTCACATTTACTCAAGGAGGGAGGAGCTTGGTGCTGCCCACCAGGATCCCCAACAGCTGAATGGTGTTGGGATGATGGATGGGCTCCCAGGGAGCTGCCTCTGCACTGGGCTGATTCCTCTTGAGCTGTTCAGCCGGAGCAGGAGAAGGGAATAATTTGTGGGCGTTCTTGTTTTGGAAAGTGATTTCCATGTGGCTGAGAACTGGGACTGTGGTCTGGCAGTGCCAGCAGTGCTGGGACAGAGCCGGGGAAGCAGCCTTGTTGTCCTTGGTGCGACTCCGTGGTGGATAAACAGCCCCATTTAATCTTCAGGGCCTTGGCTCAGGCACCTTTCATCAGGACTGCAATCACTTCTTTCCTTTTTTTAATGAGGGGATCTTAAATCCGAGAGGATTTGCAGCAGAAGTGAGCTACATATCCCAATTTCCGTGCCCAGGGAATCAACTGCTGAGTCCAATCGTCGTCAGAAACAGTTACCAAAAA